>CM065741.1:14380122-14395122 GCA_033310375.1 Conus canariensis
TCAATTAACTGAGTACATAAGTCTATGGATGTTTGAACTGATGATTTGAACGTTGATTGGTTGATTGTAAGGTTAGTTGGTTGATTGATTGGCCGTTTAACTTTTTTCTGATCAGCTGATCAAATGATAGAGACCACTGTAAATTTGAACAAGACCTACTTACCCTAAAAATACGAGACAAAACCTTATTGTAAACCAAATCAAATCATATCATATTAGTTAGAGCTAAGCCGACCTACAGGGACCATATCAAGAATGTCATCTTGTCAAAGTCAATTTCTTGACATTCTTAGAAGTTACCCCACTTGTTTACTGTTTATCTTGATATTCGTTTAAACAAACAAACAAACAATCAAACGACGACAACAACGACAACAACATGCACACCTATACATGCACTCGCGCGCGTACGCGCATACACAGATACAGCCACTGTCACACACACACACACACACACCACACACACACACACACACACACACACACACACACACACACACACACACATCTTGTAAAACAGACTTTTTGACGAGCTAAAATGTTTTTTAAAATCTTTCTTCCGTGAAATCCTAGATCAGATAAAAGAAAAAAAAAAAAGTTTTCTCTTTCAGGAAATGAGAAAGTCCCATCAGATGGAACGTCTCTCTGCAAAGTTTTCGTGGAGTCTGCTGTAAAGTGTTTATGTCTGGTATACTGTACGTCCCAACAGTCTATACATACATGTTTATAGTGAGTTGTAGATCACATGGGATGCTCTATGGACGGAGCTTCTCCACCTCTTAAACATTCCTTACAGCCAACAGTGGCAGTGTCATGCACCCCATGACAAAAAAGGAAAAAAAAATGTTTGTGTGCACTTCGAAACTCGCATCGAAAAACTCACCTTTACAGGGTGCTTGCTTCTGATTGGTTGGGTGTTTTGTTTTGTTTTTCTTTTCTTTTTTCTTCTTTATTTATTTATTTATTTTTAGTAATTTGTGCTCTTGGAAGAAAGGCGACTGCCTGGCACTTTGGCGGAGGCAGCGGACGAGAAAGCGAAAGAAGAGGAAAAAGTGTAAACAAAAAAAAAAAAAGAGAGAGTGTTGTTGATTCTAGGGCAAGCACCCCTATAAGGTAATCAAGACAGCCAGCCCCTCATTGGCCCTCGGTATGATGTCCGCTGCCAAGAACATTTTGATTTTCTTTTTAAAAAAAATTAATGGGAGGAACCCAAAATATTTTAGTGAATATGAGTTGGGGTCAGTTAACCCATAGTGATTTCAGTTTCAAACCATAGTGATCGGTTTGTATGGGGCAAGTTCAACATCTATACAACCCAAGAGAAGAAAAGGGAAGTGTGCGTGGTGAAAGAATGAAATGAAAACTGTGTTTGATATCAATTTTTTGCGGAATGTTGTTGCACTATATGTTAGACAAAGAAAAAAAAATATTAGAATCCCCGCGCGCCAAAAGAAGTGAGGCGTAGACAGAAAGAAAGAAACCTTTTTTTTTTTTGTTTTTTTTTACCGGGGGAGAACTTTAAAATGGCATTCTGGTTTGTTTTGTTGAATGAAAGGGAGTCAGATGCGTGGTTGCGTGCGGCGCGCATGATTGTCTTTGCCTGTGAGTGTGTATGTAGAGACCGTTGCATGAGACAGATGGTAAAAACTCTCCAAGAATCGATTTGAAAGTTTTATTTTTGTACGTCTGCGTGTTCCCTTACTCTAGCCAGGTGTCTTTGACACGAGTCGGCCCTTAGGGCTTGAGATCAGTGTACAGGGTGGAGAACGACACGAGTCGGCCCTTAGGGCTTGAGATCAGTGTCCTGGTGGAGAACGACACAAGTCAGCCCTTACGGCTTGAGATCAGTGTACTGGGTGGAGAATGACACAATCCGGCCCTTAGGGCTTGAGAATCAGTGTACAGGGTGGGAACGACACAAGTCGGCCCTTAGGGCTTGAGATCAGTGTACTGGATGGAACGACACAAGTCGGCCCTTAGGGCTGAGATCATGTCTGGATGGAGAATGACACAAGTCGGCCCTTAGGCTTGAGATCAGTGTACAGGGTGGAGAACGACACAAGTCGGCCCTTAGGGCTTGAGATCAGTGTACTGCATGGAGAACGACACAAGTCGGCCCTTAGGGCTTGAGATCAGTGTACTGGATGGAGAACGACACAAGTCGGCCTTAGGGCTTGAGATCAGTGTACTGGATGGAGAACGACACAAGTCGGCCCTTAGGGCTTGAGATCAGTGTACTGGATGGAGAATGACACACAGTCGGCCCTTAGGGCTTGAGATCAGTGTACTAGGTGGAGAACGACACGCTTCGGCCCGTAGGGCTTGAGCTCAGTGTACTGGATGGAGAACGACACGAGTCGGCCCTTAGGGCTTGAGAGATCAATGTACAGGGTTGAGAACGACACGCGTCGGCCCGTAGGGCTTGAGATCAGTGTACTGGATGGAGAACGACACGAGTCGGCCCTTAGGGCTTGAAGATCAATGTACAGGGTTGAGAACGACACGCGTCGGCCCTTAGGGCTTGAGATCAGTGTACTGGATGGAGAATGACACGAGTCGGCCCTTAGGGCTTGAGCTCAGTGTACTGGGTGGAGAATCTGCACACTTTGTTCTTCGTGGCATTCTTGACAATGTGATCGGCTACCCCATTGTCTCGAATGCCAGTATGACCAGGAGTCCAAGAAGAAAGCATGTTGTAACCATCAGATTTCAGAAAGTTCAAACAAATTCTGCAGTAGAGGACGTTTGAGGTTACCTGCCTGCATCGGACTAAAACTCGTTCAATTGTATGGTCAGTTCAATCCCGGTTTGTTTGTTTTTTAAGACATTGTGTGGAAATGTGATTTACTTCTTTAGGGCTTAATTAATTCATTGTGTAACTCCCCGATGACTGCTTGACAAACTGATGTCTTCCTTGAACAACTACACTGCGAATCTGACCATCATTCATACCCCACCAAAACACAGAGCAAACACCAGTCATTGTAACGTGGATTTATTTTAAAGAACGTCCTCCAGAGTTCCTGGAGAAGATTCAGAGTGGTACATGACCACTGACAGAAAACGGTTAATCAACAAAACCCGGGATCGTTCAATAGGAAATGGAGGACACCAGGACAGGTGCATCACATGCAGAAGAAAAACAAACACACTTTGTTGGAGCACTTCCAGGACATCCAATACGGGCCACAAAAGCACCATCTGCGATGCAGCCTCTCTGGCTCAACCTGAAGGATGAAATAGAAAAAGACTCGTTCATTTCGTCCGCTGGGTCGGAACTCATCAGGGAGACACGGCTGGTTGTTTGGTTTCATTTACCTACCCTTCAGTGGCTGCTTTGGGGGTGCTATTGGATTCTTTGCACCCTTGGTGGTGAGAACACCACAGTATTGTGGACTGTGGTGTGTCTCTATTTGACGCCAGGAGCGCAGACACAACCAGCCGTGTCTCCCTGATGAGTTCCGACCCAGCGGACGAAAGGCCTCGGAACAGGCAATACAAATATATCTGCCTTCAAAAGGGATTGCGATGGTTCCCTTATGCAGCTAGTGAAGAGTTTTCATATTTGTAATATTTTTTTTAATTTCATGTTCCCAGTTTCTCCATCTTCGGCCCCCCACCCCTCCCCCTCCTTAAGTCCAAATCTTTGCCAAGTCATTACTATGAAGACAGTTCAGTTGTTGGCCTGCGCTTGTTTTTTCCCCCACTATTAGATTGTTTGTCTATGTATTTGTCTGACTTTATTCAAGTTTAAAAGGCTGTGCCAGTCTTGAATAAAAGTTACTCTGTGTTAGGTTTTCTTATGGGAGCAAACGTTACCCCACTTGTTTACTGTTTAAACATTGAAAGACGTATCATTGAGGATATATATAGGGTTTTTTTTTTCATAATACAGGCCAACGCCTTCACGGCAAACCCGGCAAGATCCTTGCACACACCAACAAAACTCAGACGTGTAGGTTACCCAAATCACAACAGACATGGAAACACTATCATAAAACCACCTTTCCCTTCTACTGATGTAACCACTCTCACAAAATAGAGTAATGTTACTTTTGGACAATTTATCCTTCAGTTGGAGAGAAACAGCTGGACATTGTGTAATTATTCAATCGAGTCTCTTAGCCAAGAACAGTCTCCCATATCAAAACCACATCATCAGCTAACAACACTGCTCCAAGAGTCAGAAACAGCTGTATGGCAACCGTTTAGGTCGCTTCTACTTACACCATTTAGGATACACGGCTTCAAAACAGTGCATAATGTTTGAACAATTTCCCGTAATATTTAGATTGTTATCTTGAGAGCATCGATTAATGCTGAGAGTCTGAGTATTGTGCCGTGTATCAAAAACATTAAGCCCGGAAAAATTCTGAGAAATAGCAGAAGTTTTAGCATTTAAGTCACCAATAATAATTATTAGAATCGCATAAACATCATTGGTTATCAAAACGTCACTTAGAAATTCTGCCAGTGAACTATTACCATTATCTACCTCAAAATAAGAGAACCTTCGGAGGGAATGTACGAACAAAACATACAAAACATCCCTGTCTATTCTAAACAAGATCTGTCAATCCTGAAAACAATTACATTGGGATTATTTACTTTAATCGATCTAACAAAGGGGATGAATTCACTTTCATTTGACAAATCACAGCCTTCCGATCGTCTCCCTTGTTTTGTAAATTTAATTTCAAACTAATAAAAAAAAAATTGTATCCAACAAACAAATCATCATGACATTCTCAAGAAAATGTTTCAGTTACAAAACAAAGGCAAACTGACAAACAATTGAAATAAAATCGGAATTAACAAACTTTGAAATTAAACTATTTACATTTCATGTTGAGAAAGAAAGGTTTATGGACAGTAAAAGATAACGTGTTCTTCGCGTATCCCAACGTGCAACCAGTCTTAAGCTCTGCCAGATATGTTTGCCCCAACGAACAGTGGTCACGTGTGACGCTCACCAGTGGCGAAAAAGTATACTAGTGTCATGTCACTGAGGTTCCCATTTTCTGTATTGCGTTTTTTGTTTCAAGGGGCCAGCCGACTCCCTCTCTTGCTTCGTTCAACTTGCCATGGACAACGACGAAGTACTTTTTGCCTTCGATAATTAAATGATGGACAAATCATTGAAGCTCTTCCCCCTCGGCTCTTGCCTTTTGAAATAGGAAGAGAAGCCGCGTCTGATTTTCCTGACACAAAAACAGAAATCCTCCCCAACAAAAATGTTACGACGATTTCACTTTGGCCTTAAGAATTCTGAGCTTTTCTTTGTCAAAAGAGCAGCGAGCTATACTGTGAAAGTTAGGTTTTGCATTTAGCCTGTGGACAAGATCGGATTCATGTTCCCGTGCTATCTCCAAGGTATCAGAAATCTGAGAGAGAAAAGAGAGGTGTTTCACTCACCTTTTGAGTAAAGAGATTGAGCTGATGCTGCCAAGACCAGCGCAGCCACGATCAACAGACACATCACTTTCATCCTGGTGATGTTGTTGGTAATACTGAAAATCCTATTGACAAGTTACAGTACATGCTGCATTTCAATCAGCCTGTGACATGCATGATTTGTGTGTGTGTGTGTGTGTGGTGCGTGACACATTTTAATCAGTCAATGCGCATGTTTTGCTGCAAGCTGCATTTTGCTAAGCCAGTGACTTGTTGTCTTGCCTAACACATTTAATCAGCTGTAAGCGTGTTTTCTCTCAATCTGCGTCTTAATCAGCCCCTGCCTTGTGTCATCTCATGCCACACTCTGAAGACCCGAAACATGTTTTGTTGTGCGCTGCATTTCTAATGAATTGATAATACTTTTCTTGCGTGTTGCATCTTAATCAGCCAAGGCATTTTCTTTTCTGTGTTCAACATTCTGATCAACCAATGATATGGTTTGCTGCATGCTGCATCTGAAACAGCAAAAAATGCTTTATTGCACGCTTTATTTTGATCAGCCAGTGACGGGTTTTTATGTACACAATATTTTGATTTAGTCAATGACATGGTTTATTGTATACCGTTTTGTAACCGGCCGATTTGGACCTACATACTTTGGCGCACTTCTGTCAGTCAGTGCTCTGTCCAGCTGCTTGCCACAGTGCTAAATATCCAGCGACATGTCTCCTACAAGCTGCAGTGTAAAAGGCAGTGGCACGTTTTCACTGCATTATTCTTTGTTAAGTAATCAAAGACACGTTTAGTTGCATGTTTCAGTGACAATCATCGAAGACAAGTGTCACTGCACAAAAGAGTGTCACACAAAATCAGCAGGTTTTGTTGTGTGCTGTAGTGATAAACATCCAATGATGAATTTAATTGTATTTTGTAATGTTAAATGGACACTAACATTTTTTTTTGGTCTTGTTCTCTAGCCATCAACGTGTTTAATTGCAAACTGTGGTGACAATCATGCCGCTAATGACATGTTTTGTTGCATGCTAACGGTGTTCAACTGGCAATAGCATGTTTTGTTGTATGTTGCATATCAAAGCTATCTAGACATTAAATTATACGAAAGGAGTGTGGTCATAATGCCAGGATGCTTACGTGCACATACACAAGAGTACAATACCTAAACTATTGATATTAAACTAAAGCAGATAAGACTAGGTTGTTTAGAGTACATCAAACATTCCGCTTGATCATGGCACACAGTTCAAAGTGGTGCCACCAATATAAATCAAATGTCCATAAGGACGCATTATACAGCAGACTAATTAGCTAGTGTTCCGCTCTGGGTTCTGCTTACAATTTTGGTACCAAGTCACCAGATTCCAGAACAATAGCTGGCTTTGAAAGAAGAGTGGGAAACGGTCAACCAGCTTGCAAAATAAGAGAGGCACGGAGGCGGCGGGGGGGGGGGGGGGGGGGGGGGGGGGGGGGGGGGGGGGGGGGGGGGGGGGGGGGGGGGGGGACTGCACAGAAGAAAATGACATAAAAATCGAAAGTCGGTGGGAAAGAAGTGAAAAACGAAAATCCTCTAGCGTCAAATTTCTACAAGGATGCCATACAATTTACAGTACAAGGCCACTTCCACACCACTCCACTCCCCACACACCTCAGCCACCTGCTTCGCACTCCTTCCGCCCCTACCTCCATATGGTGATCAGTGTAATGAACACAGAACCAGCGTGTTTTCCTTCTATTAGGCTATCAGCCTATCCACTCCCCAGTCTCGCCCCCCCCCCCCCCCCGCACGGGGGCGGAGCGCAGTTCGAGAGCACATGATGGCTGCCGTTTACGTCCATAGTCGAGCGAGGTGAACTTCAAGAGGGCGTTATATAGTAATCATTTCTTTTGGGCCCTAAATTGAGACTTGTCATTACCCTTTTTAGACTGTACTCAGGGGTATCCCTTTACTATTCAAGTTCCCCGGGTCTTTACTTCAGTATCCCTTACGTCAGGGTATCCTTTTACGTCATGTATCCCTTTACGTCATGTTCCTTTTTACTTCTTTAAATCCTTTTACTCATGTATCCTTTTACGTCTTTTTTCCCCCTTTTAGGGGTCATGAAACCTTTTACTTAAAGTACCCTTTTTACGTCATGTTCCCATTTTAACTTCATGTTTTTCCCTTACGTCATTATCCCTTTTTACTTTGTAACCCCTTTAGTATGATCTTCTAGGGAATCCCTTAACTTTCCTGTACCCTTTAAAAGGGCAGGGTTTTCCTTACGCATGTATCCTTATCGGTCCCTTAGAGGAAAGCCTAACCCAAAATAAATTCTTTTACGTTGTACTTTAAGTCCGTAGCTTTCATTATCCTTTAGGGTCATTTTATGCCTATTATTTTCTGTATCCCTTTAAACGTCATTACCCCCTTTTTACGTCAGTATCATTTACTCAGGGGATCCCTTTTACGCCCCATTTATCCCTTTATTACTTCATGTACCCTTTTGGGGTCATGTACCCCTTTTTAGTCTTTGGAAACCCTTTACTAAGGGTTTTGCCTATCACCAGGTATCCCTTCCCGACAGTATTCCCTTTTTTCCCGTTGGGGGGGTTGGGGGCTATTAAATTTTCATTACCCTTTACGTCATTTACCCCTTTACGTCTTTGGAATGCCTTCTTCATTATCCCTTTACGTCATGTAAGGGCCTAACACTTCATGCCCCCTTTTTACGTCATGATCCCTTTACTCATGTATCCTACGTCATGTAGGGCCTATCACTTCATGTATCCCTTTTACGTAAAGTATGCTTTTACTTCATTTTATCCCTTTTACTCTGTATCCCTTTAACTCATGTAGGGCCTATATTTTCATTATCCCTTTACGTGGGGGAAATCCCTTTTACGCCCCATGTATGCTATCATTCATGTATCCTTTTACGTCAGTATGCCTATCACTTCATGCATCCTTTTACTCATGTATGCCTTTACGTCATGAAATCCCTTTTACGTCATGTTCCCTTTTACTTTCAGGTATGCTATCACTTCAGTATCCCTTTTACGTCATGTATGCTATCACTTCAGTACCCTTTTTAAACGTCTGTATCCCTTTACTAAATTGACCCCCTTTTTACGTCTTATGCCTATTACTTCATGCATCCCTTTACGGTAAATATCCCTTTTACGTCCCTGTATGACGGACATTCAGACAGCACGAGGCGAGCAGGCGACACACAGCACTAGCGGTCGGCGTGCCTGGGCGTGCGGCGGGCGGCGCGGGAGGCGCACGACCGCGACGACGGAGCAGCGTACCACTGCACGGCGCCACACACACCATCAGTGGAGCAGTGCTCTGCGGAGCAGCTAGCGACGACATGAACGGCGTGTCGTGGGTCAGCATGCGCACGGTCTCTCACATGTAACACGTACACAGCGGCACGAACGGCACTCGGACGGAGCCATCGTGTACGCGGGACGTAGCGACACACGAGTCACGCGCGAGCCTAGGGCAGGGGCAAACGACGATCACAGTTGGTCGACGAGCGAGGGCGACAAGCGACACGACGTCGGGTGGGTTGGGTTGGCGTTCGACAGCTACGAAGGAGACTACTGGGTTAACGAAGTGAGGCGGTAATAGTCTATGGGTGTATGATGGAATCACAAGTCACATCAGCTTATACGAGTCACTTACCCTCACGTGTGTACATGACTTGACATACTTAACGTTTAATTTAAAAGCTTAATGTTCTACAGGATCTTCTCTATCTGTGATTTAATAATTTAATCCATGTCACTACACGGAAGCGCGGCGTGCCTAGGCGCGAGATATGTTCTCAGCATATTGTTGTGTGACTAATGTTATGGTGATAGAGGATGAGCTAATTAGGTGTGAGCACTCAAGGGTGTCCAAGTTAGAGTGAGGATGGAGGGAACTATAAGAGATCAGTTTCTGGCTTAAGGCACAATTAGTACTGTGTAGAACAGCTGTTTATTATGATACACGTCGTCATAGAGAAACGAATCTATCTGTATTATAACTGCGGTCACATACGATTTCTCATGGTTCTTCAATGAGGTCTCTGAAGACAGGAAGAGCCAAGAGAAACAATCATTACGTGAACAGGCGAAAATAACTAGCAGTAAAATGAGGTCTTAATATATGATTGGTAGACTCTAGACTCAATCAATATGATTAGATAATCAAGAGAAGGGGAACAGCAAGGTGCTCTATGCTACGATTGATGGGTAGAGGGGAACTCAAGAAACAAGGGAATATCTAAAATGTTCTATATGCTAGAAAGACTTTAGCTGATACAACTAAAGGAGGGCAACATACTCTAACACAACTAATAGATAGGACGCAAGCAGTTACTAATTCATTATGTAGTATGTCTAGTGGCGCGGCGTCTCGCGCTGTCTGGGCGGTTTCGAAGTTCACACGTTGTGGACTACATGATATGAGTCGGAGGTCGCACGACATTCGTTTGCTATGTATAGATATCATTATCTTTCTGTGAGAATGTAAGATGTACAGATTATTATATACATATAGTATCATTGTGCAATCTACACGATTACTCTGTGTATATTCATATCTGATCGGGGAAGATCACACTTTCTCCTTAAATATCTTGTCAGTTATCGAGCTATTTAAGAAGCAATAGCGCATGCGAGATCATTGAGAGGACTACAATGTAGGGCGTGGATCACACACTTCTCTACCAAAAACAGGGTGTTGCGTAGTAGTTATCTCCTGACCATGAATGGTGAGGGATGACTCTTCGCATCAGCTCAAATGCAATCAAGAAGTGCTAAGTGGCTTAAGCTATGATTTCCTCCAGAACCGGAGCATATATAGTAGGAAGCGTTGAGAGGGGCGTAGCTAGGAGTGAAGGATAATCACAGCGGGTCTGCGGACGTTCTCATCTCGCTAGCCTGGGCTTGTACTTCGATTTAAGTATGCTAGCGGATGTAGTCATGTCAGCACCGTGGCCGGCTATCTAGTGTGTGATAGATGAGAAACCTTATGTGAGCAGCGGTTGTGTGAGGTGAGTGCGCAGAAGTAGTAAACACTGTTATGAGAGCGACATATTAGCAGTTTAAGCAGATAACGTTCGCGAGATGGAGTGGAGGAATGCGTATCAGCGAGGCATGCGACGGACGATGATATTTCCGAGTGATCTGATATGTTCTTTACAAGAGCTGTATCTATATGTGTGTTGTGGATTGCAGTGAGCGACGGACAGTAGATCAGACTCATATAGAGTTAACTGCACACTCAAGGTTTGTGTCGATATTCTTCCATGATGATGAGTGCGCGTTCAAAACAAATTAAATCACTGGAATAAATCATCACGATGAGCGAATATTACTGCTAATCAAACTCACCTTCTGACACTGAGCGAGTTAGATACATATTATACTGATCCTATAGGGTTTGTCGAGTGACGCAGTGTGTGACCATAGCCACATCATATGATGCCGTCGCCACTAGCTGGGGGAATAATAGACAGTTTTTATCTTTTGATTGCATTTTCCAGTTTATCTTCTAACTCAGCAGATTGACCAATCAAAGGGGAGGACTAAAAGGAATACACATCTCACTTTCCTAGAAGACTCTAATGTCCCCCCTCCCCCCTTTTTTTTATTCTTTAGATTTTCATATACTTTTTATTTATACGCATGGTTATAGGCTATATGTTCGTTGGAGGTCCGTTCTGTCCGATTTTATTCCGTCGCGATGCGGGATAAATTGTGCGTTCAGTTTTTGATTGTGGTCTACATGGTGATCCATTAGTGGACTGAGATGACTATGCTATAACGTGCAATGTTGCTTGCTATCGTAGAAGGATATGTATGTCTCTTATGGTTACACGGGGGGTTTTTTGAGACCTGGAGTTTATACATACAGGAAGCGCAGAAAAACTCGGGGTCTCATCTAAGCTGTCGTGATGTCCGGCGAGGTCGAGTAGTTAAAGTACTAGGAATTGATCTAGGTGGAGGAGGGTAGCGCAATATTCGAGAACTGTGTTGAGGCGGAGGATCACAATCGGTATGAGAGCTTGCTGGTGGATCCGCGATCAGACCCTTCGCCACAAGTGACAACACATAGCAGTGTAAATCTTCACCGCAATGCTGCAATAGCCTCGCTACCAAAGGAGTTGATCCAGTTATTGGAGCGAGGGCTGTCAGCGTGAGGGGGGTGCGAGGATTCCGCGGGGGATCCTTAGCTCAATTGTAGGGGGTGTGCAATCTAGGCGGTGAGAGCACAATCTCATATCGTGATAAACGAGCGATACGTTATTGTCTTGCGTCATGGAACAGTGAGGGTATGGCAGATGAGAATGTCTTTGTTACACGCTCTCAATCATCTAGTTACGACAAGCTGCGTAGCATGAAAAGGCTCTGAGGGGTGGTAAGGACATCATAGACCACGAGCGTTTAAGCGTTGATGGTAATCGGGTGTGTAGTTGTGGTTGAGGTTAGAGTATTATTAGTTTTTGTTGTGTATGGCATGTAGCCGTGGGTTGAGTTGACGCAGCGTACGAATGGAGAGAGGGACGAATGTTGGGTTATGTATGTGGTGAGGGACGTCGATAGTTTCTACTGTGTTGTTCGACGCTTTTCCATATGTGACGAATTGTATGGAATGGGTTCTCTGCTGGTAGCATACGTATCAGACATTAAACTATAGCATAAATGACATTCATAGAGAACTGATACTTAGAACTAATAAGTTCTTAAACATAACATATACCCTATTCTAATATGTACATATTTTAACATCATACTAAGTTCATATCTTCGTTTACTATAATGAGACATTTCTTGATAGGATATTTGTACTTTATTCTGCCGATTGATACAGGCAGGGGATAGGCATTGTGACAAGTATCTTTAGTTGATTTTACAGAACCAGAATTTGGATGAATGAGTGTATGTGACGAAATGTAATATTTCATTTCATTTTCTTTCTTTCTTGTTTCTTAGAATGTTAATATTCATTTACCTATCTCATCACCAAAATCATTCAAACCTTCAATCATATATATCCACTTTACCAAACTGAATGGTTTCTAAAAATTTCTCGTCAAAGAGAAACCAGGAAGGATTTTTTTTCTTTCTAAATATTGCGTAATATCATATACAGTATTCAAATTGTCTCCTGTATATTGTCCCGGAATATAACCTATATGCTGTTTACTTATCAATATATGTAGTGGACTTTGTTCAGTTGCTATACAAGTTAATCACATTTGTATGACACACTTAATGATGACATAGGTCGCCAAATTTGTACATATTGATTCAACTGTTTTTCCTTTCGGTAAACAATGACTCACTATTTGTCTATCTGAGTAATGACTTCTGAGAAACCTTTATTAGATAAACAAGAAAATTTCCCCATGTCCTCCAAGAAAAAAAAAGAAGAAGAAAATACGGTAGGTACAAGGGCTCTTGTCATTTTGCATTTCTTTTAATTCCAAGGTTTCTTGTCTAGTTATTAATCCTTCTGACTGTTGGGCTTTGCCCTCTTCAAACCAAGCAATTTCTAACGTAGTTGCTAATATACATGATAGTTAATCTTCTTTCCTTACATAGGTCCTCATGATTAGTCTTCGTTCATTTAATATTTCATCTATTTCTGTTAGTATATTTCCTTGAATTCTCGCTAACTGTAACATTTGTGTACTGATCAAATGGTTTTTTCAAACTGCAGAACCATTTAGACATCTTCCCCCCTGCTTTTCTCATTTTAGATCCTATAGCAATGCCTTCCATTTCTTGCCTTTCTTAAGTGCAGAAGCAAGTCTTTTCTCTCTTTCAGCTTCTTAGAATTGCTGTTTATTGACGCATTGTTCTCTAGTTTCTCTATTTCTGATTCCAGCCCTTCTTTTCCCCTCAGTATTCTCTCTCTCTCTTCTCTCTCTCTCTCTCTCTCTCTCTCTCTCTCTCTCTCTCTCTCTCCTCTCTCTCTCTAAGTTTCGACTCAATTAACAGAAGCATTTTATAGCCTGTTCTGTTGAAAAATGGTGTTTGTGGTAAATTATTCAAATGTGTAGTAAGTATGTGTCATTGTGTAAAAGCTAGAGTGAGAAGTGGGGGGAAATTGACAGATTATGTTATGTGTTCTAGTGGTGTTAAACAAGTTGACATGTGTAGTCCTAATCTGTTTTCTTTGTTTATCAACGAATTAACATCTGAAGTGATAAACAATGGTAGACATGGAGCACAGTTTATTGAAGACCTTTGAGAACTGTTCATACGTCTTCTGGTAGATGATGTTGTTTTCTTGTCTGAAACAATTATCGGCTTACAAACACAGCTAAATGATTTATGGCGTGCTGCTACTTCTCTGCAGCTGAAGGTAATTATGCTGAAGAGTATCATAATTGTATTCGGAAAAGGAGGCTATCTAGGTGCAAGAGAACAGCTGAATTATAACGGAATAACAACGTCTGATATTACTTGTCCATGATGCAAAAACGCATATGAAAACGAAGCCTATTTTGTATTGCAGTGTACTGCCTTGAGACGTCTTAGATATGAGTTCATTCCTCCTAGATATTATAGGCAACTATTCTGTGTTCAGACTCGTCTCACTCATGGCTTGAACTAAAGAGGATGTTGTTAAAAAGTTTGCTTTGTACTTACACAAAGCTGTTAGACTCCAGAGCATAGCGTGTCCTTGATTATGTGCTGTTTTCATTTTGTTCAATATGTGTATATTACCATATTGTTCATGTTTAATCCACCCCCTTCATAAGGGGCCATGGCCTATAATGAGTAAATCTCCACCCCCCTCCCCCCCTTTCTCTCTCTCTCTCTCTCTCTCTCTCTCTCTCTCTCTCTCTCTCTCTCTCTCTCTCTCTTGTATTTATGAAAGATAAAGTGTTTGCTCTTTTTTTTTCCAAGAATTAAAGCATCTAAAAATAATTGATCGCTAACTGAATTTCTCTCATCGGAATCTTGTTTAGGCTTTCATGTAAGTATGGTGATACCCACCACACACACGCAGTTTTTACATTTTTAATTGCGCGTTTAACTCATCCTACGTAGGTTTTCTCCCTCAGTAAAGAAAACTAGATGTCCAAGAAGTCTGTCTTCTATACTCCATGTTCACGTTTAGGATGATGGTTATTACAGAATTGTCATTTCTAAAGCAGTATAGGACATCTGTGTCCTTTATCTTGCTAAGATAGTTGTCAATTAACGAGCAAAAATCAAGGCGACTTTGTTGTTGGCCTTCTCCACGTATTTCTGAAGACTTCTGAATAGGCGATATTCGGAAATCTTCCAGGCAGGCGCTCTGTGTCATAGCTCGCGTTTAGCGGGAGTGATGTCCTCGTGTTTTCTGGGACAGGTACCATTGGTGGTCATGCTCAAAGCAGCTTTGCTCAATCAGTCAGTTTAACAGTTCAGAGAAAGAAACAGGGGTAGAGTTGCGAAGGAAATCCTTGTCTGTATATGTTAAAGTGGCAAACTCAAAATTTTGAAGGACTAACAAATAACTCACAGGATAAACCAAACCAAAAGGTGGAGACCTCTGCTAGCAGAGACAAATAGAGGTAGACTGAGTTATTATGGATGTGTTATTGTGATGCTATC
>CM065741.1:14400122-14415122 GCA_033310375.1 Conus canariensis
TGCAGCCATGCATCTTGGGCCATCTATCATGGAATCTCTTTCTTTGTCTCTTGAACCAAATCGGTTATGGATTCCTTCAGATCAAGCACACCGAAAACACTCAAAAAATAAATACCATAGATTTCGTGTCTATAAAATCAATGTTTACACAGAATTTATAGTAAACCCGCCAGACAACAGGGAGAAACAAATTACAAGACAAAACAAAACGCATTTTGACCTCTGAAGTCTTCTTGCCTGAAGAAGACCTAAGATGTCGAAGCGCGTTGTGTTTTGTCTTGTAGGTTGCTTGTCCAAGTTGTCTGGCGGGTTTACTATAAATTCTTTATAAAACCTAGTTCATTTTCCGCCTGCAGTCACTTCACTTTGAAAGTAACTGTAAAATCAAGATGCTCCAAATTAAAAATGAAAAATAGCATGTGTGTGTGGAATTTCCACTTCCATATGTCCGTCTTAAAATGTTTATATATCTGTCTTCAAATGTTTACTATTGTCTTACTTTATTCACTGTATGTCCATGTTGACTGCACAATGCATTACAAAAGCCATGCTTTTTCATATTGTATGTGAATGAACAATGCAAGCGCATTGTTAGTATTGCTTTGGTCTTTTTTTTTTCCTTTTTTTTTTTTCAGAACACAAGTATTAACTTCAAAGGGTCCGCTGTCCCGCCCGTTTGAGAATCTGTTCGATTAGATTGCTATTGGTTAATGATTGATTGGATTGTTATTTGTTAATGTTGTCTTTTATCGTGTTCAAGATTATTACTGTATTACTTCTTCGCTTCATTTCCGGTATATGTTTGTTTAATCATATGAAAATATTATGTGTATATATATATATATATTAAAAAGAGCAGCATCATACAACAACATTAAAAAAAAATGCAATCTATGCCTAACAGAGAAATACATTATACTATGTAAACCACAGTTGGCAACTCTAAATGTTAGAACAGAAATGGTTAACAATTGCAGACACAGATGGAAGTTCCTATCAGCGAAAAAAACCAACACCTGAGAAACACATGTAGCACGGGAAAAAAACAAGAGCAAACCAGCTAGCTATATATATACGTGGCACTGGCAACACAAGCTCATCACATCCTGACGACCGCACAGCGTGAAACAAATTTGTAGATGTTTTTAGAAGCTTGATTTTAACTTGCTTTTAATATAACAAATGTCGCTCCCACTGTGGTTGAGCACTGTTTTTAAGATTGCGCTGATCCTCAGTACCATTCTCTCTCTCTCTCTCTCTCTCTCTCTCTCTCTCTCTCTCTCTCTCTCTCTCTCTATATATATATATATATATATATATATATATATAATAAACTAATAAATTCCAAGGATAAGTACCGAGCACCATTCCAACAACTTACAGAGCAGCATGGTGTTGCAATGACTGCAAGAAATATTCAATTATAAACAAAGCTTGCTCTTATGTCTTAGATTGAAGAAATAGGGGGAGATAAGCATTCATATCTGCAGTGGTAGATCATTCTGACTAACTAACAGTATGTGCTTGAGTGGGTGAATGGGGAAAAATAAAATAAATGCTTCTCAAAATGAGCCTTCAGCAAGCTTATAGTCTCCAAGAAGGAGACCATCTCCAATGGGGAGGAAAGCCACTAACATATAACTCCTGGTCAGATACCGATATTTCGAAACCTGATTGTTTCTCCTCAGTGACGCGGAAAGTGGTAATTTGACTCCTCTGCCTTTTCGGTTTTAAGAAGAATGCTATCCCAGAAAAGGCTGGTGTGCAATACCGTAGTATGTTTGTTGAGTTTTCAAAAAACCAACCAAAGGTGCCACCTAAGAAGCAAAAGAAATCATGAAAGAGCAAAACAAAGGTCAGAAGAAGCAACAAAATAATCGTTCATACTACTACCAGATTCACTAATATAAGTAAAACAGAAATTGTCAATACCAGGGCATACACCATTTAGAATACATAAATCTAGAGCGTTACACGTGTTTAGTGAACTTTTGCCATAAGCATTTAACACCGTATCTTCAGAGTGATGTCTCATTTCAACAATACCAGCTTTATCAAACCATGAAAATGTCTTTGTCTGTTCATCATGTTGCCATTAAAGTCACACGCATCAATATTGACATTTTGTCCTTATAATACAAATTATCTATTACACAATCCTCCAGTTGATCAATACCATCATCAACGTTAAACACAGAATAGTATGGAGATTTTTCTGGGGGAACATACGAACACACAATAGAATATTATTTGTCAAATGAAATATTTTTTATCAATAACAAACAACAAGACATTATCACAGTCAGTACTCAGTTTTGACACATATTTCATGAGATTATTTCTTATTAAACATATTACTCCTCCGATCTCCTTCCACGCTGAGTAAATTTAACTGCAGGCTTAACAAACACGTTATGATCAGAAAATACGGAAGATTGAAAATTGTCAACGAAAGTTTCAACAAGACAAATGAAATCAAAGGAAGAAACATATCCAATAACATCAGGATCAGACAGTTTAGAGAGTAAGCCACAAATATTCCAATGTCGAAAAGAATAGCTTCTTGTGTTGCTAACATTCTCAGATAAAGAATGATAACCATTAACCATCAGAGAAGGCTTCTGTGCTTTCAGAACACTGACACTGTCACACATTTCTTTATTTTCGTGCACGCATCCAGACACGCTTTTCACACTTTCAGAAACACACAAGGGTGCATGTGTACGACTATCCTCGCTGTAAACAAACTCCCTCTCCCTATCTGAACACGGACTCACAATATCAGATTTTCTATTTTGAATTCCCCGTGCTGTGTTCGACTGCATATTGAACCATCCCCTTGAAACCACTTGTATTTACACCTAACCTACTAACAAAAAGCTATCAAATTCATCAAGAACATTTGCTTTACTAGGCCAGCCGTATTCCTATGGTACCTCTACCATGCTTCTGTCATCACCAGTCAAGCAGAATTTCTTCCCTTCGATGACCAAGTGGTCATAGATCATGGTGGCCCTCTTTCCCTGATCTTTAGCAGCTCTCAGATGAGATGATAACTTTTTTCTAATTGACCTAACTCGCTGAGAATAGTCCTCTCCCACAAAAAGATTATTCCCTTTCAGTTTCCACTTCGCCTTTAAGATCTTAACTTTTTCTTTACAGAATGTGCACCTGGCTATCACTGGAGAGTCCCGTTTAACATTCACACGATGAACTCTGTCAAGTCAAGTCAAGTCAAGTCAACATTTTATTTAGAGATGGAAACATTGAATAAGCAACATATCTGCTTTTTTACATCAAGCCATCTATGAAAAAAGAAAGAAAGAGAAAAAAAAATCAAATCGTGTACAATGCCTTTCATCAAAAGAAAAGTAAACATACCATCTTCCCCCCTCCCTTCTCCTCCCCTTTACCCACTGACTTCCATTCACGTAAAAGGCATCAATGCTCATTGCCGCCCCTATGGTTACATTCACGAAGTGTATATCTTTACCAGTGTATTTCTTTCCTGCACAGGATGGACATTTTTTCCAGTATCGTATGTGGTTAACGATTCATGAGATAATCTTTCAATTTTTTCTTAAACGTGTTTTTATTTTTTGTATTTTTTAAGGGTTTTGTGAGTTTATTCCACAGATTTCCACCTGAATATACAAAACTGGATTTGTATAAATTGTTGCGTGGTCTAGGAATGGACAATAAATGATTATGTCTATGGCAATTGACTCTAAATGTTTCTGTAATCTTTTGGGGAGCTGTTCCATTAATAACGTTATGCATACAAAGGGCTTTATTGAAAAAGAGTCTGTTTGGGAAGGTTAATATTTTGAGTTGTTTGTAATCTTCATCAGTTAGGGAGCTCGATTTTAACAATACTAATTTCAATGCTAGTTTGTACAGACGATGAATTAATTTTAAATTATGTTCACTACAGTTGTCCCAAAGGGTTGATGCATAATCAATTAATGACAAAATATGTGCGCAGAAAAAAAGTTTTCGAGAGTGGCCATCGAGGAAATTTTTTATCCGAGACAACTGAAATATTTTTTTTGAAAGGCGTTTTGCTAAGAATGTTATATGTTCAGTCCAAGATAAATCTTTGTCAATAATGACACCTAGTGTTTTGTGTGAACTGACTTCCTCAACTTTATTGTTGGATATGAGTAAAGGCTGAAAGTTTGATTTCATTTTTTGTCGTTTTTGTCTTGTAGACACGTACATGCACTTTGTTTTAATAGCATTTAAAGACATATGGTTTAGTTGTGTCCATTCAGTAAGTTTATCGATATCTGCTTGAAGCTTAATTGTTAATTCATAGGCATCAGAGTCGTTTTCGTGAAGAGATGTATCATCTGCAAACATTTCGCACTTACATTTAACAAAACAAGGCAAATCATTTACGTAAATTGTAAACAAAAGAGGTCCTAACACAGAGCCTTGTGGAACACCATATTTGACAGGCATAAATGTTGACAATTTGTCAGCTACAGCTACTGATTGTTTTCGGTCACATAAAAAAGATGAAATAAGACTTATGAATTCTGGAGTCAGTTTGTAAAGTTCAAGTTTACGGCACAACAAAGAATGGTTGATGACATCAAAAGCTTTTTCAAAGTCTACGAAGAGAATACCTGCAAATTTATTCTCGTTTATGCTGCAAAGAAGACTGTCAATAAGCTGTATGAGGGCTGTGTGGCAAGAATGATGTTTTCGAAAGCCCGACTGACTTTCGTGGAGAAGTTTGTTATCAGCGAAATAAGAATACAGAGACTTATGCATGTGTTTTTCGATCGGTTTTGCAATGGCTGATAAAATGGATATTGGTCTGTAATTTGATGGGTTTGAAGAATCCCCGGTTTTATACAGAGGAATAACTTTAGCTTCTTTAAATTTTAGAGGAAAAGTTTGTTTATCTATGCATAAATTGTATATGTCAAAGTATCTGTGATAGCAGGACATGACAACTTAAGTATTTTTGTCTCGATACCATCTAAATCACGAGTATTTGATTGGGTTGAAGTAGACAAAGCTTTACTAACATCTAAAATGGTCATGGGTTTCAGACTAAATGGAACACGAATATCCTTAGAATGGATGTATTGTTCTAAATAATTGAGATCGTTTTCACTAGATCTATCATTTAATATGATTCTATCTGCTATGGTTGCAAAATGATTATTTAGTTGATCTGCAGATATGTCTGAGCTCATTTGTTGACTTTTTGACACATGTTTATTAGTTAATATGTTAATTGCTTTCCAAATTTGCCTGGTATCTTTGGTAGAAGTTAACATTTTTCTAAAGTAAGTACGTTTCGATTTCCGTTTTAATGACGTCACTTTATTTCTTTGTTTTCTGAATTCTTCATTTGTTCCGAAATTACTCAAATGATTTCTTTTATTAATTTCTGTGTCAATTTCTTTAGTTATCCATGGAGGTTTTGGTTCCTGTTTAATCCTTTTCTTTATAAAAGGGGCGTGTTTATTATATACGGAAGTAAACGTATCAATCCAAAATTCAGCTGCTTTATTTGGATCTCTGATTTGATAAATGAGGTCAAATTGTGCTTCAGAAAGGTCAGTAAGGTAATCTTCTTCTTTAAAGTTTCTAAAGCTCCTGTAGTAAATAACTTTATGACCTACTTTTGGAATTTTTACACGGTTTTTGAACCAAGTAAGGCAAATTAGGTTGTGATCACTGCAACCATAGGGAGGGGAACAAAGTTCGATAATGGATTGTTTTGCATTTGTGTAAATATGATCTATTAGAGTAGCAGAGTTTTCAGTTATGCGTGTTGGTCTATCGATTAACTGTTCTAAATTATGTGATATATAGTTTTGATACCACTTTGATTTTGTTTTTAAGAGATCAATGTTGAAATCTCCTAATATGATTGTCTCATAACTTAGAATGGTTACTTCATCCATTATTGCATTAAATCTGTCCTGCCAATCAATGGTTTCTGATGGGTTTCTATAGACAAAGCCTATTGCAAGCGCTTGACTATTTTTCATACTTATTTCAATCCAGACAGATTCAACACCATAATTTTCAAAATTAACTAGCCTTTTACATTTTAATGAGGAAGCATGATATATAAGTAAGCCAGTGGATTTTGGTTTATAGGGGTCTAGTCGCATTATTTGGTATCCTGGCATGTCCATTTCTGCATCTGATATGTGAGAAGATAACCGGGATTCAGAAAAAAACAAAATACATGAAAACTGTTTCCATCACTGCGAAGTATAGTTGCAATGTCATCTTTTTTGTTTATTGCATTATTGATGTTAAGGTACCCTACACGAAGTCCATGTTTGGATAGCCATATGTCTGAAGTCCTAGGCATGTTGCAGTGTATAGCACTAGGTATGGCTTAAATAGAATGGTGAGAGGGAACACTAAATAAATCACTACTTATTTACAAAACAAATATTCACTTTCTAAACCAGTGGCCTAACTATTGAAATTCTAATAATGATATGGAAAAAAATCATATAAAAAATCAGAAGACAAGGTGGGAGTAATCAAACAAAGGATCAAATCTAAAAATCGCAAGTATCAAAGAAACCACGAATCAAAAAAAAAAAAAAAAAATTATGATTTGAAAATAGATTACAAATTAATCTGTGTAATTTTCACACAGCACAAGGTGAAAACCTATAGAGTATTTCAAAGACAAAAAAAGGGGAAAACTACGTGAACAATACCAAGAAACGTTTGTACGAACGTAAGCAAAACACTTTAAAAAAAAACAAAAAAAACCCAACAGGAAAGCACAATCAGTCTGAACCCTCTTATGAGTAGGCAACGGCATCACACACCATGCGCTCCCTCTCTCTCTCTCTCTCTCTCTCTCTCTCTCTCTCTCTCTCTCTCTCTCTCTCTCTCTCTCTTCAGCGCCCCCTCCCTCTTCCTCCCTTCCTCTCTCTCTCTCACTCCCTCCGACTCCCCACCCCCATGACCTCCCCTCTCCCACCGCCTCCACACACATACGTACGTGCGTGTTCATCCAAACCACGCAGACAATGACGCAGCAGGATTGTTCAAACCAGTAAAAGACATGCTATGAATACAATAATAGGCGCTTGACACTGCTTAATGTAATGCATTTCTGTCGAAGGAGAAGTCATCAGTCAGATCCATCTTGTCCGTCAGCATGTCCCCCAGAGGGTGCTCACATTGCTCAGGCGTCTCCTTTTCAGCTCTGGGAATTCCATGCACAATGATGTTATTTCTCTTTGATCGGCACTCTAAATCGTCCGTTTTTCTTTCTAAAGCTTTCAGTTGTTCTTGCATGCACTTATTCGATTGGTCGAGTTCATAATTTGACAGTCTTAAGATTTTTTACTTCTTCAGTAAGAACCTGAACTTGACTTTTCAGAGTCGAGAAAGATTCTTTTATCTCACCGAGGTCTTCTTGAACCTTATCAGATTTACCCTGCATATTGTCAAACTTCGTGCTCAAGCCGGTCAACATGGTCATGACGTCTGTCAAGGTAACTTCTGACCCCATCTTACTTTCCTCATGCCTGACTGACTGTCCACTGTCCTCCTGACCTGCAACGCCTTTGTCCAGACTCACCCTCGAGCTGCTGCTCGTCAGTCGATACTGCTTTGCACCGGCAGACTTAGGAGGGCCAGGGTTAAGTTCAATGTCACTGCACTGCATGAGAATACCGCTCCAGAAAAAAAAAACACAATGAGGGTCAGTCCAACCATGACACCGTCTAGCCTTAACGTCCGACATCTCAATTCTTCCTTCTTCTTGGCCCGACGACACATGAAATTCAAAAATACAGTCACAAAACATCCACATGTTGACCGGAACACAAGCGGTAATGCAGGCATGGTCCAACACAGGAACGATGACCAACTGTCTCAACCCTGAGAGTGACCAACTACAGTCGTACTGTACAGAAATAGCGGGACCGATGTCAAATACGTCACGCACTGAAGAGTACACGTACACTCCCCAGAGAGAGAGAGAGAGTGAGAGAGAGAGAGAGAGAGAGAGAGAGAGAGAGAGAGAGAGAAGAGAGAGAGAGAGAGAGATTCTTATCAGCATATCAATACACATGCATGTCACATATTTCTTCAATTATAAAGTAATAAATGATGTTGCAAACCCAGAAAGTTACGTCACACACACACACACACACACACACACACACACACACACACACACACACACACACACACACACGTGCACGCGTAAGCCCACCCCCCATCCCCCAAAAAACCCCAACACACACTTATGTGATCATGTATGCGCTTACTCACATGCACAGACACACACACAGGCTCGCACACACACGGGTAGTACGCACGCAAGCGCACACACAACCCTACAAATGCATTCGTATAAAATACCCTAATGTAGACGCAACAAAAATCACACACACACACACACACACACACACACACACACACACACACACACATACACACACAATGAGAGACAGACAGACAGAGAGACAGAGACAGAGACAGAAACACACACACACACACACACACACACACACACACACACACACACACACACACACACACCACCTAACTATGGCTGTGTGTTTTTTTCGTCCATCATAGGTCAGTAGAATAGCTGTATCCCGTTGTAAGGATGCCTTCTAGGGTGCAGATGCGCAGGCAGACGCAGTCATCGAGAAGGCATTTGAAGAACATGGTATGTAATGTACAGGCAGGAAGAGAGAGGATTTTTTTTTTCAAGAAACACAGATTTACATTGCCATTAGTTTGTGAAATACGACACAGTAAAAGCAAAAGGGTTGAAAAAAATAATGGAAAAATGTTGGAAAAAAGTGACACAATACAGTATAAAATGAAGCTGAATAAAACCGATTTAAAGAAAACAAGATTAAATCTAGCCTAATCTCTTCTTCTGCTCTCTTTTCTCTCGGACAAGACCTCTCTCCGGGAAACCTTGGGTGTGGGGAGTAACTGATTGTTCATGGAACAGAAAATCATTGTTGTACATGCAGGCATGCGTGTACGTGTGGTTGGTTGTAACTTAAGTCGTGCAAAACATGAACAGCGTTCACTCCGATTATGCGTAGAGCAGTTTGTCCCAGCGTTACAGACATTTCTTAATAACCACGCCACGAGGGAAATTACCGACACTGCTCAAATCACATTGCTCTGGTGTTGATAGTTCCCCACAAAATCTGCTACGGATTGAAAAAAAAAAAATCCTAAACTCAGGAACTCTCAAAACGGACATGGGGATGGGATAAGGGTGGGAGTGGCTGTAAGTGCGTGTTTACAGGCATGCACACACTGCATAGCATGCTTCGGGTCTAGAACTGTGTGCTGTGACAGAAAAGCGCACAATGACGCTTCCATCGGTGTTTAGTAGGTTATGTCACTAACAGGTATCACAAATTCTTTCCGTAAAGGTTAAAAACAAAGGTTCTTTGGGAACTGTGAGGGGCGTACGTTGCGGCAAAAAATCTTTCCAAAAACTGCAGGCAGTTTTCTCGGTCTGTGCTAAGCGAGAGGTGGGCTTGACGGTGGTGTGAGAGGGGACATCTTCCCTTCAGGTAAGTAACGAGCAACATTATGAATTCACAGTGTGCAGCAGTGGACTATTCCAATGATTCCAGAGAAACTACATTGAAATTCGGTTCATCACCCACACGACGCTCCTCTCACGCCTGTTTTCCTGTGACGAAACTGCCCGCACCAAAATCCACGTCCTTGACTTCAAGGCAGAAGAGTTCTCACAGGGGCGGAACTGGCCTTCATTCCACGCACACTATTTAGGAGAACGGGAAAGGCAAAAACTAGGAAGATATAAGAGCGGAAAAAGAGAAATGGAACGAAACAATCGAAGAATATACGTACTTTTAATGAAGGAAGAGCAAGTTACAAAAAGACTTATTATTTCTAGAATCTTAACCTCACTATATAAAAGAACGATACTGCTGGTAATTACAAAACACGAATGCTGAAACGAAGTGTTTGGTAGAAAAAAGAAAAAAAAAATTCAGTTTGAAAAAAGAAACGCAACAAATGTCACTACGTTCATCTGATCGCGTTAGTGCATCGAAAACATTCATTATATAACTGCGGACCTTTCGACACATTTATGCACAGATAAACTTACTAAAAACCAGTGAGCCAGCACATAATGATTTTTTTTTTCTTCAAAATATTTTTCTATCACTTTTGGAAACGTAATTTGTATTCAACACAAAAAAACAAGAGCTGCAGTTCTGTTTAACAAAATATGTTGTAAACTGCAACATGCACAGAGAGAGAGAGAGAGAGAGAGAGAGAGAGAGAGAGAGAGAGAGAGAGAGAGGTGGATCGTACGAGAGACACTGATCTGAACATTGGAAACTTAACAATGAAATACATTCCAACAGACGATCCTGCATGCCCCCTCTGCCATGAAAAACAAACAGTGGAGCATGTCCTAAGCTCATGTAAAGTAGCCCTGGCTCAAGGAAGGTACACATGGAGGCACAACCAAGTGCTCAAAGAAATTGTACAAGTAGTCTGGGCTAGTACCAACACCACAAAAGGGAAAATCAGGACTCCAAAAGCACCCGCAACATTCTTCACGGCAGGAGGCAGCAAATCATGGCCAAGAACAACAGTGCCACTCGAAACATGCAGGCAGAGTCTGCTGGATGGGGCAGATGACTGGGAGTGCACTGCAGACCTCCCAGAATGGAAGAGTCACCCAGAGATCATCAGCAAGAGTGGCATGAGACCAGACATAGTAGTCCACTCTAAGTCAACCAAGCAGCTGATCATGATCGAGCTCACGGTGCCATATGAGAACAGAATGGAGGCAGCTCAAATCTACAAGACTGAAAAGTATGCTGATCTGGCAAACAGCCTGAGGAGAGAAGGCTATCAGGTCAAAGTCCTCACTGCAGAAATTGGAGCTAGGGGGTTTGTAGGAACGTCTGCATACAGCCTCATGAAACAGCTCTCAGTTGCAGGGAAGGAAAAAACCAGAGCCCTGAAAGCAATGGCAGAAGCGGCAGAGAGGTGTTCAAGCTGGATCTGGTCAAGGAGGAACAAAAGTGAACTTCATAAGGCTTAATTTCCCTACAAATATCAGGTGTCCCTGTGGCTCAGTGGTTAAAGCGCGAGTCATTAAGTGGAAAATGAGCATGTCCAGAGGGTCATGGGTTCGAATCCCAGCCATGGCTCGTCCCAAGATGGGAAAAAAAAGGGGCAGCAGAGGGACATCCGGAGTCATGAACCGGGTGTGGCCCAACCCCCCTAGAGTGTCAGGAGATAAGGGCCGAAACACTTGCTTGAAGGGGGCTTCTCTTCTGAGGACTCTCTGCTGCCACGCTCTCCACGAGTTTCTTTCTACTGATGCATGGGTAAACCATTGACTTCCGGGAATAGGCCGGAGGACGTCCGGGAAAGACCGGAGGACACTGGGAAAGACCAGAACCAAGGGCTCTGTGGGCTGGCTCCCCACTTTGCCTTAAACATGTGGCTACTAAAAATAAAAGGAAAAGATGCTCCCAGGATTCACCGAAAGGGGGAGAGAATGATGAATCCATCGGTGCTCAACCAATCATGACTGAAAATCCCAAACGGACTATGAACATGGACCAAATGGAATATCCATGTGTCTGTGGAAAGCGTTTCGCTACCACCCGTGGCATGAAGATCCACAGAACAAAGATGGGATGTGTGAAGACTCATCTGAATGAGCAGCAGCGCACTGCATCAGCAGATAAGACGTCGGAAGACCAAGGCCAGGATTTAAACCACAGTGCCAAGGACATCCACGCTGTTGGTTCGGATGAGGAATTTGCACAGGCCCTCGATGCCAGGCGCCTGAAACTCAACCTGCCACGAGCAAACGAAACTGAAGATTGGGAGAAACTGGATGCAAAAATCGTCCAAAGACTCGATGCACTGATAGGGAAAAGCACCCTGGAACACAAACTAGCCACATATGGGGACATTGTGTATGCCACATGTAGAGACGCCTATGGAGCAAAACTACCCAAAGAGAAAACACCTCCAAAGAAATCCAGACGCCAAGAAAAGATGGACAAGATCAGGGTCCAAAAGAAAAACCTCAAGATGCAAATGAAGACCGCACTGCCAGCTGAAAAACAAGGCTTGGAAAAACTGTGGAAAGACCTGAAAGAAAAACACAGTGCCCTCAGCAAAGCGGAATCTGCGAGGAAGAGGAAGAGCAAAAAGAAGAAGACACAAGAGTGCTTCTTCAGAGACCCCTTCCAGTTTGCCAGAACACTGTTTGAGCAGCCAAAATCTGGGACCCTAAGTGTGGACAAAGGAGTTCTTGAGCAGCATCTGAGGAAAACATACTCTGACCCACAGAGCAAAGCACCACTCGACATTCAAGGTCTGGTGTGGCCAACCAACCCTGAGGAACAGTTCAATGGCAAGCCTCCAACGTTGGCGGAAATCAAGAAGGTGGTCGACAAAGCCAGAGCCAAATCATCACCAGGGCCAAACGGAATACCTTACCAGCTTTACAAGAAATGTCCCAAGGTGCTGGAGTGGCTCCACAGGCTGCTGCGATCGGCTTGGAGAAACCAGAAGATCAGCGGCCAGTGGATGACGGCAGATGGTGTGTACATCCCCAAAGAGCAAAACTCAAGTGACATTAGCCAGTTCAGGCCAATATCACTACTGAACGTCGAAGGGAAAATCTTCTTCTCTGTCATGGCAGCAAGGCTGACCAAGTACCTGATGGAAAACAAGTACTTGGATGTGTCAGTCCAGAAAGGTGGCATCCCAGGCGTGGCGGGCTGTGTAGAACACGCCACAATGATCTGGGACGCAATCCAAAAAGCAAAAACAGAAAAGAGAGACCTGGACGTAGTGTGGCTTGATCTGGCAAACGCATATGGATCTGTGCCCCATGAGATGATACAGTTGGCTCTTGAGATGTACCATGTGCCAAAGAACATCCGCGACATGCTCAAGAAGTACTTCAATGGCTTCTCAATGCGGTTCTCTACCAAGGAGTACACAACAGACTGGATCAACTTGGAAGTGGGTATTGCAATGGGCTGTGCAATTTCCCCAATACTGTTCGTGCTGGCAATGGAACTCATCTTGAAAGCAGCAACAAACAACGCGAGACAAACAGACCTTGGCGATGGATACAAGATGCCTCCTCTCAAGGCCTTCATGGATGACACTACAGTGATTTCATCCAGAGAAGACGAGACACGTCATGTGCTGGAGAGGCTGGACGACATAGTTGCCTCATCCAGAATGAAGTTCAAGCCAAAGAAATCACGGAGTCTCTCACTGAGGAAAGGAAAAGTGGCCGGATCTGTGGTCTTCAGTGTTGCCAACCAGGCCATTCCAACAGTCACAGAAGAACCAGTCAAGAGCCTTGGAAGATGGTATGATGATACGCTGAAAGACACACAAAGAGCCAAAGAAACCAAGCAGATGGTGGAGGAAGGCTTGGAGACCATTGACCAGTGTGGGCTCCCTGGCAAATACAAGGTCTGGTGTCTGCAGTTCATGCTGATACCAAAGCTGCTATGGCCTCTGATGATATACGACATCTGCACCAGCATAGTGGAGGCAATGGAAGCCAAAATCAACAAGTTCACAAGGAAATGGCTTGGTGTCCCACCCTGTCTGACTGACATAGCGCTGTACTGTCGCCAAGCAAAGCTGAAACTACCCCTGAAATCCATCCTGGAGGAATACAAAGCAGGGAAGATCAGACTTCAAAGCATGCTGGAGGACTCAGGAGACAAGGTGGTAGAAGCAATCAAGCCCCAGCTGAAGACAGGCAGAAAATGGAAAGTTCAAGAGGCGATGGATTCTGCAAAAGAAAGTCTCAAGATCAGAGAAATAACAGGACACACACAGACCAACAGACAGGGACTGGGGGTGACCAAAACTGAATGGTGGTCAAAGGCCAAAGGAAAAGCCAAAAGAGACATGATGATTCAGGAGATGAGAAAAGAAGAAGACCAAAAAAGACTCCAAAAAGCAGTCCAGCAGAGCCAGCAAGGGCAATGGACAACGTGGGAGAATGCACTCCAAAGAAGTCTCACTTGGAATGACATTTGGCACATGGCCCCTCTCAGGATCAGCTTCATTCTCAGATCTGCATATGACCTTCTGCCCTCAAATGCAAACCTGGTGAAGTGGGGGAAAACAGACGATCCTGCATGCCCCCTCTGCCATGAAAAACAAACAGTGGAGCATGTCCTAAGCTCATGTAAAGTAGCCCTGGCTCAAGGAAGGTACACATGGAGGCACAACCAAGTGCTCAAAGAAATTGTACAAGTAGTCTGGGCTAGTACCAACACCACAAAAGGGAAAATCAGGACTCCAAAAGCACCCGCAACATTCTTCACGGCAGGAGGCAGCAAATCATGGCCAAGAACAACAGTGCCACTCGAAACATGCAGGCAGAGTCTGCTGGATGGGGCAGATGACTGGGAGTGCACTGCAGACCTCCCAGAATGGAAGAGTCACCCAGAGATCATCAGCAAGAGTGGCATGAGACCAGACATAGTAGTCCACTCTAAGTCAACCAAGCAGCTGATCATGATCGAGCTCACGGTGCCATATGAGAACAGAATGGAGGCAGCTCAAATCTACAAGACTGAAAAGTATGCTGATCTGGCAAACAGCCTGAGGAGAGAAGGCTATCAGGTCAAAGTCCTCACTGCAGAAATTGGAGCTAGGGGGTTTGTAGGAACGTCTGCATACAGCCTCATGAAACAGCTCTCAGTTGCAGGGAAGGAAAAAACCAGAGCCCTGAAAGCAATGGCAGAAGCGGCAGAGAGGTGTTCAAGCTGGATCTGGTCAAGGAGGAACAAAAGTGAACTTCATAAGGCTTAATTTCCCTACAAATATCAGGTGTCCCTGTGGCTCAGTGGTTAAAGCGCGAGTCATTAAGTGGAAAATGAGCATGTCCAGAGGGTCATGGGTTCGAATCCCAGCCATGGCTCGTCCCAAGATGGGAAAAAAAAGGGGCAGCAGAGGGACATCCGG
>CM065741.1:14417622-14547622 GCA_033310375.1 Conus canariensis
TACTAAGTATTAGAACTGTTTGAAACAACAGCAATAATTTCTCTTTTAATACTATTTATAAAACCAACTACAAGTGCCGTTATTACATTTTCCTTCAGCTTGTTCTTCTTCTGCTACTACTACTTCTACTACTTCGTTCTCAGCTTTCAGACCATTCCGTCGTTTTGACCTTCACCGTTTATCTCATGGGTGACAAAATTTGTGGGTCGTGCACATTATGTCTCTAGCACAATAAGGGGCTTTCCCGGCACAAAATGTCGCATGTCCCAAGGTGCGACACTTTGTGCAAATCTTCTCAGCAAAAAGTGTCGCACTTTTGCACAAAATGTCGAATACGACACTTTGTGCAGTTGCGACACTTTGTGCCGCAACATTCCCTCCTCCCCTCGAGACCAACACAGGGTGCCAGCTCTCCAAGGTTCTAGAAGTCCGTGACCGGACCTGAGCTGGCGATGCTTGCTGTAGATATATGCTCTCTTTTTCTTTTCTGTTCTATATAATATTATGAAATGGTAACATTTGCCTTGTCCCCTTAGCAGGGCATTCATGAGTCATTAGGTGTATTTAAGACCATCTGACTGCGCCATTGGCCACGTAAGTTGTGGAGTTTTCCCCCTTAATTCGATGATTAATTTACTTTTTTTTTTTTTTTTTGTTTTTTTGTCCACATAAAAGGGCATTCACGAGTCGTTAGGCGTATTTAATACCCTCTGACTGCGCCATTGGACGTGTTAGCTGTGGAGTTTTTTCCCTTCTTAATATGAAAATCATATCAACTGTTTTAATCCACGTAATGAGGCATTTGCGAGTCATTAGGCGTATTTAATACCATCTGACTGCGCCATTGGCCTTGTTAACTACGGATTTTTACCCCCTTCTTAACTTGATAATTTTACATTAATTATTTCAATCCACATCATCAGGTATTCACGAATCATTAGGCGTGTCTAAAAACCATCTCACTGCACCATTGGCCCTGTCAGCTGTATAGTGCCCCCCCCCCCCCCCCCCTTTTTTTTTTTTTTTTTAAATCGATGATATCAACTTTTTTTAGTCCACCTAATAGAGGGCGTTTTAATACCATCTGACTGCGCCATTGGTCCTGCCAGCTGTGGAGTTTTTCTCCATTCATTCGAGGATCACATTTTCTTTTTCTTTTTTTCTTTTTTTCTAAATCTACGCAACAAGGCATTCACGAATCATTAGGCGTTTTTAATACCATCTGACTGCGCCATTGGCCTTGTTAGCTGTGGAGGTTTTTTTTTTTTCCTTTCTTAACTTGAGAATATAACATCAATTATCTTAATCCACGTAATGAGGCATTCACGAGTCATTCGGCGTATTTAATACCATCTGACTGCGCCATTGGCCCTGCTAGCTGTGGAGTTTTTCTCCCTTCATTCGATGATCATATTATCTTGTTTTCAAATCCACGAAACAAGCATTCACGAGTCATTAGGCGTGTTTAAAACCATCTGACTGCGCCATTGGCCTTGTTAGCTGTGGGGATCCCCCCCCCCCCCCCCCTCTCCCCCATTCCCCTTGTTTCGATAATTGCTTTAACTTTTTTTTAGTCCACATAACTGAGCATTCACGAGTCATTAGGCGTATTTATTACCATCTGACTGCGCCATTGGATCCGTTAGGGTGGAGTCGAAAGGGGGAGGGGGGGGGGGGGGGACCTTCAGGAGGGAAGGAGCTTGGAACCACCGTTTGAGGGCACTGGGACTGATCCTGGTGTTGAGGATTCGGGCGGATGGTCTTGAATACGGCTAATGACTCGTGAACGCCCCGTTAAGTGGACAAGGCTAATGTTACCATAACATTAAAAATAAGAAAAAGCATGTAACTCTTGGAAGCACACGTGTGGGTCAGATGACCATCATCAGCTCAGGTCGGGTCACAGAGTTCTAGAACCTTGGAGAGCTGGTACACTGTGTTGGTCCCGAGAGGAGGGAGGAGCCAAAGAGCCCAGAGAGGGCTTGTCGGTAGAACCGCCGTTTGATGGTGGGTGGGGTTGGGCGGAAGGATTGATATTTCGTACTGAGGGTTCGGGCGGACGTCCACCAAGGGGGATTGGATTGTTGAAACTTGTCTCAAAGGGCAGAAGTCGGGTTTAAAAATGGATCGTGAGAATAAGTGAGGAAAGTGCCGTGACGGGGCTGACATAGAATTCTCTCTCTCTCTCTCTCTCTCTCTCTCTCTCTCTCTCTCTCTCTCTCTCTCTCTCTCTCTCTCCGTCGCTGTACGTCGGTCTATCCTTTTCTCTTTCTGTCTCCCCCCTCCCCCCCCCCCCCTCCCTCCCAACTTTTCTCTCTGACTGGTTGAGTCAGTCAGTCAGTCAACCTCTCATTCTCTCTCTTTCTCTCTCTCTCTCTCTCTCTCTCTCTCTCTCTCTTCTGTATGCATGCGTGCGCGCACGCACATCTGTGTGTGTGTGTGTGTGTGTGTGTGTGTGTGTGTGTGTGTGTGTGTGTGCGTGCGTGCGTGCGTGTACGGATGTACACTACCCTCTGCCCCCATCCCTCTTCATTCTCTGCCATCCGTATTTGAAGCACAAAAAAGGGGAAAAAAAAAAAAAAAAGAAAACGTCACGGGGCGCCCCCATTCCCACCCCTTTCTACACGCCTCCGCCACCCTCTAAACACCTGGAAACTGCCCACCACCACCAACTCCTCCCTCCCGTCTCCCTTCCACTCTCAGACTTCTTTTGGTTTTTTTGGTGGTGGTATTTATCTTCAGCATGGTCTCCTGCACTTGCAGATGGAACCACACTTCAGCACAGAATTGCACTGACTACAAATTATATGCAATAGCCAGCGCACTTTCAGCGAAACAAACAAACAACAAAATTAATACAGAGTAATTGATCAGAATGATGGTTATCTATATAAAGCCGTTACAGCGTGGTCTTGGGTTTGCTGAAAACTGTTGAGGGTGTGATCCCATCAGTCTGCGCCATTTTCGTGTTACTGAGTGTTGCTGGATGACAAGGCCTTTTTGAACAGGAAATATGGAAACCAATGAAATGGGTGAAAAATAAACTGGGATGGGAAAGGCTTTCTGTAGACTGCGATGGTGTACCACGTACTAGGTGGTGCAAAATGTTTGCAACTGAAAACATATGAAAGGTGATTTCTTCCATTTCTTATTTCAACATGGCAGAAAGCGCCCAGAGGCAGAACAGTTTCACCCATACAGATCACGTGATGATTCACGGGGTTCCTAAATGCTCGTCACACTTCAAGAAAGACATTTAACCTGGTATTTTACAATGACCTATAATGAAGATGCATATGCTTAAATTTAGAATAATTTCCATGGGAAAAATAACTAAAATGGTCCTCAAAAGTCTTACTGTATTACACCTCTATAGTCTCTGCATATGAGTTTCTATGCCAGCGTTACACATCATCCTCACTTCTTCTTTTCAATACCATTCATTGGCTAAAGGAATTGTGTTATCCCCTTTTTTTCCCTGCTTCTGATGACGCTGTCTTGATTCGGAAGACAGAACTTTCGCCCAGATTCTGGATCCCACACTCCATCCCTCCTCTGGCCTTTGAATTCGGCGGCCAGTTCTTGTGTTTGATTCTCTCAGTCAGTAAGCGGGTTGGCACTTATTATGCAAGAATCATGACATTCCATTCCTGTGTTGCGTGAATGTGTGTGTGTGTGTGTGTGTGTGTGTGTGTGTGTGTGTGTGTGTGTGTGTGTGCGTGTGTGTGTGTGTGTGTGTGTGCTCGTGCGTGCGTGTGTGCGTATGTGCCATGTATGCATGTGTGTGATATTGATTGTCTCTCTGTTTCGTTAGCCTTTCACTTCACGCTGTGATACGTTTGGAGTAATTTTGGTACAGTTCGGTGTGTAGGTCTATATCCGGGCCCTTTTTCACAGAGGGCGTTTGAGACAATTACCTCACTTCCTGTCATTCCAGGGTCGGTTGAAAGTGACGGTCGGCAACGGTCGGCGACGGTCGGCAACGGTCGGCAACGGTCGGCGAGGATCGGAGGCAAGCAGTGTGTGTTCACAAGTGTGTGTGTGCATTTTTTTTTTAGAAATAATGTCACCAAAAGACTTTTATGACATTTCCCACCATTTCCCACCAAGTTTCTATCTTTTATTAGAATACAAAGTGCCTTCTTCTTTGATCAAAAAATAAAAAGTCATGTCATCTTTACTCAAGAATGAAATTTTATTAACATTATTGTTGTCAGCATCAAGCTATCGTGTGTGTGTGTGTGTGTGTGTGTGTGTGTGTGTGTGTGTGTGTGTGTGTGTGTGTGAGGGAGAGTAATACATGTAAACAAAAACCGTGGTCTTCAATGTAACTTTAAAAATAACATGCAACATCTTCATTCAATAAAGAAAAGGTAAATCCATTGTTTGTAAATACATGTAACCAAAAGTCTTAGCATCAGTCAATCATACAGATCTCGACAATAGCTATACGAAAAAAACATTCATGTCATTTCAGATTAAAAGTGCCTTCAAACAACATGCAGCATCTTCAGTCAAAAAAGAAAAGGTCAACCCAACCATGTCCTGTCAGTCCGGGTATGACAATAAAGTTTGTTAATGTATGTAACCAAAAGACTAAGCATCAAGGATAAGGGTCTTCGGCACGGGTCACGGGTCACTACTCATTTTCCAGTTTGATCCTTTTTGCTGTGGTTGTCTTTTCTGCTCTTTTTCGTTTCCTCTGGCCGGGTTTCTTTCCTTTTGTAGGTGTTCTGGTGACACGGAAGCATGATGAGCTGCTCTGTACACAACCAGGGGGCCTGACAGCTTGTCTTAGATTGGCAATGTGTTTGGTTTTCTGCACTTCTGTCATGGCTACCCAAACGTTTCCTTGCAGCTGTTTGTGCGTGTTGTGTGGAGCCAGTTGAAACTCGCCACGGCCAATGATGGCGCATGCTACTTCCACTTGTTGAGCCTTGGCCAGTGTTCTCAGCTTATTGATCAGGTCAGGGAGCTCTCTCAGTTTCCACTCAACCATGTGCTTTAGTGTATGGTTGAGAGACTCTGCATTGTTGTTGGTCCACTGCGTGTCTTGTAGCTGGCCATTCCAGTGGAGCTTTATGACATGGTCAAGGATTTGTTGCGCTATCCTGTTGAGATAGCGCGTGTCTTGTTCAGGCCACATCGTTGTCAGGTTTTCCAATCTTACATCAAACGTGACCTCGTCCAATGAGTTTGATAGCCCTTCAGCTCCAAAGAGTTGGTTAATCAGTAGGTTCCTCTGTCTGGAAGCAACGCCAACTTTGTCCTTCAAGTGTCTGGCAACATTTTTCTTCAGATGGAGTGTGCACAATGCCAGGCTGGAGTTTGGAAAAGTACACTGAATTGCTCTTGTGATTGACTTTTCATCATCAGATCCAAACACCATCGGTGTTGTTGGGAAATGTCCAGTCTTTGACGCTAGGGTGGAAAAAAAATGATAAAACGCTTCAAAAGTCGAATGGGCATGCAGAAAGATCGGGCCGATTATGATCGGTGACTCATTGCAATTTCGACGAAGGAGTCCCGTGTGCTTATAATTCATCGCCCTCACCAGCAGCTCCCCAAGATTGTATGTCTTATCTATGCCCAAGACAACTCTCGACCCAGAGCAAAGTTCCCATATGTCAGCCAGCTGCTCATCCAAAAACAAGATGATGGAGGGGGACATTGAGTTATTGATGACTCGAAAGTTTATGTTTCTTACAAAATCCCCATGAGTGTTAACCAGATCAGCGACCTGCAGAACTTGGTCTGTTTCCCAAGTTGGCCCTCTTTGTTTTTTCTGCCCGCTGTTTATATTTTATCTGCTGTTTGTTTCTAGTATCTAGTTTTTAGTATCACTCATGTCATCATCATCATCATCATCATCATCATCATCATCATCATCAACATCAAGAACATCATCATCTTCATCATCACCATCATCTTCATCATCATCATCATCATCATCAACAACACCATCAACAACATCATCATCTTCATCATCACCATTATCTTCTTCATCATCATCATCATCATCATCATCATCAACAACACCATCAACATCATCATCATCTTCATCATCACCATCATCTTCATCATCTTAAATCCCTAGTTTCACACTGTGCTATGGCTATTGCCGACCGTTGCCGACCGTCGCGACCGTTGCCGACCGTCGCCGACCGTTGCCGACCGTCGCCGACCGTTGCCGACCGTCACTTTCAACCGACCGGTCATTCCATGCTGCGCTTTTGACTGAGGAACAGCCACATTTTCATTCGGTGAGGGTTCGCCTTGATATTGAGGTAAGTAATATGAGTATAGGCGAGTTTATGAATGGGTTAAATATTGAAAATATACATGCACACAGTGGTTGTAGGCCAAAAAGATATCCGTGATTTCAGGAATCGAGCAATGTGATTTGTATTTTGTGAAACCACAAGTCAAGAGTCAAACAGGTGCACAGCAAGGGCCAGTTTTGCTGAGTCATGCACGCCGTTCCAAAACCGGTTATCAAAAGATGAAGTCAGGCCTAGGATCAGCTAGCACACTGACAGGAAGGATGGTGACACAGTGGAGACAGATAGGGGTAAGGCAGATATTTTGAATACATTTTTTTCTAGTGTATTCACAAGGGAAGATACTAAAAATATGCCTATTTTAAGTCATGTGATATGGTCTCCAAGATTAAAAAGGCAGTCAATAGAAATAGAAAACATTCAGAGAAGAGCAACCAAGCTATTAATACCGGACATTTCTGATTATTCATATGAAGACAGATTAAGGTACCTAGGGTTGCCATCCCTCAAAGCCAGAAGGCTAAGAGGAGATCTGATCCAAACGTACAAAATTTTCAATAATCTAGATGATATTGATCAAGCATGTTTTTTTAACCTGCACTAACCAACATAACCCGCAACAATTGTGACAAGGTACAAATACAGCAAGTTAATACTAATATACAAGGAAACATTCTTTCAGCCAGAGGAGAGCACCAATTTGGAATAAACTAACTCCGAACATCAAACGTGCACCACATACTAACTCTTTTAAAAATCTTATCGATAAGCATAAAATAATTACTGACATCATGTTCGACTTTGATGGTCTAAAATAAAAACTGGGCTCGCTGTCGACCTGACAAATGAAAGAGCACACAAAGAAGGGGCATATAAAGCCGCGAGGCTATGATGAAATAATCATCGCACCTGAACCTGAACCTGAAAGTCCAGCTTCAAGGTCAAAAGGCATAGTATTAGAAAATGTAGACATTTCTGTGGATGCAATAAAAAAGAAACTTCAATCTCTGAACCCAATAAGGCATGTGGTCCGGATGCCATCCCATCGAGACTACTAAAGGAGCTGAATGAGGAGATGGTCTTCCCACTTTATATACTCTTTTCTAAATCTGTTAAAGAAATGATAGTACCTTCAGATTGGAAAACGGCTACAGTCATTCCAGTATTCAAAAAAGGCACAAGAACAGATCCAGGAAATTATAGACCAGTGAGTTTAACATGCATTATATGCAAAATTTTAGAATCATTTATTAGAGAGGCTATTATTAAACATATGACAGAAAATAAATTATATGCTGTGTCAACATGGATTTCGTGTAAAAAGATCTTGTATGACTCAACTTTTAGAAGTGATGGAAGACTTCACAAAGGAGATAGATAAAGGAGAGAATATAGATGTTTTGTATTTAGACTTTAGAAAAGCATTCGATTGAGTACCACATGAAAGACTTTTAAAGAAATTAGAGTCTTATGGAATAATAAGAAATGTACTTGGTTAGATTAGAGACTTTTTATCAAAAAGAACTCAGAAGGTAAGGATTGGTAGTTCCTTCTCTCATAGTGCTGATGTTATTAGTGGGATACCACAAGGCAGTATTTTGGGACCAATATTATTTACGGTGTTTATAAATGATCTCCCTGTAGAATTAAAGAGTACATGTATGTAAAATCTTTGCAGATGACACAAAACTTTATAACTCTCCGAAATTGCATAAGAAATTACAAAAGGATATTGAAACATTAGTACAGTGGTCTGATACTTGGAACCTATATCTTAATGCAGAAAAATGTAAAGTACTTCATACTGGAAAAACATACCCACAAAAGGAGTATATAATGAAAATTGGGGACAAGGAAATAAAAGTATCTGAATGTGAGGAAGAGAAAGACCTAGGTGTGATTTTCGACAAAAATTTGCTATTTGACAATCATATTGTAAATAGTATTAATAAGGCTAACAGAATGATTGGAATAATAAAAAGAACCTTTACATTTATAGAAAAGGACACTTTTTTGCAATTATATAAGACACTAGTTAGACCTGTTCTTGAATATGGCAACACTGTATGGTATCCAATGCTAAAGAGACCATCAGAAGCTCCAGAACAGGTACAAAGAAGAGCAACCAAGATGATATATAATATAAAAGATTACTCATATCAGGAAAGATTAAAATTTCTACAACTTCCAACACTTAAGGCAAGAAGAATAAGAGGAGACTTGATTCAAGCATACAAGATATTTAATGGAATTGATGACATTGATAAAGCATGCTTTTTTTGTACTCCGCAGAAGAATGTTACAAGGAACAGTGAAGATACGATGTTTAAACAATATTCCAGAACTAATTTGAGAAAATTTACTTTTACTAATAGAGTAACCAATTTTTGGAATGAACTAACAGTTAACATCATAGATAAACATGAATTATTAACAAAAATTAGATATGAATTTGATGGATAATAGGACTGAGCTAGCCTGTGACTGGACCAACGGTCACAAAAAAAAAGGATATATACATACAGAAGGGGCGTAAAAAGCCTAAGTAGGGTGTTAGTAAGTTGTGTTTGATACAACACCCCTGATCCTGATCCTGATCCTGAAGGAAAAAAAAGTAATCTGCAAATAACAGAAGTATTTACTAACTCTGCTGTAGCTGAACATCTGACATAATTAGAAAATTTTTAACTTAGTTTTAGACTTGGCCGATATGTTTTCGATCAAATCACTTTATGATCAGAAGCAGCATTTTCTTTTTAACTTAGTTTTAGACATGAACATGAAATGAGGCAGGGAACTTTAGACTTGGCTAATATGTTTTCGATCCTGTCAGTTTATGATCAGAAGCAGCATTTTTTCGTATTTCAACTACTTCAGTGTCTTTTTTCTTAAAGAAATAAATGGACTTGCAAGCTTACTAAGAGTGCCCTGTACCTCAGATACTTTGAATTTTCGACAGTCAGTATTTGAAAATGTAGTCCTGTCTATCGATGCATTACAATTTACATAAGAAAGACAATTTTATTCTTAAAATGAAAAAAAAAAGCCCAAGAAATGGTGACAGAGGTACTCACGCTGTTGCAGAGAACAACCTAGAATGTTGACGGAACATAATGGAAAACGTTAAAGCACACCTTCTAAGTGCTTATTGTGGGATCGCATGCATCATGACATGTGGGTGCCCAAACTCGATCCTATGACTTGCACTGTCTTGAAGAAATCACATGAAAAAAAACTACACCACACAGTTTAGAGACACACTCTCTCTCTCTCTCTCTCTCTCTCACTCTCACACATGCACACACACACACACACACACACACACACACACTCCCCAAATTTGAACTCAGCAGTAACTACTGCACATTAGATGTACTGAAAATCAGAGATCGTACTTGTAGTTGTAAGAACAATAATGGTCCTAATTACAGTATTTACGCTTATGATTTAAGGGAGCAGCATACCACCTCAAAGAGTTTTTGTTTCCTTTTTGAATGTATGTAAACCTCAATTACGACTTTTGTGAGGGTAAAAAAAAAAGTAGCTACAACAATAAAATCTTACATTGCTGAATGTTGAAGGCTTGATGCATGGTGCTGAAAGAAGGTATTCCAAAACTCTGCCTTGCAGCTGACAAACTGCCCAGAATGCCCAATTTTGCCTGTTTTCAACTTCCGTTTTTACAATCAGATCATAAAGTGTCAAAAAGGAATATACATCATATTGTAATTCAGTGTTTTGTAATTCTGCTCACATGTCATTTGTTGCGTTATGTGATGTTACAGTATTTTATTTTTTTTTTTTTCAAAACACCTATGACACTGGCTTGCCACTGGAGCAGCCCAACAGTGACGGCATTTCCCCCCTCTTTTTGGTCGGCTAGCTGAGGCATGCAAATGAGTAAACCTTAGAAATAATGCTTCAGTGTTACATAAAATCTGTTCTGTCTTAAAATCTGTTCTGTCTAGCCATGTGCGTTTTGAAGGGGTAGAGCAATTTAAAAGCAGTTGAAATCAGTTTTGGAAACTTCAGATCCATTTTTCCGAACGAAAAATTCATCATTATTCAAAGAACATCGCATCAATCGAAAGCGCATGGTCCCCACTCTCGTAGACATTTCGCTTCATTTTAGGCCAACCAATCGCATGCCTCAGAAAAGAGCGCGAAGAAACAAATCGAAACTGGTTTCTCATCCCTCGTTTACGAAGGCTCGCCTACAAGATCTCGAAGTAGACCTAGATATAGAATGATGGATGCACATCTCTTGGGAGGATATTTGCCGGGATTGTTTATATAAAATATTAAAATGGAAAAAAAAGAAAAGGTAGAAAGAAAATTGAAGCTTGAACCAGTTTTTGCAGTAATTGTTCTTTAGTTTCATTTTAAAAGGAAGAAAGAAAAAGAACCCCTGTAGCCATGTCTGACAGTGACTCATTGGTGTTTGTGATTATCAGTACACCTTGCACCTGCCCTCATGACAATGAACATAAAGAAGACACAGTGATTTTTAAAAAATGGCTCATTTATTTAGTTTGAATTTGGTAATTCACAGTTCTCTCTCATTTGGCAGTATGAATTCTGTGTAGAAATTGCTTGCAAGGTACTTGGTTCATTGGGCCATATAGTCCAAGGGCCACACCACCAAAAAAGACCTAGAAAATGAAGGTGTCGGCTAGGTCCCCGTATTGAAATTTTTTGATTGATTTGGAAAGAGGGTCAGTAGTGTATTACTTTTTGACATACTAGAACTTTGAACTCAATCTAGTTTGTGAGAAATATGCATTTAAAAGTGATACTTCCAGTCAAAAAGACAAGTATTTTTTAAACGAGCAAAATCTGAAAAATAGTCATATGACATACTCCAAAGCCAACTTTCAGACACCTCAGGTAATAAAATAATGTAAGTTCTAAGGTATTGGGTTTATAACAGGCACAAAAAGGCAAAAAAATGAAAAATAAAAAAAATGAAAAATAGTTATCAATTTACCTGATTCTGAAAATGAATTATGTCCCATAGCTGAACTGATGCAATCCTTATGTGCACATATATATTTCAATTGAAATCAGCCCACATTCTACACAGTTCAAATTCAAGTTAAGCATAGCACAAATATTCACTGAATTATGTTCACATTCAATTTTTGTTGTCACTTTAGATGACTCACCGGTGAAAGTATGAATTTTGGCATATATTGCTTGATCACAAATAATACTGTTTTCTGGTCTAAATGTTCAGCAAAGTCCATGCTTCTGCAGAGGATAGTGTTGACTGTTGACATGTCTGTAGCACTGCCATCAGTGACTGGAAGGTATGTCACAGAAGCACAGGCTGGCACTTCCTTCTGAACAGCTGCATTAAATCCAGTCCAGGGTGGCAAAGGAAGGCTTTCAAGTGACTGGGTGCATAGCTTGAGCACAAAATACAACATGTCTTGTTTTACAATGGTCACTTTGACATTTTGTTGTGCAGCTCTCAGCACACTCCAGTTTTCTTTTCCTGGATTTGCTGACGTTAGAATTATGGGTAGTGGCATTTTCCACAAATGCAGCTGGCAAAGGATGTCCACACTGAATTGCAATTCCATTCACACAATGTGTTGTGTTTTGTCCATTCATAGTTTCTTCTTGGAAGTCAATGTTGTCCCATACCAGTGTTGCATATTGAGACCTGTTCATGGAAGATGGCACTGGATTTCTCATTTCAGCTTCGATAGAAGTCTCTGAAGTGTTGCCTGTGAGATATGCCCAAGCCCATTCAATATGTTAACAAGTCTTCCTGATCCTGTTATGTGTCTTACCGCCATCCCAAGCATGCATGATTTGCTTTGGTGTGGTGTAATTCTTGTTTGCCAAGGAAATAATGTTCTGTGAGGTGGATAATATCTATTTGCTTTACATCTCATGGAACATGTACTTGATCCTGTTCAAATTCACACATGAAACCACAGATTCAGGCAATGAAGTTGAATAATTCAGCAAGAACAATTTTTAAAAGATTGTCTTCATTTCCATCATCTGAAGAAGGAGGCCATGAAGCTATTTTTGGAGTTGTTCTCAAAACATTCCTCACAGAAAAAGCAGACATGTAAAGTTGCTTCCATTCATTTTCCGAATCATCACTTGCAGCTTCTGCAGTTAACTCTGACTGTTTTATCCCAGTCACAAGCCTTTGTCTTACTGTTTCACAAGTTTGCTGACATTCAGCATTAGAGTCTGTAACAGCTGTATTCCTCTGGGCCTTAAGATCCTGAGTATAGATGACATCACTGTTAGACTCATTACTCTCTAAGTCACTGTCTTCTGATTCATAACTGTTGTCAGTTTCAGTGTCTTCTAGTTCTGTGCTCTCAACAATGCTCTGCCCAGCACTGGGGGAAAAACACCTGTGACTTGCTTTTGCACCTTTGCCCTGCAAAAATAATGTAAGAGTTTACTGCCTGAAGGCATGTTTTCAAATATGTGCTTTTACAATGTTTGCTCAAAGAAATATTTTCCTCTTCTTGATATATTTGCCTAAACAGTCTGGTGAGCTTAGTGATGGTGGCAATTCTTCCACCCTTCCACAGTTGTGGTTCTATGACATTCATACAGCTGAGAATGAATCAAATGATGTCTGGAATGGGCGTGGTGAACACAGGGTAGAAGTTGACTTGGATGAACCATCACAATCGGTTGTTTTGGCCTTCACTGTCCCCTTGGATGTTGTATGCATCAGATTCTGTACCAGGAGTTGTGATACCTGTGAGAGCAATGAAGATTGATATTAAAACTAAGACAAGAGGCTCAGAGTGAGGGAGGGAGAGAGGGAGGGGGGCAAAAGGAGAGGGAGGTGGCAGGGAGAACAGTTAGGGAGAATAATAGAAAAAGTTTTGAAATATATATAAAATATACTGGTGAATTCTTAAAACAAAATAAATAATAGCAACATAACCACAGTCACATCATCATCCCTATTATCATCATCACCACTTTTTTTTTAATAAATACAATAACAAAAACCATCACAGCAGTTGGTAACTCTCAAAAGGCAGTAATACTGGCACCAAAGTAAAATGGGGTATGGAAGAAAGTGGATTGAGATTAGCATACCATGAATATGGAAAAAAAGGAATGCACTATTATGAAGTTCCACCACAAAAAAGGTAGCTTGAGAGTGAAGGTACAAAAAGAATGTAAGACTAGGAGGAGAATGGTGACAGGATGAATGAATTAGAAGAAAACTGATGAAACATTATGACCTAAAGGGATGTTGGATGAGAGAAAAAAAAAATCCCAAATGAGAAAGTAGGTCTAACACAGGCGCCCAGCGTGCGTGAAAGAGAGAGAGGTCTTCAGTGTGAAAATGGGGTGAGTATGTGAACTTACTTTGCCTCCACAGCTAGAAAGTCTGGTCTGTACTGAATGTCATGGAGGACATCAGCTCTCTGAAGACTGACAACGGCATCATAGAATCCTTCTGCTGAAGGGCCTCCCTGTTGGTATCAGATAAAATATTACTATACCAGCCATAGGTTAGTAATCAGATAAACCGATTACATATTAATGCATATTTATACACACAGACACACACACACACTGCTAATGTTTTAACCAATCAGGATATACAACTATGCATTCAAATACCCATGCCCTTACATATGATTAAAAGTGAAATTTTAATATTCACACACCCATCAAAAGTAAAAAGTTACCTATGCTACATGTAAATCATACACATGACACTAAAATTTATGCTGATTGTCCTTATCAGTCACATCTTTCATTTCTAGAAAATAAAGCTACACATCAAATTACCAAAATTTTGCTTTTCTTGATTCTGCACACTGCATAGATTTTTAAATGCAGAAGTCATGCTTTGTACATTTGTTTTTGATGATCAGTGCTTATTATTATTATTAGTATCATCATCATTAGTATTATTACTATTTTGACATCAATTAGTTGCCACTCAGTAATGTCTTAAAATTGTATTTGGGTACAGATATACTGGTTTGTTTTGATTTGAATATAAAGGACAAACATGTATTGATTAAGTAACAAGCAAAAAACATTATCTTTGTCAGTTGTCAGACCGGGACCCATCAGACTAGCACACTCACAAACTCAATGACCATGGTAAAAACGCATTCAGTGGCTACTCAGCACAGCAGCTGACACTAGTGAAGTCTACAGCACAAATTGTGTTTATCATGCCAATTTGTCTTAAGGTGAAGGGATGGGGAAGAGGGTGGGGAAGTGTAAATGAGAACAAATGTCAGACACACTACCTCACTCCTTCAGTCTTTCACACACACGCACACATACATGTACACACACCACACACACACACACACACACACACACACACACACACACACACACACGTACGTCATGTCATGGAGATAATAAAGTGTTCTTGACTTGAAATGGAATGGGATGCCAGAGGGGGTGGGTGAGGTGGGGAGGGAAGTGGGGGTGGTGGTAGAGAATGGTAGGTATAGGTTAGAATTGTAAGCAGTTTGTGAAACTGGGTGTCAAGGACCACCCTTCTCTCTCTCTCTCTCTCTCTCTCTCTCTCTCTCTCTCTCTGTGATAAATTTGTCAGTTTGCATCAGCAACATCCCCTTGTATACTGAAGTTGTGTCTGATGTCAGCAGGATATTTGTTTGCTTATGACATGTTTGTCATTCACTATGTGATGCGTGACACCACATCAAAATTTATTTACTGTCATAACAAAAATGCTTTAAATACTTACTAGGCAAAGTTTTTCTGGACACCATGTTCCTGTGGCTGTGTTGCGCTTCCACTTGGTCTTCTTGCATAAAATGCAGATGGGTGGCAAAACATTGGAACTTGTTCCTTTTCCATTTTTCTGTCGTTGTGGTCTCGCGTTCTTTCTTGGTGAAACTGTACCAGTAGCTTTGCCCTTCTGAAAACGCACCTGTGCTTGTTCCATTCTGCGTTTGCCATTGAACCGCATATAACACTGGGGGTGATACTGTGCACTTTCTTCGAGTCGAAACCCAGAAGCTTATGAGCAATCACCTGTTCTTCTCCATCTAAGACCGTCCACTGGTGACAGGATCGTATAGTTGTAATCCATCGAAAATCAGAAAATTGTTCGAAATAGGTAGAAATTTCACATTCGCAACAATGAACAAGACAGTCGTCTGCATGTTAAGGGAAATAACTCGCAATGAAAACAGCCGGTAAAAAGTCGTTTTCGGCTTCATTAATTCGCCAACTTTTTTGCGTTCTACTGATTAATTTAGATAGGTTCGGTGGTTCTAGACTATAAAATTTTAATCTTATGTTATCCAAGTACCTTTCGCAAAAAAAAAAAAAAAAAAAAAATTTCGATGCGGTTTTCTAGCCGACGAACTTGAACGATAGCTCGATGTGGCCCTCGGACTAATAAATCACATGAATTCAATCACTTGAAGGTTTTTCTTATTATTACATATTTTTTCCTTTGCTGACTTTTATAACTGTTAATTTGTGTGTTAGTGTATGTGAGTTTCTTTTTTTGCATATTTATATTGTTTTTAGGATCAGTAGGAGTGTCTTCTAGTTCTACACATTGTTCTTATGCAGTAAGACAATTTTTATGGCCTTTTTGGTGAATTCAACTGTAATCCAATTTCTCGAAATAATTTCTGTGGCAGTTTGTTCACAAACATGGGTGGAGATATTTGTATTTTGGTCCCAAGCTTGACCCATAACTAAATGAACTTTCAATGAATCACTTGATGTGTAATCTACTTTGTGTGCTTGATTGGATGTATACAAAGATTGAAATACAGAAGCTTGAGATCTCTGTGGCTAATTGTGTTCTTGACGTATGTGTGTGAAATTGATTTTTTTTTTAATTGTTAGCGAAAAAATTTCTTCTAAGTCCAAAAAAAAAAAAAAAAAAAAAAATTGCATAACTATCTTATTAATTGTAGTACAGGCTTCTATCATATATCATTTTAATCAGGATGAGAAGATCTATCTAAATATGAAAAAAAAAAAAAAAAAAGTTTGTGAAATACATTTAATAAAACCTCTTTGGAATACCTACTGAAAGCAGCAGTTTTCCTCATTTTGACTTACTTAGCAGTAACTTTGTATTGGAGCAAATGAATATTCAGCCAACGTGTTTTTAATGATTCCTTCGCCTCCTGATATGAGAAGTGATCATCATGTCAAAGATGTCCATCTGAGGAAGAACATGATTGTCTTTTTTTTTTTCTCTCTCTCTCTCTTTCCTTCCTTTCTTTCCTTTTTTCATTTTTCTTTGTGAGGGTTTAGCTCTAGGAAATGTCTTCCAAGATGGTGACAGTAATTAGGTGATGGTGTCATTGTCTGGTGATGAAGCCTTTTGTTTTGCAGAAATGTATACATTTTCTTTTGTGAGTGTGTGGTTTCCAATGAAATAACTTTGTTCAACATATGGATGGACAGAAAAACTGTCAAGTAGTGAAGATGCTATTTCGTGTCTTGTATTTTGCTGAAGAAGGCTCATTTCAAATAGAACACTGCAGAGTTAGGTCAAGTTTCAAGCTCTCACAAGCCAGTCAGCATGGTTGCACTTGATTTTGTGATGCATGGATGTACTCACTCATGACATAGACAAACCTGTTGTAGCATGTTATTAATTTCCCTCAGTCTGAAATTATGAAAAGTATTTGAAGGTAATTGTGGAGGCGGGGATGTGTGTGTGTGTCTTGAAATAGTTGCCATGGTCACATATTTGCACTAGCACAGCAGTTGATAACCAATGGACGGTAGTCATATGTCAAAATCATGATTAAACAGTAAATGTGATTGAAAAGGCAGAAAGACACTGTTACTATATAGGGTGAACACTAGATGTGATTGAAATGGCAGAAATATACTATTTTTTATTATATGGAGGTGCAGGTGAAAAGGCAGAAATACTTGTTATTATATAGGATAAACATTCAATGTGATTGAAAAGGCAGAAATACACTGTTATTACATAGAGTAAACAGTAAATACAATTTAGTAGGCAGAAGTACACTGTTATTACATAGAGTAAACAGTAAATACAATTTAGTAGGCAGAAGTACACTTATTAAGTAGGGGTGCAGGTGAAAAGGCAGAATGACACTGTTATTATGTAAGGGTTCGGATGAAAAGGAAGAAACATGCTAATATTATATAGGATAAACAGTAAATGTGATTTAATAGGCAGAAATTCACTGCTGTTTTATAGCGTAAACAGCAGATCATGTCATTTAAATGGCAGAAATACACTGTTATAATATAGGGGTGCACATGAAAAGGCAGAAATACAGTATTATTATATAGGGGTGCAGGTGAAAAGACAATACATTTTTATTGTATAGGGGTGGAGGTGAAAAGGCAGAAATACACAGTTATCATATAGAGGTGCAGGTGAAAGGCAGAAATACACAGTTATCATATAGAGGTGTAGGTGAAAAGGCAGAAATACACTAGGGGTGCAGGTGAAAAGGCAGAAATACACTTTATCATATCGGGGTGGAGGTGAAAAGGCAGAAAATGCCTTATAATGTAGGCGTGCAGGTGAAAAGGCAAAAATAGACTTATCATATTGGGGTGCAAGTGAAAAGGCAGAAATGCACTGTTGTCACATAGGGGTGGAGGCAGGAAGGCAGGAATACTCTTATTATTTAGGGGTGCAGGTCAAAGGGCAGAAATACACTGTTGTCATATAGGGGTGCATGTGAAAAAGCAGAAATACACTTTATCATTACAGGGGTGCAAGTGAAAAGGCAGAAATACACTGTTATACAGGGGTGCAGGTGATCCTACCCAGACCCGACAAACAGCTTAGAAAAAAAAAATTTTTCCCAATGTAGCCCAGCCAACTTTTGATAATAACTGGCTTTCAAACATAATTATGATGATTTGTGATTTTTTCCCTCTCTTTTTATCAGCAAAAAAGAGAGAAAGAGAGTAGAAAATGTATGATAACAAGAAGAGACTTCACTTTTAACTGGCAATTTTAGATAGCTTGTGTGTGCATTTGTATACTTGTCTCCTAATCAAGCTCTTCAATTGTGAAGTTGCTAAAATAAACTTATCCTCCATTGTGTGCATGGCAAGTGTCCTGCCCGTGGAATAGCTCAGTGGTAGAGCGCCAGACTTGTAATCTTGGTGATCCTGGGGTTGCGAGTTTGAATCTCCATCAGGCCGTTTCGGTACACGGGGACATTTCCCTTGGAGTTAACATTGGTTCTGACTCCATTTCCTATGCAGTCCTTTGAATGAGACTATAAACCGAGGTTTCATGTGTGAACGCACGCATAACATCTTGCACGTATGTAAAAGCCCGTCACTAACTTTTGGAAGAGAAGGCCAGTTTGGCCGTTGGTATGGATGACACGTTACACATAGCATGCACCCTGCATGAAAAATGGAAAGAATGAAGGAAGTAAGGAAATTGAGTGAACAATATTGACTGGATGACTCGGGGGGGTGGGGGGGGGGGGGGGGGGTGAATGACTGAATGAAGCGCCAGCTGGAAGCTCTTCAGTTGGCATTACCCTGGTAGGCAGCCTGTTTTGTAAAGTGTGGATTGTTAAGGGCTTAGAGCTTGGTCTCTGACCGAGGATAGGCGCAATATAAGTATTCATCATTATTAAATAACTTCTTGAAAATTGAGTTCTTAATGATGTGAAGGTGTCATCCAAAATGAAGACTTCTTAGTCCAGAACCAGAGATTGTTGAGAGAAACTAAGGGAAATGGAGGCAAGTTATGGTGCAAGAAAATTGATGTCTTTGGTGCCCCAACATTGCAGTACTTTTTGAGCGCACGGGCATCATTTTAGCATACCAGTGGGCCTTTTTTTCTCTCAGACTTTTATTTTTAGCTTTTATGCTATTGTTGTGGCACTGTTCAAAGGCCCTCCCTGACGCTTAAAGCCTAAGAGATACTGAAAAAGCCAGAGAAAAGACACCTGCACTAATTGCTGTGATAGCAGTTGTCATTGCTTGTGGTCACCCCATTCACCCCAACACACACGCGCACACACAAAAAAAGATTTTGAAGAAGATTCATGTCAAGACTTGGACAGGCTATAGTTTCAGGTATACTGCAATATGTAAATTTCCATCATGGGGCTTCCAAATCCATCCATACTTCAGCAAGATTTTGTTGGGGGAACTTCTGGTTCAGAACTAAGAATTGGTTTTCTGCTTCATCTATTTTGCAAAAGCAAGATTGTGATAATTGTTTGTCTTCCAACACCCTGTCTATAATCCCCCTTTTTATGCTCCAGATACAGTGTTCCTTAGATTACTAACAACTAAGGGTCCTTGGTATTCACTGTTGAACAGTTTGTGCATTCCGCGCTGTGGGGTTGACAGTTTTGGATACAGTCCATGCTGTCTGACCTGGGGAACCAGTTGATAGGAGCATAGGTTTGCTCATTTATGGGGGGACAGAAAAGCGGACAACTGAGTAGACATGACACAGGATGGTTGTTAGCAGTGATTTGGTGCATACCAAACCTGCTCGATTCAGTTTAGGGGTGTTGGTGGATCCCCCTGAAAATATTTTATTTGTTTTTTCCCCCTCTTACACTTAACACTTGTACGATGTTGGGATGTATTCACTCTAAGATGGGAGCCCTGCTGTATGTTTGCTGTTATAAAATGTCCCAGCTTTACCTAGGCCCAAGAGACACACACCTGCAGTGTTGGTCGGGTCAGGAAATTTGAGTAACAACATTCTTGGAGATCCATGTGTTAAGTGGGTGAAACTCAACCATGTGATCCCAGTCTTCCCATCCTATTTGAGCCCATAGCAGAGTCAACTATGGATAAGCCCCACAAGTAAATAACTGTTTTACCAGCCTCCAATATGCAGCACAAATTAGTGTGCCATATTGGCTGGTTATAGTTATATTCACTGTACTTTGTTATTTATGAAAAAGTGTGTTTTCTTGATTGTGCTTGAACTTCCATCTTTAAATTCATACATTCATTTTCCTTGATTGTTTTGAAAAATTATTGAAATGTGATATTTTTCTTTTGTTGTTGTGTTTATGATGGTAATGATAATATTAACTGATTAAGTCAGGTAGAATTTTCAAATTTTTCATTTTTTGTCCTGTTGCAGACTTCGTCATGTCAAGTTCAGGAAAAGAAATGTCAGTGAACATAATTGATCTGCCAGAGGATATAATTCTCAAAATATTCTCCCACCTGTCTGTGCCAGATCTTGTTCTTGGAGTCAGACCGACATGCCAATATTTCCACAAACTGTCCCTGATGCCCGATCTGTGGAAAGATGTCAAAATCATTGGAAGATCTAGCAGTGGTAGAAGACCTGAGGGTTCCACGAGCTGCGAGTTCTTTATGGGCATGCTGCATCAAAAGTGTATAATTCCAACTACCAGTGAGAGTGTAGTGGATGATGGGAACAATGAGGGTCACACAGCAAGTAACGATGCACTAATGGAGGCCAGGAGTGAATCCCATGTGTGTGTAGATACTCCACATACAGCAGGAATCACTCTGTCATACGACATGGCTGAAGTGAAATCGTTGGTGACGTCTGTGGAAGAAAGAGGTGACATAATGCGTGACCGTTTCTTTTGTAGTTTGATGGCATTTCCACGTGTGAAGAACATGACACTTGTCAACCCAGTTATGCATTCTGTGCAGTTCCTCTCACACTACAGGGAACTTAACAGTCTTCATATAGAAGTTGATGCTACAGTCAAGTACATGTATCCTGCTGAGATTGAGGAAGGTGTGCAGTGTTTCAATGTTTTGAAAAACTTAAAAGTGTTAAAGATATTGACATTCATTTTTCCCTGCAGACAGGAAGTTTCTAGAGTCACAAAATGTCTAAGAGACTATTTCTTGTCATGTCCAGCATTGACGCAACTCCATTTGGACATTTTGGTCCAGGACAAAGTCATCAGCACCATCTTAGACCGCTGCTCTCAGCTGGAACACTTTGAGTTGTCGGACCTGCCTCTGACGGCAAGAGCCTTCAGAAGTGTACAGTGGAAGCCAAACTGTTTGCTGTCATGTCTGAAGCTAACAAATTGTCCTTTAAAGGATGATCGATGTGTGCATGCAATTTTGAAAGGCTTCACCAACCTGAGGAACATGCAGTTGACAGTTGGTGGAAATGTTTCGGATCTGGGAATCAGGGCACTACTGTGTGGATTTCCAGAGCTGACTGTCCTGAAACTGTCAACTGTTGTGCCCAAGAAAGCTCCAAAAGTCAACAGACAACGTTGGCAGTTCAATAATGATTCCCACAGTGAAGATGACAGTGAAGATGATGATGATATTGATAAGCAGGGAAGGTTTTTCTGTGCTGACTGCACGGTGCTGAAGAAGGGAAAACTCCAGGTTCTGTGCCTGGAAGGTTTTGGATGGTTGGAGTCCAAGCTTTATAGTGATCTGTTTATGAATAATCCCAAACTCCAGGAAGTCTCCTTGACCGACTGTCTCGAGGTTTCAGATGGCTGTCTGCAGATGCTGTCTGAAACCTGCCTGGAGCTCAAGTCAGTCTACATCCACAAGGTTACTTGGTATCTCCTGTTGGTGTGTCAGCGCTGATATCACAATCAAAATACTTGGAAAGGGTACACTGTACGATCAGTGACAGTAGAGGTGAGTTCGTGCATCAGCTGTCAAGACTGGGGAAAGACAGAAAACACCAGGACAGCAGGATGCAGGTCCTTAGTCTGCGTCCATGGTACGACGTTTCTGAAAAGGAACTGACGGTCCTGACAACGTGCTGCTCTGGTCTGCTGCATCTGGTGATCACTGGTGGACAGTTGCTGACTGATGGCTGTGTGGAAGTCATCTTGAGGTGAGTGTTTCTTTCACTAATTCAATTGTTACCTTAACAAAGGCGCTGCATGAAATATGGAATGAAGATCATGAGTTCCTATGTCATGTGATTAAGTTTGTCTGGGTTTCTTTCCTCTGTGTGTGGTATTGGTGTTGGTGGTGGTGTTTGGTTGTTTTTAGTGTGTGTTTTTTTTTAAAGTTAAATACTTTGTGGCATTTTGTGCACGTTCACAAGAGTCAGTATGTTTGGACTATGGCATATTAAAGAGTAGTCAGTTGTTGCAGAATATAAATAAATATATATATAAAATATATATAATATACACAACAGCCTTTCACAACACTACTACCCAGTTTTGTACTTGCAACATCCTAGTGATTACATGCATGTTGACAGTGACTCGTTACACAGGCCATGCATCGGCTGATTACTATGTAACGCAGTATGTGCCTGATGGACGCATCTGCTCAAAGTACCTGAAGCCATTAACAAATTTGTCTCCATTGAAGCAGGAACACCAACAGTCTGAAACTTGGATGAGAATGGATGTTAAAGTTTTTCAGGTTTTTTTTTTTTAGGGAACTGAATCTTGTGGCATGGGCTCATTCTGTGTTAATTTTTAGGTAACAGTTGATTACTTAGTGACTGGACTTGTCTAACTTGTAAGTGTAAGAATGAGCCCATGTCACAAGATTCAGTGTTTTATTAGATTTTTTTTTTTTTTTTAGTGAACTGAAATCTATATTGTGGCATGGGCTCATCGATTGCTAATCTTTTGATTAAAAGTCGATTCCTTAATGACAATGAGACTGTTATTGGTACTCCGCTAGAAATTTTTTGGAGGTCACTTTTCTTTTCTGAAGATTTAAGGTAATCATGATATTCACCAGAAAAAATGTGGGAACTCTTTTGAACTGATGTTACCTAGTGAATTCAGGGGTTGTTTCTTAATTGATTTTGTTATTTAATTTAGGGGTTGTTACATGGTTTGAAAAACCTCAGTAAGTTCAGAGGGTATGGTATTTCATGCTCTACGTCACGGCTGACTCGGGTCGTCATGACATAAGTCAATCTGTAGGGTCAGCCTTGGTAACCAGAACCTTCTTTCACTGACACACACAGTTAGGAAACTAAGGCTCATTGACAAACTGATTTGCATAAATGATTGAACGACCCCTGGAACATGATCATGGATTTTCAGCATTTTTTATCTTAGTTTATAATAGTAAGTAAGTAGCAGCTTGTAATGCATAGTGTGACTCGGTTTATAGTAAGTAGCAGCGTGTAGTAATGCGTAAAATAACTCAAATTGTCTGGCAAACAGCAATGGCAGTTCCCACTGGAGAGTGTGATAGAATTAGGAACTTGTTTGAAGGTTTTTTTTGCTGATGCTGTTGTGGAACATACAGGTGAAGAAGTTGTGGACATTTTAAATGAACTGGGTGTGGTCAGTGATAGTTTTGATTTTGATCATGCACCATGTAATCGTGATATTGAGATCGACAGTGACAGTGACTGGGTGAATGATGAAGGGGAGGGGAATGTCAACATGCCATTCAGTTGGAAAGAAAAACTCAGTGCAGCCCATCCAGATGATGCTGAACCTTTCAAACGTAAATGACGACACAGTGTGGCCTAACTATTATGTTTGTTGATAGTAACAGCTTTGGGGTGTTTTGTGCTATTGGCAAGTGATTTTAATGTGAAAACTGAACTGTATCTTCTTCATTCTGCCCTGGATTATGTGCATGCAAGACTGGTATGAAATTAATCCACACTGACTTTCCTGTTAAAAACACTAACTTAATTCTGGATACTGTGGAACATGATTTACTGGATTAATTGTGAACAAGCTCTTGAGTACGACTGTCAGGATGTGCCACCTGTTTTCACGTGTAATTTTCACATTCTAGACAAATAAGCACCTAATATATTATTGTTTATTCAGTTACTAAGAATTTTTATTCTGCTTGTCATTTCAAATACTAACAGTTGAAAAGTTATGCATATTATACACACGTAACTATTTTTGTTAAACTTTGCTTCTGTTAATTCACCAGATGACATGTGTTGTTAAATAACCAGTGTAACTTAGGTTTTAAATAGAATTGTTATTGTTCACTGATAAAGAAAGTTTATTCACTGATAAAACAGTTTAATTCATGCTTACACAAATGATGGTCCAACTATACATGAACGCCACCAGAGAGCTGAAGTATAGTAAACCTGTATTCAAATGATTTGTGATCACCAAAGTTGTTAGACAGGATTATACTTTCCTTTACAAAAAACAATCTTTGTTCTGTAACCTTTGTGGTTGTAGGAGGGGTGGGATGGGGGTAGTGGATAGCCTTAGAAGTTCATTTCAGTAGAAGCCAGGACAACACCTCTCTATCACTCTCTTCTTGAAGAGGTTTTTGTGAAAGTAAACAAGTTTCATACAATACAATGAAGTAATCTCTCTCTCTCTCTCTCTCTCTCTCTCTCTCTCTCTCCTCTCTCCTCTCTCTCTCTCTCTCTCCTTCTTCTTCTTCTTCTTTTCTTGAAGAAATGTTTATGTTTAAGTAAGCAAGATTCAGACAGTACAATGAAGTAAGCCTGACTCTAGTGACAGCAGCATTCATAGCTGCCAACCCTCCCGAAATTTTCGGGAAACTCCCGAAAATGAAAATCTGACAGGAAATCCCGAAAGTTGTCTTTTTTTCCCGAAAAATCAAAAATCACTTCACGTTTCGGTAATTTTTCGCAAGGTGTCGGTAAAAAGACACATCGGTTTACCAAAACAAATCGACTTCCGCCCGGTACTTCCGTCCGGTACTTCCATCCGCGCGAAAATGGCTTCAGGAAAGCAGTGCCACATGGACTTGAAAAAAAGGGCAAAAGTCAAGTTTTTGCCGCGATACAAAGTCGACTACGCCTTCATTGATGCGTCCAAGAGAGATGAATATCATGCGTTTTGTAAAGAATGCCGTACTGACATCAACATTTCACATGGTGGAAAAAAAGACATCGAACTTAATGCCTCTTCTGCCAAGCACAAGAGGAATGCGGCGATGATGCCATGACTGGTACATGGTCAAAGCCAACATGAGTGGGGCTTGCTATGAGCAGCAGTTTCCAATAGAGCTGTTGAAAAAAGCGAAGTCGGCAACATCAGATGCCCTCAAGGACAGAGAACAACTCAACCCCCCCCCCCCCCCCCCCCCCCTTCAGCATCCTCCTCCTGTTAGGCTGACAGGTTGTGAAAAAAAAGTGTAGTTCTGAACAGATATAGGTGTACATTGTAGGAAAGAAATTTTTCCTTAGTGATCCCCCCCCCCCCCCCCCCCCCCCCATTTTTTTGTGTTCTTTATTACCATGGTGATGGATGATGATTACCAACATCTTGATAGAAACTTTCGGTTTGCTGTTACAAGACTATAGAGAATCAGATATCCAGGGATGATGAAACAAGAAAATTGCAATATTGGTGGTATCCATTGTATACAGACTGAAAAACCAAGACTTCCAAAGCATCTTTCATCGTAGCTAGATAATCTAGGAGCAAAGAGCAACACAAATGGACATTAGTCTGGAGACTTTTCTTCTCTGCGTAACCTGTCAATACACAGTTTACTTGTTGGACTGAAGTGGTAAGTTGAAGTGCTTTCTAATGTTGAGTAATGTGTGATGACTGTACTTTTTGTAATCTGTATGCTTTGCTATCAGTACTGTTCATGTCTAATTCTAGCATGATGAGATGGAAGAAATATCCCCTTTTCGACTCCAGAAAAGCTAATTTTTTACCTCTAAATGTGCATGTACCCGTCAGCGTCTGGGGGCAACGCCCCAGACCCCCAGCAGGGGCATTGCCCCTGCACCCCACCGGGGGCCTACGGCAGCCCCCGGACCCCCGCCTCCTCACAGGAATTTCTGTTCCAACAGGTTGGCAGCTATGAGCATTACTTTATGATATCTTCATGATTTCATTTCATAATAGTATTCAAACTTTTCCATGCAGTCAAGTAGGCCTCTCTCACAATACACACAAAGTGTATGTTGTGTGTTCCTATTTTGAATAGGATTGAAAGAAAAGAGGGGGAGGGGGGGAGGGGGATATGGGAATTCATTTGCCATGCAAAACGAAGACAGTATGTCTGTTGCCGTGTTGGTGATCTGTTGTGAGTGTGTCTCTCCTCCAGATAACTGTCAATGATCTGTTGTGGTCGTGTCTGTTCATACAGAAACTGCCCCCGACTACAAACCATCCAGCTGGAAATGGGCCCCTCTCGACAGAGACGGAGCTCGTTGTCATCGGCCAGCCTGCAGCATGTTCAGCAGTGGGGCCGTCATCTGCAGCAAGCCCAGTGGCTGGTCTATGGATTCTTCCCCGATACTGTTCTGGCCCACACACTGGTGCACTCGCCCAGTCTCTTGGAGTTCATGATCACAGCAGGGGCGTGCGAGAATGTCTGCATCATGGGCAGGTTGAGGGAGGAGATGCAAAAACTGCACAATCCAAAAAATATCACCATTAAGTGGATGGACTTGGTGGTGGACAGTAGTGTGCCTGTCCAGAAGGAAAAGACCTTAAAATTTCGTGTGGAAAAGGTGAGATCCAGTGCTCATGCCCAGAACCAGGTGAAATGGGAGAAATAAAGGCAGTCCTGTGACATGCAGGCAGGAGAACCCTCTTGGAATCCCAGAATTTCCGAGAAAATCATCAGATTCAGTGGGTGACCGGTCATCCATTTTTCTAATAGATATCTAGCTCAGAACATATAGCCAGATCGCAGGGTTGACTAGCTAAACATGATTTTTGGTACACCTACCTCATTTATTACTGCTTATGTCAATGATGATATTTTTTTAACAGTCACGTCAATAAATGTCTTATTTTACCAAGTGGTTGTAGTGACATGCCGGCACGCGTGTGCGCGCACGCGCACACACACACACACACACACACACACACAAAGAAACATACATGCATAGCTTATGGTTTCTGATTGTAAAAACATTCATTTGCAAATCAGCAACATGTTGAAAACAGTTAGTGGAGAAAGACATGAATTAATAACAGTATATATTTTTTCAATGAATTTTTCTACGATATGCTTACTTTAAATACAAAGAAATTCACAGTTCAACTTGTAGAAGAGGCAAAGCACAATCGTAGCTGTTGAAATCAAATCATGAATAAGCAAAGAAAGCTCGCATATTAAAGTACAGTGTCAAACACTCCCATATCCACATTGTAAGCACATATGCGTCTGTGTGCTTGTACACACATGCATGCAGGTGAAATTTGAACTTAAATTGCCTGTAGGGATAGCATCTAATTTTCCTAAAGTCTTGGAACAGCAATAGTAACAAAGCTGCTAAAACTGCCCATTTATTGTTTTGTTCATGCTGTCCATTATCTCAATGTTGGCTAGGTATAGGGAGTGTTGCTCTGGGTAGTTCATCATTTCGAGGTTATTGGTTGATGATGGTGACCCCTGTCTGGAGCAGCAAGCTGCATTCCTGGCAAACTTGTACAGCATGATCTCTGCAGACCCAGTTTCAGTAGGAAAAGCAGGAACCTGTTGTTCTCCAATCAGCCCTCCAGTGTCAGGAACTGCAACAGCCTTGGGACTTCTTTTGTTTCCTTGCAGTTTGGCTAGGACCTGACATTCTTGCTGTTCATGCTGAGGACATCTTTGCAGTTACTGCTGACTGTTTTGGATCAGATGCTGCAGTTGATTTTGAAGTGATGAGTTGGGACTGTCTGCTTTCTTCTTCCCCCCCTCCCCGCCCCCCCCCCCCCCCCCCCCCCCCCTGCACAGTCTGCCCATGCATCAGGTCTCTGTTAGACACACTGGGCAAAGCGTTCCTTGGTCAGTCCAGGAGGTTTTGCCAAGGTTGTGACAAGTAGTTGCCTTTGTATTTGTTCCAGGCAAAGTTCTTCTGAAATGGTGGTGATGAACTGCTGCAGAGAGTCCTTTTTGGCCAGGTTGTCATCTGGGAATTTCTTCATCCAAACGACCCATGCTGTAATGGTGCAGAGATTGATGACCTTTGTCTGATAGTTGACCAGCATTACTCTTTCTTGTCTTTGAAGGAATCTGGAAGAAACCGTTTGTTTGCCCTGACAGTACAAAAGTGAGGCCATGTTTGAAACCTTGTCTCCCCCAAGTCTCATTTAGAAATGAAAAGTTATTTTGCATTTTTAAACAAAAAATGACGTGGGCAGGATTTTATTCCGCGGAATGAGGATACAAACTGCCATATTAATTGTTACACCACGTTGACAAGCCGCGTGCGAAATGCACACTAGATGTATACATTTCTCATCATGATTCATGCGTCAGTCGCCAATCCAATCTTTGGAATAATTATCAAAAATCAATAACAGATCAGGAGAAAAAATACTGGGTGTCATGCTCAAGACATTGAGAAACAGTGTGCTGATTTTCATATTTCAGAGTGGTTATTTCAGTACTTCAGTCCGTTGAGTGTGCTACATGTTCTTGTTTATGTATGCTGATCAGACACACATGTACACTGTACTGTACTGCTGGGAAAGCTGCTATTTTTTAACAAACCTAAGCATGAGGTTTTCAATTTGTCAACTCTTTCATCTGGTAAGGTGACACACATTTTGTCCGAATCTAACCAAAACCCTAAGTATTTCAGTTGTCTAGTTGGGACAAGGTCTATATTTTGCTGACACTCTTCCTGGTAGCACCTTGCAAGTAGGAATCATCTATGAAAGATGCTGAAAAAAAACCTTGTTTTCTTAGATGCGTGTACACTAGATTCATTAGCTTTGTAAAATATCTAGGACAGGATGACAAGCCATCACTGCAGGCCTTGAAAACCCTTGAAAATCAATGAAATGTGATTCTGTTGACCAAATCTCTTTGAAAACCATATCAAGCCATCGGCTTCAAAAATTTCTAATGTGGACAACAACAACAACAAAAAAAAATGGCAGTTTGATTTTTCTGCATTCAGGTTGATGAAAAAATATTCAGAAACAAACTTCTACAACATGGCTGCGATCCCAGATTGTCATCTGCTATTTAGCCAAAGGAGATAATTTGTAACTTAAAAAAAATTTTACACATGTATCGTAGCCTTGAATTTAGCAAAATATTCTTGAAAAACTTGAATTTTGTTCTTGGGAGTCTGTAGGAACCCTGCATTAGGGAAACAGGTATACTGATGTAGCTGATCTCTCCACACAAATTTTAGAAATCTGCGACAATTTTCGGTCACTGGGACTGAATAGTATGCATGGTGTATATCAACTGATGCCATGTAAAACAACCCTCTTTCATCAATTTTGTAACTGAATGTAAATTTTCCATCTTGAAATGCTGGTATTCCACATTCTCATTGAATTTTTTCATGATCAGTATCATTCTGTAAGAGCCACCAGATTTTGGTATCATGAATACAGGTGATATCACTTCCTCTACTTTGTGGAGGGATTTTTCAGTCGCACCCATTTCTAGGAGGTCTGAGATTTCTTTGTCCATTTCTGCATACATATTTTCCTGCACCTGATTCTTTGGCCATACACCACTCTTTGTCTCATGGTCTGCTAAAGGTATTTAAGCTCATCTTCTCATGTCCAGTAGAAGTGCATCAGATGCTACTTCTTTCCACTTTGGCCAAAACTGTTTTAACCTACTAGCATTAAAATAATGAAAGGCTTTTCACTGGGCTCTGTATTCAAATTTCACTTGCATATCATCCTGAGGGTCTTCATCTACTCTTGATCGGGTCGCTGTTGCCAGGTCCTGCGGCCTCTTGCAAGTCTGCGACCCCTGTGTGGCATTGGCATCCTGCCCCTGTTCCAGCCTCGGCCTCTTCCCCTTGTGTGTATGTCCCACTTTGTTTTTTTTTTACATGTTTCTGGGGACAAACTTCATACTCCTGTGGGAGTAGGTCAGTGTCTGTTCCAATCCACTGGCAGAATCAGTGGCAGAGAGGGAGGCTTTTAAATCATCACCAAAGAGCAATTCTGTGATTGGGACATCACTGTAGGCCAGCCTTTTATATTTCTTATTTATATTGTGGAAGTTCACAATCTTAATCCTTCTATCAAGTGAAAGATCATACGACATCTTCAAAATCAGTGCCATGGCATCTGTGACATCCTGGAGGTAGCCTTTGCTCTCACTCGAGGTTTTTCTGACGCAACCATCACACACTTTGGCCAATGCACAGGATTTCACTAGTTTTTTTTCTGTGCCCTCTGGATCTTCAAATAAACAGATTTTGCGTTGTGATCCATTAGACTCCAAATCTCTAGATTGACTTTTGGCACATGAACTGAACAATTTTCTGGTCTTTTATGTTTTTCAAATTTTTCTGTTATTTTTTCGTCCCCCATCTTGGCTTTCACCATGGTTGGCATTATACTGGCAAGTTTTTCAGTGATTGGAGGTCCAGTCTCCTCTTCTGATTCATATTCCTCCTCAATCTCCTTGAGGGCATTACAGCCCATTTGAGTGTCTGACACTTTATCTTCATCATTGACAAGGTTTTCTATCTGATCATCTACATCATCCTCAACTTCTATTTCATCATTTGTCTGGGCGTTCATCAGCAATTTCACCCTCTCATTGTGGTGAGTCGTCACTCTCATCATATTTTTGTTCTGGCCGCCTTGCATGTCTACGTGGCCCAGTGCTTTCAATATGCGCAGATTCTGCACTTTCATCTCCTCCCACTCCCTAATCGGGATGGAAACTAGCTTGGGTCGAGGTTTACGTTTATCCTGTATGGACTGGCTCTCTCATCCCCCGAGTCAGGATTGATCATCAACCGGTTTGGCCATGGCGTATTTATCTGTTTTACTTTTAGCTAAGAATTATTCAACTTAAGCCAAATAAACAAAACAATCGGTGGTAACTGAGAACACTGAAGGGATAAACAAATAAAAATCTAGCCAATCTCAGCAATACAACCGATCTTTTGGCGTGGATGGCTTGGGTAAAGAATTTCTCGGCGTGGAAAACACCATGTTGATTGCTACCGGAAGCCTACATGATATGGCTACACCGATGCATGCACATCTCACTGATCACGCAGTTTTGTAAACTATGAGAAATGGAATCTTGTGTTATATATGATTTGTGTTTCTGCTTGCAAGACACTATGTTAAGGACTAAGACTGCTGTTTGCATCGAGTATGTACTGTTGAGGAATGTAGATATGGGTATTCCTCAAGGATCGGTTATTGCTCCCATGTTGTTTACAATCCTGATCCATGATCTTTCCAAATCTTAGTTAAAAGCCATGCATGTTGTTCAATATGCAGATGATATCGCTATTTGGATTAACTGTACATTTTAAGGAAACATTCCTGTAAAAGAACAATAAACTTTGTACAGAAGTTGTACCAAAAGGAATGGGATAAATTATCTCTATATATGATGAACAACGGATTAGAACTATCTGGAGAAAAAACATGTCTTATGTCGTTTAACAATGGTGAGAACTCGAAGATGCTACCCTCGCTTTTGCTAGATGGTCAGATTCTAGAATATGAACAAAAAGTGAAATTCCTGGGGGTATTGTTAACCCTAAAGCTGAACTGGAAAATGCATGTTGAAAATTTGATTGATAAGACAAGAAAAAGATTAAATGCTCTTAAAATAATATGTTGTCAACCATGGGGTCAGGACTGTCATACCCTTTTACATCTATTTATCTCTTTAGTCTGATCGAAATTGACAAATGGGCAGGAAGTGTATTTCTCTGCACCTAATGCATGAGCACGCCAGGGCTTACCTTTCTGCATATGATAGCCCAAAACATGCTCTAAAACTAAATTCAATGGGTGTGTGTCTGTGAATATGAATTATGTTTTTTTCCCCTCATTGATATGTTCACTGTTCATTAAATTTGATAGATCTTGCCTATATATTTGACCTTGTTGCTGTGTATGTCTTCGTATAAATCTATCAGTGAACATTTTATATAAGTGACTTGGTGAGCTAGCTGTTTGAATAAAATGGAAATAGGTGTTTTGTTGAGCTTGCTTTTACTTTTGGTATGTTTATGGTGTTTGTAAGCATTTGCCCTTAAATTTTTTTTTTTTTTATTGGTTTTTAAAATGAGTTAATAATGTCACAGTCCCAGAACTGAATTCTGTAAAGCAAGAGTAATTAATGATTTTGAACTCAGAACTAATTTTTGTAAGTGCTTATTGAGCTTAGACTCACTTTGTCTCCTTTTATAAAAATCTTTACAGAAGTATTTTCTTCTGAGTAAAAAGGCAGCTGATTTGAAATTTTTAATTTCTGACTTTTCTGATGTCATCCAACATGAATTGGGTAATGAGATTGTCTCTAAACAGTTCAAAATACTCTTAAAACATGTATAGTTTAGTTTTAATATGATGTCTTTCATTGAAATCTGTGTGAATGTTTTTGCTTGCCTTCACCAGATGTCCAAACGAGTTATGCAGTAAAGAAAAATTCATTTGTATCATTAGTCTTTTTATCTGCATTCTCTCTCTCTCTCTCTCTCTCTCTCTCTCTCTCTCTCTCTCTCTCTCTCTCTCTGGCATATGGCATTTCTCAGGATCAGCTTCATCATAGATCTTCATGTGGAGCGTACCTTCCCTGGTTTAGCGCTGGTTTGCGTGAACTTCGGGCACATGATGCTCCAATGTTTGTCCTGATAGATCGGACACATCGGGTCATCTCCATGATCTCTACCGTTTCACCAGGTTTCATTCGAGGGCAGGAGGCCATTATACAGATCTGAAGATGAAGCTGATCCTGAGAAATGCCATATGCCATACATATCACAGCTGAGGCTTCTTTGGAATGCGTTTTCCCACGTAGTACAGGCCATTGCCCTTGCTGTGCTTGCTGGACTGGCATCTTGATCCCCATGGCAGCTTTTCCTTCTTCAACTCCTGTATTACTATATCTGTCTTCACTTTCCTTCAGCCACTTCATTTCTCTTAACCTCTGCCACTGTTTATCGCGGGTTTGCATACATGTGTCTCGTTATTCCTCTAGCCTTGAGGTTTTCCTTTGCCATGTCCACTGTCCTCAACATGAGCTCAATACTACAGTGTTCCTTCTTCATTTCTCAGCCTTTCTCAACCACGATCATCACACATTCAAGTCACTGATGTGATTTGACGCATGACCGTTTTGAAGAAAACCTCATTGTGGTATACACGCTTATCATGCAGCTGGTCAAAGGCTCGGGCTAATAGGACATAAATCTCACCATTCAAGTGGTCGGTGACCTGGTGGAGATGTCCTTTTGGTTCATTATGGCATAAATTAAAAGTAACAAAGGTCCAATCACCACCATACCTGGAGAAATCACTGAGAGAACTGTGTCTGACATGGATTGATCCCCTTCAAAAAAGACCTTTTGAAATTCGTTGATTTACGATTGGAGTCGGTAGAGAGATCTGGTGAATAACAACGGCAGATATTTTGGAAGTAACATTCATACACACAATGTGTGGATGCATGCATGCGTGTATGTGTGTGTGAGTGAGAGAGAGTCTTTATTTCCAAAAGTAACAGACAACCAAATATATGCTTTTTCTTCATCTGGTCCTTGCCCCACTAAAGGACCAAGCATGACTAGCAACTAACTGAGCATGACTAGCGACTTAACCTTACAAAACTTTTCACAAACATACATATCTTCAAAAGCATTTAACACATGTGGATGAGCTGTTTCTCCATTAACATTGATGCATAGACGAATTTAGAAGGGGAAAAAATGAAACAACAAAGAAGAACAAATGAATTGAGAGAGAGAGAAAGTGATCCACTTATTACTTACCAGTGAGAGTGACAGACAGAGATGCCTTTCAAAACCACTTCCCCCTGACAGAGATGCCTTTAAAAACCACCTTTCCCCCCTGCCCCCTCCACTCCAATATTGGTGTACTACCAACAACTCTGGTTTTTAATGAGCAAGTAACAATACATCAGTCACAGCAAAAAATCGTCTCCCCCCAACAAGTACTGGTATACTACCAACATCTATGGTTTTTAATGAACTAGTAACAACACATCAATGACTGCAAGATGGAGAGAGAGAGGATAACAGGCTTTTGTCTGAAACCAGACTGTTCGGGATGGAGCAAATTGATGGCAGAGAGAGAGAAAGAGAGGGTATATATACACTCTTATTGGCTTTGCTTTCACTGGATGTTCTTATTATGTTCTGCATAATTGGATAAGATTCGGTGCGTAGATACATGCCGTTTTGTTGCAGACTATTACCTCATTTCCTGTTATTCCCTCGCTTCGCCTTTGACTTCAAATAAGACTTTAATACCTATGCTCTGCCTCGATTTTCACTTTTAATCGAGTCGTAATCATGGATTCCCCGTTTTGTGTCAATTTCGTTGATTCGCGCTCCCACGAAGGGGAGGAAGTATGTTGACCAGTCAAAGCACGATTGATGACGTCGACATGAAAAGGGGGCCATCGTTTAGGTCAACACATTGGCTGTGATACAAAATGTTATTCATCAAATTTCTCGCAGATTTTCGTTGTCACAAAGAGAATATGCTGCCAGTCAGTGGTTTCGATACTAATCGTGGCTCTCAAACCAGGAAGTAAGGGGAATTCAAATGAAAACCCAAAGGTAGGTGCCAAGTATTTTGATGATCGGAAATTCAGGCTGGATGAACTGTAATATATCGTACGGCGAATTTTGTTATTTGATTATGTGAACGCCCATGATGATAAAGGCAAAGAGTGACGAGGTAAATTTTAACTAAATTCTATCGTCTCTTTGTGATGACGTCCACTTTCTTTCTCTGATACTTTTGTGTAGCGTAACAACATAATGTACATTAGCGAAGTTTCCAGCATAGTTTGCGTTTCACTGTGGATCTTTTTAACTTGTAAACAGTATGTTTTGTTAATCAGATCAGTAGTGCACATGATTGTTGCAAAGTTCGAAAAGTGTTATCAGTAAGTGAACAGGCAAACCGGACTGGTGGTGCAGGCAGATTGAAAATGTTTGCCACATTTCTGAGAAGCGATTTAATAGAATCTGCTGTAATAGAATCTGCTGTAAAGTTTTTATGTCTGACATCATGTGTGTCCCAACAGTCTATAAGAAGAAATGTTATAGTGAATGGTACATCACATGGAATGCACTACTGGAGTTTCATCACCTTGGATAGGAATAGATATAAAAGGAGAGGCTTGTGTGCAAACAGCACAAGACTGTTTCTCCTTTAAAGTGGCTCATGGCAAAAAAAAGTTTCATTTTTGACGGATCTGGGAGTTTGTTATCCCCCATCTGAGAGTTATGTTTATGAATTAGAGTTGTGATTTTTGAATCAGTGACTAAAACCAATCTGAAATCTAAAGCTCGACATTTGTCAAAGCCCTCTGGCAAAAGGAATGGAACTCGCAGATGGGGGATAACATACTGTTTTAAAGTTAACAAGACCCACAGTGAAACGCAAACTATGCTGGAAACTTCAGCGCTATCATCCCCCATGCAAAAAAAAAAAAAAAGCTTATGGTGTAGGAATTACCAGTTTTGTTGAAAAAGATCAGACTAAAGGCTCACGAATAGCCTAATCCAGTCTGTAGCAGTATGGTATGGTATGGTGTAAAATTTGAATACAACTACAAGCACGTTGTAATCTGTGAATAACAACTTGTGTTGTTATGACAAGTTTTCACTGCAGATCCAACTCATATGTGATGACTGATGACCCCTCACATACCCATTACCCACCTGCTGAATCACCCATTCTATCTTTCTTTCTGTTTCTGTCCGTCTGCAACACTGTAGCAGCAGCAGTATCACTTCCCAGTGGTATGTTTATGAACTAGAATTGTGATTTTTGAATCAGTGAATAAAACCAAGCTGAAATCTAAAGCTCAAGCATTTGTCAAAGCCCTCTGGCAAAAGGAATGGAACTCTCAGATGGTGGATAACAAACTCCCAGATCCGTCAAAAATGTAAAGAGTTTTTGCCATGAGCCACATTAAAGGAGAAACAGTCTTGTGCTGTTTGCACACAAGCCTCTCCTTTTAGTTTTATATCTATTCCTATCCAAGGTGAACAAACTCCAGTAGTGCATTCCATGTGATGTACCATTCACATAACATTTCTTCTTATAGACTGTTGGGGACACACATGATGTCAGACATAAAAACTTTACAGCAGATTCTATTAAACTGCTTCTCAGAAATGTGGCAACTGATATGAATTTGAAGTTTCTCAAAAACAATCGGTGTTTTCATCTGATCTACTATTTTACAGAAGAATATTCTAACAAATTCTGATGTGTTCTTAGGAAATGTGAATGATATGTAAGTTGGTTTATTTTCTTTTAATGTAATTTTGAGAGCTGACTTCAACGAAGTGACAGCCCTGATATGGCCCTTTGCAGTTGGCTGGGCTGTAAGCAACATGAAATTGAAATTGCCTGTAGATCTGTATGTTATGCTAATTAATACAATGTTCTATCAAAATGCATTTATGCTTAGTTGTGGATTTGGTCTTGTTCGTTGGACATGTTCCTTGCCTTAGCACTTGCATAAAACCTCAAAATGGTCATAATAAGCTACCAACCCATCAAAACATGACTGTGCATTAAGTGGTAAGATATTATTAGGTAACGTACAAAGAAAAGGTTTTATATGTAGCGTTGGAAAGCACACAGCTGTAGATAAACATTGCTGGGCTCTGGAAGGAAATGGATAGTTCAGTGGAGCTGGAAGCTTTTCAAAGAAGAGAAAACAAAGTTCAGGAGAATGTCATTCCTACTTGTCAATCAGAGCTAAACTGTACGGCAAAATAATCACATCTGAGAGATTTTTGCATGAGATGATGCTTTGGAAGGTCTTGTTCAATGGATTTCTGTTAATTAAAAGAAAATCAAAGCTGTGTAAGTATATGTATGTGCACGCGTGCATATGTGTGTGTGTGTGTGTGTGTTTTATAACTTAAGAATAAAGGGTATTGATAGTGACATTCAACTTACAATATGTGTATGTTTTATGTAAAGGACTGCATAATACATCATTATATATGTTACTTGTTGACTTCAAAATGTCCAAGGTGATGTTTACGTTACTTGGTAGACATACTGCCAGCATAAGACAAAGAGATGATGTATGAATCTTGCGTGTCTATGCATGTTAATATTATTGCTTTCATGTGATTTACATTTTCAGATCATCCATCATGTAGCAGACATGAAGAACGAAGTGGAGGAAATCTGGGGCAAGACAGGGGACAGAGAGGGGAAGTGAAGAGAAATGTGGCTGTATGGCATGGCAAGTGCAAGAGAAATTAAACAGTGGATGTTTGGAGGGTCAACACATACAAGAAATATGTCATCTTCTCCTTGGACACAGCTTTTCTCTGATGTTTAAAGGCACATGACAGTGCGTTCATTCAGTTCAGTTTGTAGATGGTTGGAAAATTTACTCATAACAAGTTTTCACAAGAACATTGTTTCAAATGTTATCACTTTATTCTGGTGTAAAGATGAAAAAATCTGCTTTACTCATTTGTTGAAATCAGTAAAAGTATACATGCTGCTCAGCTGGTCAAAGTTACGTTTCAATTGTCAGTCAGTTTATTTTGATGTTATCAGTAAAGGAACATCATAGATGAAATTAACATGAAAAGTTACCAACACTGACTGGATGTAGACAGGCTCGGTATCTGTCACATGATGTCAAGTTCACCATAACAAGGCTTGTAGCAGAAGAAGATGGATAATGTTTACATTTCATTGAATTTTGCATTCAGAAATCGTGTTTTAGGTAATTAAGATACATGTCATTTTCATGTCTCAAAAGTATCCAAACTCCGACTTGACTTTTTTTTATATTACAAAATTATCATGGAATTTTCAGATTATGAATTCTGGATCTCGGCTGCCATCGTCAGTTTGATTGATCAGCATCAAGACAGTGCAGTAGTTTCAGCTGTCTAACCATTCTCTGAACTTTTTGTATGTTTGTTAGAGTCAAAATGAAGTTTTTAATGTTGTGTTTTTCATCCTCTTGCAGATGTCAAGTTCATAAAGAGAAATGGTGGCAAACTTGATTGATCTGCCAGAGGATATAATTCTCAAAATATTCGTCCAGCTGTCTATACCAGATCTGGTTCTTGGGGTCAGACAGACGTGCAGATATTTCCAGAAACTGTCCCTGATGCCTGATCTTTGGAAACATGTCACAATCATTAGAGTACCCCCCAGAGCGAAAAGACCTGTGGTTGTCATGTGCCACGAGTTTTTGCAGGGCATGATGCATCAGAAGTGCATCATTCCAGTCACATATGAACATGAAGTGGGAGACAGCAACAGTGAGGGTCATACAACAAGTTGTGCTGCACAGACGGAGGGTAAGGATGTACCCAGTGTGTGTATGGGTAGTCCACATGCTGCTGGAGTCACTCTGTCCCACTACACAGTGCAGGTGAAATCAGTGGTGACATCTGTTGAGGAAAGGGGTAGCACTATGCCTGGCTGTTTCCTGTCTGATCAGATGTTTCTTCCATGTGTGAAAAACATGACGCTTGTCAGCCGTGACTTCCCAAGCATGCACTTCCTCACAAAGTACAGAGCTCTTACCAGCCTGCATATAGAACAGGAAGTTTTCAGAAAATCCATGTATTTCCCTGTGGTTGAGAAATGCATTGCACAGTGCTTTGATGATTTCAGAAGCTTGAGAAATTTGGAGACACTGACATTCATTTTACCGTGCAGTCACAGGCTCTCTCGTGTTGTTAGAAGATCTGTCGGTGGCTACTTCTTGTCAGGTCCAGCATTAAGGCGACTTAACTTGGACATTTGCGTCAGTGACAAGATCGTCAATGTCATCTTTGAGCACTGCTGTCAGCTGGAACACTTCAAGTTGTGCAACCTGCCCCTCACAGTTAAAGCCTTCAAAAGTGTGCTCCAAAAGCCGAATTGTTTGCTGTCATCTCTGAAGCTGACAGACTGTCCCATACAGGATGATCGATGTGTGTACGCGATTTTGAAGGGCTTCAACAAACTTGAGAAACTGCAGTTGACGGTTGGGAAACAGGTTTCTGATTTTGGCGTCAGACAGCTGCTGAGTGGATTTCCGGAACTGACTGTCCTGAAACTGTCCGCTGTTGTGCACACGGAAACTTCACATCTTAACAGACCATTTTGGCAGTTTGAAGCTGATTCCGGTGATGATGTTGATGAGCAGCCACGAAGACATGAAGTTTTCCATGCTGACTACTCCACACCAAGCTGGCCAAACAAGGGCAAGCTTCAGGATTTGACACTGGAAGGATTCACTGTGTTGGATGCCAGCACATACACTGAGCTGTTGTCCCATCAACCAGTGCTGCATTCAGTATGTCTGACCAACTGTCAAGAGGTGTCGGACGCCTGTCTAACGATCCTGACAAACGGACGTCTAAAGCTGCAGTCGCTTGGAGTCTTCCGGTGCCACCTGGTAACACCTGTTGCTGTGGTGGGGCTGATCACATTGCTACCCTCCCTTGAAAGCATTGAATGCTCAATCAGTGACAGTGAAGGGAAGTTTGAACATCAGCTGTCAAAGGAGGGAATACAGAAAGACCATCGGGACAGCAGGCTGCAGTCCCTTTGTCTGCGTCCGTGGTATGACATGTCAGCAAGGGAACTCACAGCCCTGATTGCCTGCTGCCCACGTCTGGCCCACCTTACAATCACCTGTGCTGTTGCCCTGACTGACGACTGTGTGGAAATTATCTTGAGGTGAGAGTAGCCCATGACTGGGTGTCACTGTTGATTTAAAGTGCTGAGGCTATACTGAATGAAGGTCAGGAGTTTTTATGGTATTTATTTGATTTGGGCTGGTCTGCTTTTTTTTTTTTTTTTTTTGAACTCTGCCTACTGGCATTACCTCTTTTTTTTATGTTCCTGAGATGCGAGCTGAAATTGTTCTTTACTCTGCACTATTTTATAGCAAATAAAGTAATGAAGGTTTACACCATTCCTTCAGAACACATATTTGCACTTCCCATTCAAAAATGTTCTTCTTTTGTAGCTGCAACATCTGACTACAAAATGTTGTTAGTGACTCAACACGTTGTTCTGACATAGGGTAATTAGTATTCACCCAGCAGATGTACCTGCTCAAAGTACTATAAGCTGTTTGGAACAATTTTGCATGAATGGCAAAGGGATACCAACAGTGTGAAACTCTCAGTAAGAATTGAAGTATAAGTTTGTTCTACCATCTGTTTTTTTTTCAGTGAAACTTAACGTGCTGTTTGAGCTAATTCTTTGTTGGCTGTAAACAAAGTGTTGATTCTATAACCATATCAGATATGAACAGAATTTGGTTTGCACAAACAGCATGCAAGGTCTATACTGAGAGCTCCAGATTGTTGGTGTGCCAGTGATATTTTCACTTGAAATTTTTGCAAATGGCTTGTCACTTACCAAGCTCGTGCCCCAGGCTGTCAGTCTCCTGTCGCGATAATGGTGAAATAGGAATAGGTCCACCTGTATTTCATTCAATCTTGTGGAGTATCAGATGCGAAAAATTATGCCTCTCCAAGCAGCCCCAGTTCATTGTCAGATCTATGTGAATGATCAGCTTTTGATTGATTTGGAAACCAAACACGCGAGAAGAGACCTGTCAGAATTCAAGGAAGAACAGCATCTCTTTGCACTTGTCGGCTCGGTACACGCGACGTTCATCATGCTGTGTAATTGGCAGGGACAGAAATACCACTGAAGATGAACCGGAGACTGGTAGCATTATAAACTGGTCAACAGAACATGAACTTGGATTTGTGTTCAGCAAGTCAGACTACAGTTTGCAATATATATATGATGATACACCTTCCTTTACGAAGCAATACAGAAAGACAGCTCACAGATACATGCTGCCCCACTACTCACCACATCTCACCTCACCATATACCTTTCTTCCCCCACCCCTTCCCCTCCCTTTTTGTTTTTGTCAAGTAGTATGATTGTGAACAGACAATTCTATTTCGCATCATGTTTAGATTGTCTCTATCTTTCCTTTCCCCCACCTCTGTCTATTCATCTGTCTGTCCGTCTGCTGTCTGTCTATCTGTCACACGACACACACACACACACACACACACACACACACACACACACACACACACACACACACTGATAAGTAATCTACTACATATAGTGATATACACAGCATTCTCAAGTCCAACAGTACAATTGCAAATTTATGGAACTCGCAGCTAATGACTGGTTAAAGTGCATGAATGTGCAGAAATACCAACTTAAAAGTTTGTTCCATGCTTTTGCGTTTTGTCCCCTCATTTAAAGTTGCCAGGGGACATGTCCCATGATGACTGAAAAAAATCTGAAGCTCTGTATGCACATGAAGCGTAGTACAAATGTATTGTAACCCTCCGAATCACAACCGGTGTGTCAGCTCCAAGGGGAAAATCCCCCCTGTACAGACACAGCCAAGTGGAGATTGGAACCCGCAGCCTGAAAGTAACAAGTTGGCGCTCTAGTAGCTGTGTTATTCAGGAAATTAAAGTGACCTGGATAGATCTTGCTGATGTGTTCTAACTTTCTTTATAACCTTTAATCGGGGGGAGGTGATGAAGGGAATGGGGGTCATGTGGAGGGGATTGAGATGGGGTTGTGAACTGTGAATTGGTCAGTTGGTTGAATTGCCCTGATCTCTGACGTTCTCCTAATTTCAACTGCAGCACATTCTTTTGTTCTTTAGACTTGAGAATTGCATTTCATCATTTCTGTTAGTTTACACAACTTTGCATTTGGTGCGGGTATTTCCTTCTTCATCATTTGAAATGTCTGGATTGAAAGAACGTAAGATTCAGAAGGAAAGTTGGCACCAAATTTTATGTGAAGTCCCATATAGTGTTTCTGCCTGAGTCACACTGTCGCCACAAACTCAACACAAAGAATCCACATGTTTCGTGTTCACTGTAATTGTGCTCGACCGATAAACCATATCGGCATCATTGGTAGTACACCTAAAACAAGGGCGGGCAGTCTACTTATGTGGCAAGCCAGGAAACTCACACTTCAAGTACATATATATATATATATATATATTCACATATATATTCACATTGATTGCATCAACAACAAAAAATAGCCAAATAAACTAGAAAAAGAAAATCTCTTTGTAGAGATGAAGTGTGCGGCACAGGAAGGCACAGTGTCAGTCCAAGTATGTTGAGGTTTCACATTAGAATGAAATAATGCATGCACAGGGATGTGACCCCCACTAGGCCAACCAGCTTGGAACAAGCTAGCACACACCACATGCATCATCTGTTACACATAAAAGTTATAACTGAATGATGTTAAACAAATATCTGATTAGTCAGTCAGTGCTCTCACATTAGTATAAATTTACACATTCACAGACAAAAAAAAAAAAGAAAAAAGGTTAAAAAAAAAAAATCAGCAGTGTTGGAACATGATGTCTTAAAATACAGCACATGTGAAGAACAGTTAGGACACAACTGACATGTCTCCCACACTGCCAAACAATACAACCGACATGTCTCCCACACTGCCAAACAATACAACTGATATGTCTCCTGCACTGCCAAACAACACAACTGACATGTCTCCCACACTGCCAAACAACACAGCTGACATGTCTACTACACTGCCAAACACACAACTGACATGTCTCCCGCACTGCCAAACAACAACTGACATGTCTTCCACACTGCCAAACACACACAACTGACATGTCTCCCGCACTGCCAAACAACACAACTGACATGTCTCCCACACTGCCAAACAAACAACTGACATGTCTCCCACACTGCCAAACAACACAACTGACATGTCTCCCACACTGCCAAACACACAACTGACATGTCTCCCACACTGCCAAACACTACATGCCAAAACTGGTCACATCACAGATGGGGCCTGTCAGCTGGAGGCTTTTTGCCTTGGTGCTAATTGGAATGATTTTAATGGCAGCAGACAAGTCAGGCTGCGACATTTCAGAATAATATTTCTTTTGTTAAGGGTCAGGGACAATTGAAAGAAAAGTTTTTATGTACATGGAAAAGAAATCTTGAAACCAGTTTTGTAAGAAGACACATATGATGCTGGACCTTTTTTTTTTCCTTCTTTCCCTTTACTGTGTGTGTAGGGGAGTCATTTTCTTCTGGAGTTTATACATATGTATAGACTTGCAAAAGGCCAGTCTGATTTTTAAAGCATTCCTAATTTAGAACACGCTTTCATATATAATAAATGATAATCAGAATTAAGGCATTATGAATTGGACCTCCTGCTGTTGGTTTTTTATTCCCTGTGTATTCAGTTAGTGTGTGATGTGCTTGAAGTCCTGTGACCTGATCTGTTCTATAGGAAATGCCCTTACTTGCAACACCTCCGGCTGGAAATGGGTGTCAAAACACATAGACGGACCACGCTGACCTCAGCTAGCCTGCAGCATGTTCTCCAGTGGGGTCGCCGTCTCCAACAAGTGCACTGGCTGATCGACAGTTCCTTCGTCGACGTTGTTCTGGCACAGACTCTTGTGAACTCCCCCAATCTCCTGGAGTTCACCATGTCAGCCCAGGGCAACTTCAGCGTCAGCCTTGTGACCAGGATGAGGGAGGAGATGGGGAAGCTGCAGGAGGTGAGGAAGAAGATCTTTATCACCATGGTGCAGCTGTCTGTGGACTGTGAGCCCGGTGTGACAGAGAAGGCTCTGAGATTTTGGGTGGAAAAGGCCAGGGCCAGTGTCAGTGCTGAAAACCAGCTGAAATGGGTCGACTAATGGCTAGGAGGTGTATGTGTTTTGTTACTGCTGACATCTTGTAGTTGCTGATAATACAGGTAGTGATATTGTATTGTATATATGTGTGTGTGCATGTATTGGATGATGATTTTGTATTGGGAGGGGGGGGGGGGGGGGAGGTGAGGGAAATAAGTGTAAACTAACATTTTCTCTAACATTACATTAATTAAAATTATATATTGATGAAAGGTATTATAAATTAAGATTCTTCATTGGTGGCATGTAGAATTTATTGTTTTGTCCATTTGATTAGACATATCAGGGAAAGCACATGTGATTGTGTTGGTGTTGGCTTGGCATCAAATGAAGATGTACCTCATTCTATAATTCTGTGGTATTCTCACCACCAAGGGTTAAAAAACAGAATCCAACAGTGTTCCAAAGCAGCCATCAAAGAGGGAAAGTAAAAGAAAAGAAAGTATGGTAATGAAATAAGTTGCTGAAAAAGTAAAATCATCATATAAACAGTGTAAAATGTAAGGGAAAATCTCAGAGCCTATGTTTTAGGATCCATTAAGAATTCATGGGAGGTCAAAAGGTGTCAATTGTCAGAGTGGTCATCTCTACTGTTTAATGACCCAAGCAGTGTCAGTCATGTAAATACTGACAGCAGCTACGAGTTGTGCAGAACAGTCTTTATTTGGATCTCCAAAGAGATGCAACCTCCCACTGATTGACCACACAATGAAAAATTAAAACGTTTAACAGTTTTGTCAGGGTGGGAAAACAAGTGCAGGCTAAAATTCCTCTGTCATTAATGACTTCGCAAACATTTATTTAACAAACAAACAAACAAAAAAATTAATAAATAAAGGTGTGTGTTGGGGGGGTGAAAGAAAGAAAATGAGGATGAAAATAGGGATAGGTGTGTGTGTGTGTGTGTGTGTGTGTGTGTGTGTGTTAGGGAAATATATAGATAGATGAGAGAGAAAAGAGATAGAGAGATAGATACTGCATGGTATAGCTTATTAAGACTCTAGTATATTATGGATATTTCATTGCTGATTTTATTTGCCAGAGTATTTGATTTTGAAGGACAGTGCTGACGCACGTTAGCATGACTGTGGTGATAATGGTGTGTGTGTGTGTGTATTTCCTGTGTGGTTTCTTTACCTTTTTTTCCATTTTGAATGTAAATAATGGTGCATTACATATAACGCATTTTTACTGCCAACAGATATGAAGAAAGAAAATGTATCCTAGTAGGAATCACAATACTGTGTTATTGTAACCTTCACCATGCTTCCTGGATACTCCAGTACCTAGACACACTAAACAGTCTGTTTATCTCTGGAGCCATTGGAGGTGTTCTGATTGACTCTATCAGGATACTCCAGTACCTAGACACACTAAACGGTCTGTTTATCTCTGGAGCCATTGGAGGTGTTCTGACTGACTATCAGGATACTCCAGTACCTAGACACACTAAACAGTCTGTTTATCTCTGGAGCCATTGTGGAGGTGTTCTGATTGACTCTATCAGGATACTCTAGTACCTAGACACACTAAACAGTCTGTTTATCTCTGGAGCCATTGGAGGTGTTCTGATTGACTCTATCAGGATACTCCAGCACCTAGACACAACAGTCTGTTTATCTCTGGAGCCATTGGAGGTGTTCTGATCGACTCTATCAGGATACTCCAGTACCTAGACACACTAAACAGTCTGTTTATCTCTGGAGCCATTGGAGGTGTTCTGATTGACTCTATCATGATACTCCAGCACCTAGACACAACAGTCTGTTTATCTCTGGAGCCAGTGGAGGTGTTCTGATTGACTCTATCAGGATACTCCAGTACCTAGACACACTAAACAGTCTGTTTATCTCTGGTGCCATTGGAGGTGTTCTGATTGACTATCAGGATACTGCAGTACCTAGACACACTAAACAGTCTTTTTACCTCAGGAATAATCCAAGCTGGTCTGATTGACTCTCTATCAGCAAATGATGGTGTCCGGGCATCAAAAGTGAAAGTTCTAAGTAATCTGCTGCATCATTTGAACTATACACTTCCAGTGTGGTAGGTTCCATTGGCCCCATACTTCAAAGAACAGTAACTGGATTGGGCAACACATTGAGTGTGGTCCAGTGTGGTAGGTTCCATTGGCCCCGTACTTCAAAGAACAGTAACTGGATTGGGCAACACATTGAGTGTGGTCCAGTGTGGTAGGTTCCATTGGCCCCATACTTCAAAGAACAGTAACTGGATTGGGCAACACATTGAGTGTGGTCCAGTGTGGTAGGTTCCATTGGCCCCATACTTCAAAGAGCAGTAACTGGATTGGGCAACACATTGAGTGTGGGTCCAGTGTGGTAGGTTCCATTGGCCCCATACTTCAGAGAACAGTAACTGGATTGGGCAACACATTGAGTGTGGTCCAGTGTGGTAGGTTCCATTGGCCCCATACTTCAAAGAGCAGTAACTGGATTGGGCAACACATTGAGTGTGGTCCAGTGTGGTAGGTTCCATTGGCCCCGTACTTCAGAGAGCAGTAACTGGATTGGGCAACACATTGAGTGTGGTCCAGTTGGACTCACTCCCTCACTCAGAGGATCAACTCCTGAGGACTCTGAGAAGTGCGGCTTTGTATGATCTGCAGCATTTGATTAGGGATAAACACATCACCAAGCCAGTGGAAAATGCGTGGGTTCTGGTTGCCTGTAGCGTTGAAAGTGTGCAGTCCAGAGCAAGGCCCGCTGAAGACTGAGCAAGTTTGTTGTTTCTTGTGTTCATTAATGTGCCTCCGGTGACAGTTTACAACTCACTTTTTACAAAGAATTTTTAAATGTTTTCTTTAAATGATGTTCAGTGTTTGTCTTTGATTCGTTTTTAAAATTTGTTTCATGTGTTCATTAATGTGCCTCCAGTGACAGTTTACAACTTAACTTTTTACAAAGAATTTTAAAATCTTTTCTTTAAATGATGTTCAGTGTCTGTCTTTGATTCATTTTTAAAATTGTCATGAGATGTGAGGATGTGAAAGCTTAAATGCATCTGTGGAGGGGAGTGGGCAGTCGGCGTGAGGGGGTGGGCGTGGGGAGAAGAAGAGTGGGGAAAGAGGGAGGGAAGAAGTGCAGGGTTGTTAAATACTTTCTCTCTCTCTCTCTCTCTCTCTCTCTCTCTCTCTCTCTCTCTCTGACCTCTTTAAAAAAAATTTAACTGTAGTGCAGTGGTGCATTAATGTCTGTCTCTGTGTCTCTCTCTTTCTCTCGGTGTAGCTTCCCTTGTTTGGCTACCAGCATTACGGTTTTCAAACTGTGAAGAAAAATGTTAGCAATTTTTCATGAGGAACTTGTCTGTTCATGCCTTTTAACGGTTTCTGGACTTAGCTAGAAAAGTGTCCTCAACACTGTAATGCTGGAATCGTCACTGTCTTACTTCAAATCCGAAGTTAGAGGAAACCATACAGTCGGTTTTTTGCTGACACCAGTGAGTCAAACTTCATAGCCAATGGGCAATGACACAGTTGTTTTCAACACCGTTATTTATTTCTTGTGTACATTAAACTTATTGAATTAGTAAATTATTTTATGTTGCCGATGGCAGATTGCATTCTTATGAACATATATTTAGGAGTATAACGGGATGTTGGGAAATGAAAGAATTGTGCTGAAAACAGTAGAGAACATTCTGAAAAAAGAGAATTAATGTGTTATATCACAGTTATGAGAATGTTTTGTAACAAATGTGTATTTCTCTTTTACCAGACGTTTAGACAATATCTTGTTCAGCAATTTATGTGATGCCTGTTGGCGGATTGTAAGTTGTAACTTTTTATGTTTGTTACAATGTTTTCATTGCATGTTTTGTTGTGTGTATTTGGTCTTGCATAAGGATCAAGATGTTTGATTATGTGGCTACTGTTTTGATGTTTTCTTTAGCCATCCTGTCATATATTATATATATATATATTGCATTTAACTCATTATGATTGGTTATGTAGGAGTTGATGAATATTTTAAATGTAAACTTTGAAGACCATCATGTTACAAGAGAGGTTGATTATTGCTCCATGCAAGCTCTTCCCATGCAACAAAATGAAGTGTGTGTGTGTGTGTGTGTGTGCGTGTGCGTGCGTGCACGCATGTGTGCGTGTGTGTGTTTTAAAGCTATTTGTTAATGTACAGCATATTTAACCAGCATATGAAATCAGTAAATGGCAAGCTCTTCCCATGCATAAAGATGAAATGTGTATGTGTGTGTTTCAGTTTTAAGTTATTTGGACAACATATTTAACCTGAATATGAAGTCAGTATACAGCATGGAGGTTTTGTTTGTTTGTTTATGTTGACAGGGTATTTTTAAACTAAAATCTGAAATCAATACACGACAGTCAATCCTGTTATACTATTTATCCGTCTTATGAAATCAGTACATGACAGTTAATCCTGTTATACTATTGATCACCTTGATCTGTGTCTGGAAGTTCAGAACTACCCATGTGTATCATCCCCAGCTCACTCACAAAAGCATTTTGCACTGAACTATACAAGAAATTTCCAAAGTTACAAAGATGATGGCACAACTTCAACCTCTGTTTCTCTTCTCTGACCATTCTTACCTGGACATGTTTTTACCAACAGCTGAACTGATTGTTGTGGTTGTGCTCAGAAAATGGTGTCTCAATGTACACGCAAAATTTGTTTTTCATCTCTTCGGATTCTGTTTCTGTTGTTGAGGTGGAAGCCATCAGTAACACAGATCATCCTGAGCTCTTTCGAGTTTCGCAAACTGTATACTTGTCTCAAACACGAGAGCAACAGTGTTGTTCTTGTTTGGATTCCGGGTCATTGTTAGCATTCGGGACAATGAGGCGGCAGATTGCTTGCCGAGGAGACAGAGCAGGAACATGGAACTGGTAAAATATTTGAAAAAAAAAAGAAACCGCCCCATTTCCAGGCTATGGTCATGGGAAGAAACCACTGTAAGTACCAGGTATGAGGTCCATGATTATAGAAAGAGTTAGGTGGGGTTTTTTTGTTACGCTACAGATGGTCTTTTTGTTCTAAACAGGCTTAGGTTTATAACAAAGACACCCTGCCTGTACACAGGAATTTCCCATCTTGGCATTTTCTGCCGCGGCAACATGACAACTAGGTGAAGAAATATTGCTCAAGTGTTAGAAAGCCAAGTGTTTTGAATAAAGAGGGGTATAAAGAAGATGCATGAGTGTACACTGAAGATTCTGAGATGATTACTTATTGATGCTTTGGGGAAGAAGAAGAAGAAAATTTTGGTGTCTGTATTCTGTATGCACCAAGAATAGATGCAAAATGTTGCAACACAGCAATGTGTGATTATTCCCCTTTTTATCCCTCTAGTATTGCGTACTCAACACCTTTTTTTCCATCTGTTCAAGGTCAGACTGACATTTTGTACCACTTTTTCTCCAGTTTTGCTGTTGTGATACTGTCCACGGAGGAACATGACTGTCGTTCCTTTCATTTTGGTCATGTTGTTTTCATCACTAAAGTGCTGTGATGTTAGCTGAAAAGTGTTTTAGAATATACTGAGTGAATAATTCATGTTTTGGCCATTTTTTGTTGAAACATAGCAATATGCCGTTATATTTGTAATACGCTGTTACATTTGTAATATAAAATGCCCAAAGAATGCCCAGATCTTGCGTTAACAATGGCTGTAAACGTGTCCAGAGCACACTGCTGCAGGGAAGTGTCTGCTGTGCAGGCCACATAGTGTTTGTATGAAATTCTTTCAAATATGTCCACCTTAAGAAATTCCTTCCGTCAGTCTCTGGAAATCATAAACAGGAACAGATGTTGTATAGATGATGTGCTGGTCACACAAGTTTTTCTCGTTCTCTTTATTTAAAAGATGAGGAGGCACCATAGCGCAGCGCAGACAACTGTGTGTCAAGTCACACAGCAGGACACATTTTATTTATGAAGTATAGTGATATGTATGTTACACTGCTTTTACTGTGGATTCCATGAAGACGTCTTTTGCGTCTGATGTGATTTAAAGAAAATCAGTATTGATCTTTTGTTGTTTTGTGATTTTGTTGGTGATAGACTTTGATTTACATCAGTGATATGTTTTAGGACTTGATCAAATTTCACTTTTTGCACTTTTTTTTGTTTCTGCGTACGCAGGCTGATGCTCCTGTGGACACTGCCAGTATAGATAGGCAGGGATTCATCTCATCTACCCAACAAAGGGAGTGGAGTTTTGTGTGTATGACCGTTTTTTTTTTTTATCCCGCCATTAAGGGAGTCATACTCCAACTTAGGGGAAGGTGCATGCTATGTGTATCGCGTCATCCATACCAGCAGCCAAACTGGCCTTCTCTTCCGAAAGATGGTGATGGGATTTTACGTGTGTGTGCAAGATGTTATGCGTGCGTTCACACATGGAACCTTGGTTTATGGTCTCATTCGAAGGACTGTATGGGAAATGGAGTCAGAACCAACGTTAACCCCGAGGAAAATCCCCCTGTGCCAAAATGGCCAGGCGGAGATTCGAACCCGCAACCCCAGGATCACCATGATTATGAGTCCGGCGCTCTACCACTGAGCTATTCCGGCCCGTCAGTTTTTGCATTTGATTTGTCCATTGTTCCATTTTTAGCCTGCAGCCAGCTGTGGGGCCTGTCAGGTAAACAGAAAAACGCAGTGGATGGACAGCTGTCACAGCGGGGAGACACAGTTTGCCAGCAAAGTGAATCGTTACAAACAACGCTTGCAGTTCATTAATCTGTGATCAGGGGGCGCATGATAATACCTTCTTCCCCTCTACTGTGGCTACAACTGTGCTAAGTCTGAGCAAGCTGTAATGTGTTGCATTTCTGCAAGGTTCAATTTCAGTCCACCTACCACTCTGAGGCAGACATGCAAACATCCTACACATGAGTCCTGTCTAGGAAATAACAAGAATCAACACATGTTAATTGTTATCGATACCATTTGCAATCAAATAGCTGGAATCGATGATACATTAAAACCAAGAAAACCAAACTACAGAGCATGAGAGTCCCAGCCACTCACAAGGTCTTGTGAATTGAACTCGGTGTGTGATGACTACTATGGAGAAACTGAATTTTCTGTCGTCACACAAAGCCAGTAGACATATAATCATGGCTGTCACTTCTCCGCAAACTTGCAACAGTTCAGCAGAGGGGGGAATCAGGAGAGAAGAAAGAAAGTGGCAGTAGAATCTGTTGGACCATCACTGTTTTGACTGTGGAGAGAGGACACTAGAGCTGTGGTGTATGGCGTTTTTCAAATATCGTTTGTGACACTGCTTTATTGTTTTTACTCTTTGTTGGATTTCTTTGTTTTCCTTTGTTTGTCCTTTAACGATTAAGAATTTTAAGAGTTTTTGTATTCTAGGGGCATGATAGCAAATGGAATGTGCGACTTCCTCAGTGTGATATATACCTCAATGATTATGTTAATTGGTGTAAGATGTAAATAGCTGAATAGTTATGTTAAGTGGTGTCAACAGGTCAGTTGAATAGTTATGTTAACTGGTGAGCAAATGTCAACAGTTCAGTTAAATATTTATGTTAACAGGTGTGCATATGTTAACAGTTCAATAGTTATGTTAACTGGTGTACAGGTGTAAATAGTTTAACCATAGGTTGATGAGTTGTACATGATTAGATGTGTGCATGAATATGGAGACGGTGGTGGTGTTGGTGTTGGTGTGTGTGTGTGTGTGTGTGTGTGTGTGTTGGCATGTGTGTGTGTGTGTGTGTGTGTGTGGTAATATAAATTGTAATCTTTTTCTCATTGGTATATAATCTTTTGTATGGATTACCTTGATAGATTTGTCGTATGCATTTGTAATTGTATTTGTTGTATGTGAATATGAATAACAATCTTTTTCTCCTTGGCATTTTTCTTTTTTGGTGGAAAATGTTGACAGACCTTGCCTTTATATTTGACCTTGTTGCTGTGTGTGCACTCATCTGTCTACCTCAGTGTGTGAACTGAATATGTTTTTATTTATGCAAGCTAAAATGTTTGAATGAAATGGAAGTTTATGTTTTATTGAGCTTCATTTGTTCTTTGTTTGTGTTTGTTTGCTGCAGGTGCTTGTTAGCTTTTTGTTTTTTGTTTAGTTTTTCAGTGGTTTTGAAAATGGAAATTCTATGAAAAAGAGAAAGAGATTGATGAAAAAAAAAAGTTCTCAGAACTATATTACGTATGATTACGTAGCCTATACACTGTTTTGTGCATCAGGATTTGGGAAATGTTATATTGATTTTTTAGAACTCAACTTTGAAGACTGTCAAAACAGGTATATTTAGTGTTGATTTAATATCAGTCTTTGAATCAATTATGATGGGAATCAGAGTTATACAATAAAGAGACATTTATTTCATCATTTTGTCTGTTATCTCTATGATCTCTCCTCTCTCTCTCTCTCTCTCTCTCTCTCTCTCTCTCTAACCTGTGTGTGTGTATGTGTGTGGTCCATTTAATAGCCACAACTGATACAGCCAATATCCAGCCCTGCTCTTTCTCTCTCTCTGTCTCTCTGTGCCCATCCCATCTCCTCTTTTTGCTTTTCTCTCCATTTTCTTTTTCTCTATTTGTGTGTGGGGAGGGGGGGGGGGGGGGGAGTTACGTTGAGCTTTTAAATTGCCCCCATGGAAAACCATGAGCCCAATAATTTTACATTTTATGAAATACTGTTGATCAAAAAGCAGGAAAGTAAAAGTTATATAATCATTTTGGTGGAGAAACGAGATGACTAGTGTGCTCCATTCTGAATGGCCGATGCCTTTTGACTTGGCCAATTACATGGCTTGATACATAATGACAGAGTTCTATGAGGGGAAATCTCCAGCTGTGTTGATCATTATCCAATCGTAATAAAATCATGTCGAACTTCTATTACTACGGCAGATGACAGAAAACTATTGCTGTTGCCCAATAGGCAGTTAGCAGCTCTAACACACGCACAACACCAGTGATCGCCAGTGGCTAGCGACGCAGACTTTCAGGATGGCTTTGTGGGTTCTATCAGAGAAAATGGAGAGGGCCCTTTCTACTTTCTCTGGTTCTATTCCCTATCAGAGGCATGCACTTGTCTTGACTCAGGAATTTTTAGCCTAGCTGGCTCCTCCTACCTCGGCTCCAGTGTAAGAAGACTAAAAAAAAGTTTCAAGAACTTGATGTGTCTTTTTGCTCAAGTTTCCTGAGCAGCACTGAAGGGGTCCGTATGTGTTAGGTTTGGTTAATGCTGTGATTTACATGATGAAAGGAAGTATCCGACTGAATGTAAATCCTTTGATAATCTATATTATCCTCAATCTCATTGATTATCATTTAAATGGAAACATGCATGCACGCGCGCACACACACACCACACACACACACACACACACACATCAAAAAGACACAAAAAACAAAAGGAAGAAACAAGAATGTGAGGCCACAAAAGTTTTCAAAGTGTAAGCATTTTGGAACCCTGCTGAAAGCGAATTCCAAATTTGTGCAGAGTTTTTGTGTTTCAAAAAGATCGTTTGATAGAAATCCATGTTGTTCATTTGATACATAGAAAGTGTAAATATCTTGTTAGGATAATTGTCATCTATTCCTCTGAAGGTGTTTTTGTTTTGTATACGTGTAATCATCCTCAATTATCTTCTCTTCAGTCGATTTCGATTTCTGGAAAAAAAAAAAAAAAAAGAAAAAAAACAACCAAACAAACAAACTTTAAAAAGCCTTTCTAAATGACTCCTAGTCTGGGATATTTCGATTCGTACTGCTTGTCTTATGTTAAAATTAATATGGGATATCATTTCCATTTATAACCATTTTTGTGTATAGGTGTGTCAGTGGAGAGGGAGGAGGGAGAACTTGGATGGAGTAGGGATACTTCACGATTGTACAATGATAATGATAATAGTATGATAATGATAATAGTTTGATTTATTTTAACAAAAAGTGACGCCTTGCGAGGCTCCAGGCGCCATTACAATATAAAAGCCGAACGTTTAAGAATGAAGAAAGGAAAGGAAACACATAAGATTAAAGCATATAAAACCAGAACATCATAAGAGCAACATACATTTAAAAAACATAGAATTATACATGCAGAGAAACAATCATCCCCTCCACTCTTTCCCTATGATATCTGTCCCTCACTCTGTCCCCTCTCTCCAGCACACACAAACACACACACACGCGCGCGCATGAGACATAACAGCAGGTTAACAGTGCTACGCATATAATAAATCATCGTTAAGGTAGGCATGGAATAAGAAGGTCTTCAAGCCTGACTTAAAAGTGTTCAGAGATTGTGCGTTTCGAAGTGAAAAAGGATTAAAAACAGTAGGGTCAGCGAAAGAAAAGGAACGTTTGCCATATGTCTCCAGCCGAACACGGGGGTGGTCTTTTTTTTTTAATTTTCATCTGCGAATAGGCATATTGCATGATTAATGCCTCAGTCAGTCAAAAAAAATTCCCCAATCAATTTGCCGTTCAAAGTGTTTTTAAGTTGTTTTTAATCTCTCACCATTTTTATCTTCCGTCGCCGGTACCTCTTGTTTGTTTGAATACGGGACAAAATTAATGGATGATTCCCTCAAAAGGAATTGGATGGAGATTAGACTGAAGAACGTTCACAATGTATTGAGAATCCAATTTTTTTTTTAATCCTTTCTTTTGGTAAGAACGGTTGCGCGAGTGTCGACATTCTGGTGAAACCGCAATTCAGAAAATGCCTGTCTTAACGATGATTTATTCTGGTGAAACCGCAATCCCACTAACTGTCAAGCTCGCTAAGACTTGAACTGGAGTGGAAAGACAGAGAAATAGACCTATCAGCGCACCCTTTCACTAACTAAATGAGAAATATTTGAACAAATATCATTCACACGAATTTTATTCTCTTTCATTCACACATTCATGTCCCAAACAAAACATCATGACGCATCATACACACCAATTACAAAATAAACCCACGTAGCGCTGACCGAGGCAGCACCAAGGAAACAACATAGTATTACACGACATAAAATTATTTAAAATTTCAAGTGCGCACCAAAGAAGCGATCCACAGAAGATACTGAAGAATGAATAACGTTCCAAAACGAAGAATGATGTAGGTGATAACAGCATATAACACCAGCAGGGAACCCACACGGCGCCGAGCCACCCACGAATACAACTGAACTATAATCCCACAAAACACAGTAACCGACGTCGAACCCCAGAAGAACACAGCTGGTCACAAACACAAGCGATGAAGAAGACGAAAACAGGGTTTCCACACAACCAGCACGATAAATCACGTCGAACTATCAGAAGAAGAACCGCGAATTCACAAAGCACAGCGATCCATAGAAGAAGAACCGCAGATTTACAAGGAACAGCAATCCATAGCAGAAGAACCGCAGATTCACAAAACACAGCAATCCTCAAATGAAGAATCGCAGATTCACACAAACACAGCAATCCATAGAAGAAAAACCGCAGATTCATAAAGCACAGTAGTTCATAGCAGAACCGCAGATTCACAGAACACAGCAATCTATAGAAGAAGAACCGCAGATTCACAGAACGCAGCAATCCTTAGAAGAAGAACCGCAGATTCATAAAGCCTGGTAGTTCACAGAAGAAGAACCGCAGATTCACAGAACACAGCAATCCTTAGAGGAAGAACCGCAGATTCACAAAACACAGCAATCCTTAGAAGAAGAACCGCAGATTCATAAAGCACGGGAATCACGTTAAACCACAAAAAGAATCCGGCTGCATCCAATTTCCATACGTACAGCATCACAGACGAACCACTGACATCACCCGATGGAAATAGCAACGGATGAGTAAAAAAAAAAAAAAAAAAAAAAAAAAAATCCAATGCCAGGCTGGACACAAGGCCCGTCCGTTTCTTCTCCTCTCTTAAAAACGCCCGATTACCCCAGGAAAAAAAACAAAAAAAAAACACGTAAATCTTTTTTTTTTTTTACATCATTGGTTACGTCATATCTGTACAAACTTTATTATGCTTTTTCTTGCAAGATCGGATGAAGAAGAATTTCCAAAATATGCTTACATGCAAAAAGCACCTCAATATGTGTCTGAGCTGTTGCACACAAACAACAAGCTTTTATCCATAAATATCCATGCCTTATAGCTATTTACTTATTAATCAACCTAACCAGGCTAGTCAATAAAAAGTGTGCATGCCTTGGACTCAACAAGGATACATAGGACACATGGTGCTGTACACTGACGACTGGAAGCACCACACATAAGAACCGAAATGCAACCTATCCCTACCGACTGAGAGGTATAGAAGGTTACAATACTGACATAGACACACAGAAAACTATTTTCACCTCTAGGACACAAAGTCCAACTACAGGTACAAACATTAAGCAGAGACTGGCTTTAACCACCCTAACTGCAAATCGACTGTAACAGCGAGGGGAACTAAATACCAACCACCCAGATGAACAGAGATGCAACCTACCCCTGCCGACTGAGAGGTATAGACGGTTGCAACACTAACATAGACACATAGACAACTATTTCACCTCTAGGACACAAAGTCCAACAGACACATAGACAACTATTTCACCTCTAGGACACAAAGTCCAACAACAGGTAAAATCATTAACCAGAGACTGGCTTTAACCCCCTAACTGCAACCCGACTGTAGCAGAGAGGGGAACTAAATACCAACTGACTCCTCTCTACCTAGCAAGCTAACACAAGTTAACAGACCACTGTTCACATATAATAACCAATCAACAAACACATTACAGATAGCAAAGTACAAACCTAGCACAAAAGGCATGTAACAAACACGAACACAAGGCCAAATGAACAAAACTAGGCATGTGAGTTTGTCCTAGTTGGCCAAGGCTTCACAGGCATACTGTCCTAATTAAACTGTCCCGTCTTAATGCAAAGTGAAGAAAAAAAACTAAAAATGAACAAAACTGCCGTGACAATACGAATTTTGCCCTAGGATCCATACATTACATGTACACTAGCGCTCTATTCCTCTTCTGATTTTAAGACATGTTAAGTGTGGATTTACATACTCCTCCTTGGGACTTGGAAATCCTGAATTTGAACCTACTGCCATTACAGGTACAATGGATGTAACACTGTATCCACACACCCATACAAATTTTTCCGATCTTACTGATCACTGATTCCTCCACCCGATCTTAGCTTCCATCATTGCCTGAACCCTCTCCATCCGGCTGAGAAATCTGCCACAAGATCCTCCCTACCTGGAATGGCTTGCACCGTGAAGAACCCTTCTCACAAGTGCGGATGGATCTTGCACCAGTGGCATCCTCACCAAAGATACTGCTGGCACTCGACCTTTGTCGATCGTCCTTTGACATTTTGCGCAAGATTGGCAGTACCTGACGATGTCGGAACACATTTTCGGCCAGTAGAAATGAGAAAGAATGCGAGCCTTGGTCTTCCCCGCACCCAGATGTCCAGACATTGGAATGTCATGGCCTAGTACCAATACTGATGGACGCAATTCCTTTGGTACGCAGATTTGAGTGGTAGTCTCCTTGCCACTCACGAACTTTCTCATCAGGACGCCCACCTTCTTCACATACGTCACCTCTCCATGCTTCGTCTGGTACACAGTCCCCTTGGAACACGCAGCTCTGGCCTTTCTCAAACTTTCATCCTTTTCCTGCTTCTCCTCCAAAGAAGACTTCGACGCCACCATCACTTGATCTTTAAGAGACAACGGGCTCACAGGCTCCTTTTCCCTACGGGCTTGTGCTCGGGTCTGCACTGCCGCTAGCAGGGCTGGTACCGCATACACTGGGACTCTTTCAAACGGCGAGTCTTTCCCCCTCTGTATGAAATTCCCAACCAGTACATCCTCTGCTGGTTTCTTCATCACAAGCACTCTCATCTTCCTACGCACAAAGGGCGAGTCGAGAACAACTTCCGCTACTGGAAGTGTGCTGCGGCATCTGGTTTCAGCCAAGACAACGGTTACTGTATCCCCGGCATAATCGTCGGCAGACACGAACGCTTCTGTTACTACCGTGTAATCCGCACCTGTATCTCGAAGCCCGTTTGCTGGCATACCATTCACCAATACTTTGCATCGGGGTGTGTAGGGTTTTCCCGCGCATGAGACACATAAAGTTGGCGTAAATGGTGGCTCCAACTGTTGAGGCTGTCCCGTTGATACCGCTAAGACCTTTGGGTCCGTCTCTTGGCATTGACGTGCAGTGTGTCCTTTCTTCTGGCATTTGTAGCATTGTATCATCCCTCTCAAGCTAGACTGTTGTTTGTCCTGATCATTCCCCTTATCCTGTCCCCTATTTTGGTTCTTCCCTAAGGATGTTTCCTCTGTCCCACCTTCAGGCGTTCCTTCCTCCTCATTCCCTCGATGATTAGGCTGAACAGTTTGCCTTTCGCGCTTTAACTCGCGACCCATACGCTTTGCTCCCGCATACACGGTAGCGCGTTTAGCCACTTCATCAGCCGTCTTGGGGCATGCCTTACAGACCTCCACAACCAGATCTTGTGACACAATCCGGTACATCTGTTCTTGCATGAGCAAGTCCTTAATGTCGCCTGCGTCATCTTCATCTTTCTCTGCAGCCTAACATCAGAGAGAAAAACAAGACCTCAGTCGAATGAGGAGCTGGTCAAACGTCTCATCCGGGTCCTTCCTTATGTCTCAGAATTTCTGTCTGTACGCCTCCGCATCCAGACGAAAATGTTTCAGCAAAGCCCTCTTAACCTTAAAGTACTGGCTCAAATCATCAGGATGAAGCCGAAGGACTGCCTGTCTTGCTTTTCCACGAAGTAGTGTAACTAGCTTTGTAGACTACGTTGACTCCTTCCATCTGCATAGTTTGGCTATCCTCTCAAAGTGAGCCACGTAAGCGTCGACATCTTCGCCATCTTGCAATGGGTCTAAGTGGACATGTTGGGCTTCGTTCTTTTCCTTTCTAATTCGAACCTCTTCCTCCTTTGCTGTACTCTGTCTTTCCACCTCTTCTCTCCTTAGCCTAAGTTCCTCTTCATCCCTTTCTCTCCTTAGCCTAACTTCCTCTTCATCCCTTTCCCTCCTTAGCCTAAGTTCCTCTTCATCTCTCATTCTCAGTCTTTACTCACTCTTCTCGGTGTGAACGGAACTCCAGACAAAGGATGCTAATGCTCCCCCTGTAAGCCCATTGTCATGTGAATGAGGAAAAAGTGATGTGAATGGAAAAGTTTCATATCAATTAAGAGATTTTGTAATTTTTGCAATTGTGGAATGGAAGCTACGGGTTTGATGATTTTTTTGTATTCATGGAGTGCAACCGCCAGTGATGCGGAAGAGTAGGACGCTGAGTGGATTGTGAAGTGTGTTACCCAATGTGAGGAAGGGTGGAAGATTATTGTTACTTCAGAGGAGCTCTGGACACAGACATAGGAGAATGTCTGATTGTAACCCTCGTTGGGTTTAACATAGTTAGGACTAGGATTGTCCTATGCAACCCTGGGTTGGGTGTGCTATATGATTGGACTGGTTTGTCCGATGCAACCCTGGTTTGGGTGTGCTTAACCCTTGGTGGGTGTAATATGCCTGGCGTGGCAAGTTCACTCGAGTTATAGAGTGTAGATGTAGACTGGAAGTCTACTAGGGTAGGCTTGTCGCTTATTCCCTAGAAGGTGAGTACCAGTTGGGGTTGTAAACTGGTTAAAGCAATTACAGTAAAGGTGTAATTGTAATAACAGAAGTTTGATAATTATAAAGATGTGATGATATTGCGCTATTTGGGAAAAAGAGAAAGATGAACGTTGAACGCGAAAAGAGAAGAATTGAAAAATAAATAAATAAAATCTTGTTGTATAAAAATTTCTTTCTGTACCCCAACTGTAGGTAGGAATAGGTTGGCGGAACAAGACTCATGTGAGTATTCTATATTGATCTTGGAGTGAATGTGAAATGAGTTAGAAAGGAGCTATGAATAATAAGAGAGAAAGAGAAAGAATAAATAAAATTCATTTTAGAGGTTAACCCTGGACCTAAGGTTTCGTTACAGAATCCCTCAGCGTCCAGTGGTGGTCCAGTGGTGGTCCAGGCTTGAGCTGTACGAGCCTAGTGAGAGTCCAGGCTGTGGTGGTCCAGAGGTGGTACAGCCAAGTGAAAGAAAGCTCCTCGACAAGTCAAGATGACTTGTCTTTATTGATACTATTTAATATAAGAACTGATAGTGTAACATGTGTGTGAGTGTGTTGGATTTTTGGTAAAACTTTTAATATTGTATTATTGTTTCTATGGGGGGAATTGTCTTGTGAAGAGAAGTAATTGTTGGAAAATGCAGTGAAATGCAAAGAAGAATTAAAACCCTTTTCTTTGTGAGTAAAGGGAGCGTTTTATAGAAAACTCAATTCAATTGTGATAGTGCTCCTTTGGGTGAATGGAGTGATTGCGTGTTATGTACGAAGTAAGCATACTGTGTTTGTGAATGCAAGTGTGTATGTTCACAAACATGGGTGTGTGACAGTGATGACCCCGTCTTTGAATGTAGGTTAGAGTTTAATAGGATTTAGTTTTTTGAGTACTGCTGCTAAAATATTGTTTTGAACCCCCTTTTTAAAAAAAGAAAGAAAAATAGAAGTAAAATTACTCTGCCAAATTACAATTATAAAGATACTATTTTGTTCCCCTCTGCATTGCTGAATAATTGTTATATTTATTCATTTTCATTGGCATTTTCAATTTTGTTTTTCTTATCTATATTTATGGTGTGAGTCAGTTGTTTATGTAATGTATACTTGTTCTTAGTATTCCCGTCTCCAGTTCTACGGGTGGTAGTTTCAATTAGTGGGCTACCTAAGGGTTCTTTTGCTCGGTCTTACTTTTCCTACTTTTTTCAAATTTTCGCCTCTCTTGGTTTCTGTCTCTATTCTAATTAAAATTCTCTTGATATTCTTTACAATAAGCTCCTCTAGTTTCAAGTTTAGGCGGGTTTTTTTTTGTGCTATTTTAAATAGGGTTTCTGATTAGTGTGTGTAAATGCTCCCTTTATTTTAAATGTTGTAAGGTTTAGTTGAAAATCTTTCTTGTAAAATTGTTTTTTCTGGCACATTCTTTTGGATTCCTTTTTGAAAACAGTTCTCTACTTTAGTTTAAAACAATAATTAAAAAAAATATTCTTAGCTTTTCTTGGTATTTCGGAAATCTTTCTCACAATTGTCTTTCAGAGCCATTTCTAAATTTACTTCTCACATTTTTTGGCCAACTAAATTAACTTAAATAAAACATTTTTTCAGTGAGGGTGCATTTCCATACTCAATCAAATTTTACTGGAAAAAAAATATTCTTTTCTGTCCCGTCATTGTTTTTTTTTGGTTCTTTACAAATTTGAATGTTTTGAGCTCTGTATTCTAGTAATCAGTGCCAAGTAAGTTTAAATTGTTGTTCTATTTTAAATAGTGTTTTTATTTCACATCTTAATTTCTCTACCCCATTTGCACGCTGTGAGATTTCTTTAAGCGTTATCTACACTCTCATACAACATGACTGATACAGTAGATGATCAACAAATAGAGGAATTCCAATCCTTATTTGTGAAGGAGGATGAGGAAACGGTTCGTTTCAACCGATTTTTGTCCCAGGGACAGAAATTACAGTTGTCTGGTGATGCTTTAATGGCCTACATTGATCAGTGTGAAGAGCGTGCGCTCAGAGCGAAAGAAAGAGAGGAGAAGAAAGAGGCAGATGAGAGAGAAAGGCTTAGTAAAGCAGAGGCAGAAAAAGAAGAGGATAGACAAGTACAGTTAGAGAAAGAAGAGAAGGATAGACAAGTACAGTTAGAGAAAGAAGAGAAGGATAGACAAGCACAGATAGAGAGAGAGGAAAAAATCAGGGCGCATGAACTTGAAATGAAAAGAACAGAAAGTCTTAATTTACTTGAAATGAGAAGATTGGAACTTGAACAAAAACGAGTGGAACTTCAGTTAAAGCAACAGGCTGTTCAACAATCTGCAAATGTAAATGTTTCTCAAACTGATGCTGTTCCTGTTCAGGGTGCAGGTAAGACTTCCTACATTCCCAAATTACCCCCTTTTGATGAGAATCGTGATGACATAGACTCTTTTCTTTTTAGGTTTGAAAACCATGCTTCATCATGTGGTTGGAGCAAGGACAAATGGACATTGTATGCTGCTTCCCTATTCAAGGGCACCGCATTATCTCTGTATCATAGTTTGGCAGTTCGTGATTCTCTCACATGGGAAGAGCTGAAAGCTGAACTTTTGAAGAAGTTTCAATATACAGATGAAGGCTTTAGAGAAAAATTTCGTTCAGTTCGTCCAGAAAAAGGTGAATCATTTGCAGCTTTCCTTATTAGGACAAGTCATTTATTTGATCGTTGGGTTGAATTGTCCCAAACACAAAGAATATGCTGATTTGCGTGACTTGTTGTTACGTGAGCAGATTTTACAAAGCGTATCCAAAGACCTAGCTATTTTTCTAAAAGAGAGATCTTGTAAAACTGCAGAGGATATGTGTAAGCTGGCAGATCAGTATCGGACTGCTCATCCGGAAAAGCATTTTTCCAGGAAATCTGACCATGATGTGTTTGAGGCAAATGTTGCTTCAACAGGCCAGTTTGGTCCGGGTCGTTCTCAACCAAACAGGAGATATGGTCATAGAGGAGGCCAGAGCTTTTCTCAAAGACAGAATACAAACAGGAATAATGTACATTCCTATAATAACTGGCAAGAGAATAATTCTGGACAAACTTTTTCACAGGGTAATCCAAATGCAAGTCATTACCCAAGAGGATATACCAATTCTCGACGGACTGGTCAGTTTAGAGCTATTCGTGGCCGTAGACAATTTTCAAACCGTGGTGGTATTGATCATAGTACAGTACCAAATACAGTATCTGGTGCGGACAATGGTTGTTGGCACTGTTCCTGTATATTTCACAAGAAGAAAGACTGTCCTTTTCTAGCACAGGGTAATGTGTGCTTAGCAACAGATCCCAAGCAAACTACTAAAGATACTCAGCATGTTTTAGTGTCTGACACTGATGTTACAGGTCTACACATTGAATCGTGTACTGTCAATGGGTTTGGTGCTACACTGTTGAGGGATACTGGGTGTACTACTGCTGGTGTACGCAAAGATTTAGTCAGAAAAGAACAATACACCGGGAAACATCAGCAATGTCGTACATTTGGTGGCAAAATTGAATCATTTCCTTTGGCATGTGTTTATGTTTGTACTCCCTATTTTACAGGTGAAATAACAGCATGTGTCATTGATGATCCTGTGACAGACCTCATTCTTGGAAATCTCAAGGGTGTTTCCACGTCTTGTGGAGGACAATGTGGTTCTTTTGTGCCTTCTATGGTAAGCACTTTTTCACAAGAGAAAAAAGAAAGGCAAGGTCAAAAACCCCTGGTTGTTCCCTATGTCCCAAAATTGGATGTGACTCCTGAACATTTGAGTGATTTACAAAAGACAGATACAACATTGACTCATTTGTTTCAGAAAGTTGTTCCTGAGGTACCTGACAAAGTGACTGATATCATGTACATAAAAAAGAATAATCTTTTATACCGTCTTTTTCCTAAAGATGAACAGGTGGTGGAGCAGATTGTCGTTCCTATGTCTTTACGTGATACTGTTTTGCATACTGCACATGATTCCATGTTTTCGGGTCATTGTGGAGTCAAACGTACTCTTCAACGTGTGTTGTCTTCATTTTTTTGGCCTGGTGTTAGTGTGCAAGTTTCAAAATATTGTCAATCATGTGATGTCTGTCAGAAAACAATTCCCAAAGGTCGTATACCATTTGCACCTTTGCAAAGAATGCCAGTCATTACTGAACCATTCAGTCGTGTTTGTATTGATTTGGTTGGTCCATTTCATGTTTCCAATTCTGGTTTTCGTTATGTGCTCACTGTCATGGATGTTGCTACCAGGTATCCTGAAGCTGTACCTTTGAAAAAGATTGATACCATTTCTGTGGCAGAAGCATTATTTTCTATTTTTTCCAGAATGGGACTTCCTGATGAAATATTATCTGACTTGGGTACTCAGTTTGTGTCATATCTCATGAAAGAAATATTTCGTTTACTTTCAATTTCTGCATGTACTACATCTCCATACCATCCACAGTCAAATGGCCTTGTGGAAAGATTTAATGGTACTTTCAAGATGATGTTGAAGAAAGTTTCTAAGGAAAGACCATCAGACTGGGATCGATACATTCCAGCCATACTTTTTGCTTACAGGGAATTGCCAAACGAGAGCACAGGTTTCTCTCCTTTTGAGTTGCTTTTTGGTCGTTCACCAAAAGGACCTATTAGCATCCTGTCAAAGTCATGGTCTGGGGACAATGTGTCTCAAGAAGAAAAAAATGTTTTTGATTATGTTTTTACTTTACAAAATCGTATAGCAGATGCATGTCGTATTGCCCAAGAAAATGCTTATAACAGTGCAACTACGCATAAAAAGTATGCCGATCGTGGGGCAAAGATGCGTGTGTTTTCTGTGGGTGACAATGTGTTGGTGCTTTTGACAGATGACAAGAGCAAGATGCATGTGATGTGGAAAGGACCATTCGTCGTCATTGAAAAATGTTCTGATGTCAATTACAGAATTGATATGAATGGTGTGAAGAAAATTTTCCATGTTAACATGTTGAAAAAGTACTTTCACAGGTCTGGTGTTATGATCAACAAGGTTGCTGTCCCTGATAAGATTTCAGCATTGGCATGTGACATTTCATGTCTGTTACCAATGGATTGTGTGACAGAACATTTGCAACGTCTTGACAAACCTGTGTTTCACAAGGTGCCTGTAATTCATGAAACTGCTGTTGGTGTAGTTCAGGACACTGGTGATGATGTTATTCAACTGCCTACATTATCCTTAAAAGGTGAAACATACGAGGATGTCAAGATCAACGAGGACTTGAAACCATCTCAGGTGACTCAACTAAAGTGTTTACTACAGGATTATACAGATGTACTTACAGACAAACCAGGATCTGCAGTTGGTGTTGAACCTCATAGAATACGGTTGACAACAGATGTTCCTGTACGAATGAAGTCGTATCCTTTACCTTTTGCAAAAAAGCAAATTATTGAGAGGTACAGGTCATGTTGGATCTTGGGGTCATTGAAAAGTCAAGTTCTCCATATGTGGCTCCTGTGGTGCTGGTTTCAAAACCAGATGGTTCAGTCAGATTTTGTATTGATTACAGGGCTTTGAATAAATTGACTGTTTTTGATTCTGAACCAATTCCTGATGTGGAAGATTTGTTTTGTCAACTGAGTCAAGCCAAGTATTTTGTGAAAATTGATCTCACCAAAGGTTATTGGCTGATACCGATGTGTGTTGATGATAAAGAAAAAACAGCTTTTCAAACACCATTTGGACTTTTTCATTTTTTGCGAATGCCTTTTGGTTTGCAGAAATGCACCGGCAACTTTCGCGAGAATGATGAGACAACTCAGGTTACATGAAATGTCTGCTGTAAGTTTTTTTGATGATATTTTGCTGGCTTCACAAACATGGAGTAATCTGCTGAGATGTTTGAAAAGTGTTTTTGAAAGACTCCGTTCTTTTGGTTTGACAGCAAGGCCATCGAAAATCATGGCGGGTTTTCAAAAACTGGAGTTTTTGGGGCATACAATTGCTGTGGGTTCGATGCAGCCAGAAAAGAAGAAAATGGAAAAGATTTTGGCAATCAAAACCCCATGTTCAAAGAAACGGGTTCGTTCACTTCTTGGACTCTTATCTTATTACAGGCGTTATGTCCCTCACTTTGCAACTCTTACAGCTCCATTAACTGAGTTGACAAAGGGTTCCAAGCATTCATCTATTGATTGGACTGTAGATTATCAGAATGCTTTGGAAGCTGTTCAAAAGGTTTTGAATTCTTCTGTTTTACTTCTGCCCAACTTGGAGAAAGATTTTGTCCTCCGGACTGATGCAAGTTCAACAGGAATGGGTGCTGTTCTTTTGCAAGAACATCAAGATTTATTGCATCCAGTACAGTTTGCAAGTAAGAAGTTCACTGATGCACAGTTGAAGTATTTTACTATTGAACGGGAATGCTTAGCGATTGTGTGGGCACTTGCAAAATTTGAGCGTTTCTTGACAGGCAGGTTTTTTGTCCTGCAGACGGATCACAGACCTCTGACGTTTTTGAAGACATCAAGAACAAAGAATAACCGTCTATTACGGTGGTCTTTGGCGATCCAGCAATACAGTTTCAGGGTTGATCCAATTTCAGGGTCCAGCAATGTGATCGCTGACATTTTGTCTCGACGGTAATAAGCAGTGTGTGTTTTCAAGTTTGCTGTTGAAAGTTGAATTTATATGTTTGTATTTGAGTAATGGAATATTGTGTGCAATATTGATTACTTGCGGTAGTGATAGTTGATGCATTGATGTTGGCTTTGGATAATTTTTTTGGGAAACAATGTTTTTATAAATATACATTTTTCTGTTCGCATGTACTCATGTCATTTTGGGAAAGTATTTTTTCAGAATACTGTCAATGGTATATTTTTTTTTGTGAACTCCTATACTCTTCTTTGAAAAAATTTGAATCAAATTTTTTTATCGGAGGTTGGGGGGTGTCATGTGAATGAGGAAAAAGTGATGTGAATGGAAAAGTTTCATATCAATTAAGAGATTTTGTAATTTTTGCAATTGTGGAATGGAAGCTACGGGTTTGATGCTTTTTTGTATTCATGGAGTGCAACCGCCAGTGATGCGGAAGAGTAGGACGCTGAGTGGATTGTGAAGTGTGTTTACCCAATGTGAGGAAGGGTGGAAGATTATTGTTACTTCAGAGGAGCTCTGGACACAGACATAGGAGGATGTCTGATTGTAACCCTCGTTGGGTTTAACATAGTTAGGACAAGGATTGTCCTATGCAACCCTGGGTTGGGTGTGCTATATTATTGGACTGGCTTGTCCGATGCAACCCTGGTTTGGGTGTGCTTTAACCCTTGGTGGGTGTAATATGCCTGGCGTGGCAAGTTCACTCGAGTATAGAGTGTAGATGTAGACTTGAAGTCTACTAGGGTAGGCTTGTCGCTTATTCCCTAGAAGGTGAGTACCAGTTGGGGTTGTAAACTGGTTAAAGCAATTACAGTAAAGGTGTAATTATAATAACAGAAGTTTGATAATTATAAAGATTTGATGATATTGCGCTATTTGGGAAAAAGAGAAAGATGAACGTTGAACGCGAAAAGAGAAGAATTGAAAAATAAATAAATAAAATATTGTTGTATAAAGATTTCTTTCTGTACCCCAACTTGTAGGTAGGAATAGGTTGGCGGAACAACTCATGTGAGTATTCTATATTGATCTTGGAGTGAATGTGAAAGGAGTTAAAAAGGAGCTATGAATAAAAAGAGAGAAAGAGAAAGAATAAATAAAATTCATTTTAGAGGTTAACCCTGGACCTAGGGTTTCGTTACAGAATCCCTCAGCGTCCAGTGGTGGTCCAGTGGTGGTCCAGTGGTGGTCCAGGCTTGAGCTGTACGAGCCTAGTGAGAGTCCAGGTTGTGGTGGTCCAGAGGTGGTACAGCCAAGTGAAAGAAAGCTCCTCGACAAGTCAAGATGACTTGTCTTTATTGATACTATTTAATATAAGAACTGATAGTGTAACGTGTGTGAGCGTGTTGGATTTTTGGTAAAACTTTGAATATTGTATTGTTTCTATGTGGGGAATTATCTTGTGAAGAGAAGAAATAATTGTTGGAAAATGCAGTGAAATGCAAAGAAGAATTAAAACCCTTTTCTTTGTGAGTAAAGGGAGCGTTTTATAGAAAACTCAATTCAATTGTGATAGTGCTCCTTTGGGTGAATGGAGTGATTGCGTGTTGTGTATGAAGTAAGCATACTGTGTTTGTGAATGCAAGTGTGTATGTTCACAAACATGGGTGTGTGACACCATTGTTTTTTTGCTTGTTTGTTTGCTTTTACACTGTTTTTTAAACTGGCAAGAATACTGTCCATTTGTTTTTGTTTTTACTTTTTTTTTTTCAAACTGGCAAGTATCTTGTCCATTGTTTCAGCACTTTTCCCCCAACAGGTCATTATTTGCTCACATAATTTTGTTCTCATTCTGTTGCTATGCTGGGTTGTCATGTCCACTGTAAACACTGACCTTATTGTCACTGTCACGTCCACTGTAAACACTGACCTTATTGTCGCTGTCCCCCCCCCCCCCCCCCCCCAAGTCCTTATTTGCTCACATAATTTTGTTCTCATTCTGTTGCTATGCTGGGTAGTCATGTCCACTGTAAACACCGACCTTATTGTCGCTGTCATGTCCACTGTAAACACCGACCTTATTGTCACCGTCATGTTCACCGTAAACACTGACCTTACTGTCGCTGTCACGTCCACTGTAAACACTGACCTTATTGTCGCGGTCAACAAGTCATTATTTGCTCACATGATTTTGTTCTCATTCTGTTGCTATGCTGGGTTGTCATGTCCACTGTAAACACCGACCTTATTGTCGCTGTCACGTCCACTGTAAACACTGACCTTATTGTCGCTGCCCCCCCCCCCTCCTCCCCCCCCCCAACAAGTCATTATTTGCTCACATAATTTTGTTCTCATTCTGTTGCTATGCTGGGTTGTCATGTCCACTGTAAACACCGACCTTATTGTTGCTGTCACGTCCACTGTAAACACTGACCTTATTGTCGCTGTCATGTCCACTGTAAACACTGACCTTATTGTCGCTGTCTGTCCCCCCCTCACCCCTCCCCCAACAAGTCATTATTTGCTCACATAATTTTGTTCTCATTCTGTTGCTACACTGGGTTGTCACATCCACTGTAAACACTGACCTTATTGTCGCTGTCCGATCAATTGTCTGTGTCAGTATTTACATCTTCTGTGTGTTGATTGTGTCATACACTGACTAAGGCACACTACAATTCACACTGTCCAAATCTCCACCAGTAGGATTAACATTTTCACAATTGGGCCTGTATTTTCTAACGCTAACCGACAGTCGGGGAGCACTGTCACTGTAGGTCAGGTCAGAAAACATGATACACCAGCACACTGGCTTGCACAGTCACCAGCACAGATAATCTGGCTGTTTTGGAAGGTGTCAAATGTTGTAGTGTTCCCTTCACTATAACAAAACCTTCAGGAGAGCTAGGAAGGTTCCAGCAGCGTGCTTATCCTGAACCTGAAAAACCACAGAGGGGAAGAGGACAGACTTGTCTTTGGTCTGGAGTCACTGAATTTCTGCGGGCCACGGCTCTTATGTCCCTGGATACTTGTGATGGACATTTACTGCGGCACACCACTGTGTCATTGCCATTGGCTGTGAAGCTTGACTCACTGGTGTCAGCCAAAAAACCACGACTGTATGGTTTCCTCTGACTTCAGATTTGAAGTAAGACAGTGACGATTCCAGCATTACAGTGTTGAGGACACTTTTCTAGCTAAGCCCAGAAACCGTTAAAAGGCATGATAGACAAGTTCCTCATGAAAAATGGCTAACATTTTTCTTCGCAGTTTGAAAACCGTCATGCTGGCAGCCAAACAAGGGAAGCTACAACCGAGAGAAAGAGAGACACACAGAGACAGACATTAATGCACCACTGCACTACAATTAAATTTTTTTTAAAAGGGGCCAGTGAGAGAGAGAGAGAGAGAGAGAGAGAGAGAGAGAAGTATTTAACATCCCTGCACTTCTTCCCTCCCCCTTTCCCCACTCTTCTTCTCCCCACGCCCACCCCCTCACGCCGACTGCCCACTCCCCTCCACAGATGCATTTATGCTTTCACATCCTCACATCTCATGACAATTTTAAAAATGAATCGGACAAACACTGAACATCATTTAAAGAAAACATTTTGAATTTGTAAAATGTTGTAAACTGTCACCGGAGGCACATTAATGAACAAAAGAAACAAATTTTAAAAATGAATCGAAGACGAACACTGAACATCAGTTAAAGAAAACATGTTAAAATTCTTTGTAAAAAGTGAGTTGTAAACTGTCACCAGAGGCACATTAATGAACACAAGAAACGACAAACTTGGTCAGTCTTCACCAGGCCTTGCTCTGGACTGCACACTTTCAACGCTACAGGTAACCAGAACCCATGCATTTTCCACTGGCTTGGTGATGTGTTTATCCCTAATCAATGCTGCAGATCATACAAAGCCACACTTCTCAGAGTCCTCAGGAGTTGATCCTCTGAGTGAGGGAGTGAGTCCAACTGGACCACACTCAATGTGTTGCCCAATCCAGTTACTGCTCTTTGAAGTACGTGGCCAATGGAACCTACCACACTGGACCACACTCAATGTGTTGCCCAATCCAGTTACTGCTCTTTGAAGTATGGGGCCAATGGAACCTACCACACTGGACCACACTCAATGTGTTGCCCAATCCAGTTACTGTTCTTTGAAGTATGGGGCCAATGGAACCTACCACACTGGACCACACTCAATGTGTTGCCCAATCCAGTTACTGTTCTTTGAAGTATGGGGCCAATGGAACCTACCACACTGGACCACACTCAATGTGTTGCCCAATCCAGTTACTGTTCTTTGAAGTATGGGGCCAATGGAACCTACCACACTGGACCACACTCAATGTGTTGCCCAATCCAGTTACTGTTCTTTGAAGTATGGGGCCAATGGAACCTACCACACTGGACCACACTCAATGTGTTGCCCAATCCAGTTACTGCTCTTTGAAGTATGGGGCCAATGGAACCAACCACACTGGACCCACACTCAATGTCAGTCAGACCACCTCCAATGGCTCCAGAGATAAAGACTGTTTAGTGTGTCTAGGTACTGGAGTATCCTGACAGTCAATCAGAACATCTCCAATGGCTCCAGAGATAAACCAGGGTTCATAGCCTAAGAACATCCCAAAATTCCCAAACTTTTCCCAAACTTTCAAAACCACTTTCTGGATTTTTCAAAGACCTTTAAACGGACCTAAAACTGAAATTAAGTAGATAATAGGGACAGATAAATAAGCACAAACACACACACACACACACACACACACACACACACACACACACAACAGACAGACAGATTACCTTTTAATAGAACAGTTCCTTGTTATCACACCAATCTTCTGGCCTTATCACTGTCTGTTCACAATGACCCAAAGAAAATGTAGACTATTATATTCCTTTTTTCCAGCCACAATGCACTGCCGTTGTTTGAAAAATGAATTATTGGATTCTGTCCTAGATGTCATTAGAGTTACAACTGTTTCAAAGGCAGTCAATGTGTTGTAGTGGACCACAAGTTCATTTAAAAATTAAATGCAAAAGAACTGACACACACATATTTCAAACATGGGTAGCAGAATTTCTGGCTCTACGTTTTTTCAGCAATGACCTTGTCTAACTCATTCACAGCCACACGTTTTTCCTTTCTTTTTTTAATGGGCATTAACATCAACCTGAACAACGTAAAAAAAAACAAGAAGGTTGAGGTATGGCTGGTGGGACAGCGTTTGGATAGCTTGGCTAACTACTGAAACAAATGGTTCACCAAAAATCACATTCCGTCTTCGTCTCATTTTTCTTCCTGTGGCCAAGAGAATGTGCCCTGTGATCCCAAGCGATGAACACTGTATTAACTTACCGCCATTATGGCTGATGAGGGCTCCTTCACCTATCAATCTTATATCGATGTTTTTTCTGCATGCTGCACAGTACGCAGACTGCTTGTTGCCAGCATTTTTCGGCAGCCATCATTTATAACACGGATTTTTTTTGCCAAAGCTCGCTGAAAGCGCATTGGCCCGGCATTTTGATTTCTCGGAGAGACCGGATATTCCAAGGGAAGTAACTCGCGTTACGCTAGAAATCGAAAGTTAGTTTCTGCTCAATTCACTGCGGTTCATCCGATCGCATTTATTTTATTTTATAGTTATTTCCTCTTATATGTTAAAATTTCATGGTCCCCGTTTTTTTTTCAAGGTGGATTTCTTATATATTGGTGACATAAATCCAAATTCACAAACTTTCACAAACCATATTCATGTTTTCTTATTTTTCAAACACTTTCCAGGGCCTGGAAAATAACATCTTTTTTCCCCAAACCTTCCCAAACTTTCCCAAATGCTATGAACCCTGTAAACAGACTGTTTAGTGTGTCTAGGTACTGGAGTATCCTGGTAGAGTCAATCAGAACACCTCCAAAGATAAACAGACTGTTTAGTTTGTCTAGGTACTGCAGTATCCTGATAGTCAATCAGAACACCTCTAATGGCTCCAGAGATAAACAGACTGTTTAGTGTGTCTAGGTACTGGAGTATCCTGATAGAGTCAGAGTCCCCACTACAAAATCATCATCCAATACATGCACACACACATACATATATACAATAAGAAATCACTACCTGTATTATCAGCAACTACAAGATGTCAGCAGTAACTAAACACATACACCCCTTGCCATTATTTGACCCATTTCAGCTGGTTTTCAGCACTGACACTGACCCTGGCCTTTTCCACCCAAAATCTCAGAGCCTTCTCTGTCACACCAGGCTCACAGTCCACAGACAGCTGCACCATGGTGACAAAGATCTTCTTCCTCACCTCCTGCAGCTTCCCCATCTCCTCCCTCATCCTGGTCACAAGGCTGATGCTGTCGTTGCCCCGGGCTGATATGGTGAACTCCTGGAGACTGGGGGAGTTCACAAGAGTCTGTGCCAGAACAACGTCGATGAAAGAACTGTTGATCTGCCAGTGCACTTGTTGGAGACGGCGACCCCACTCGAGAACATGCTGCAGGCTAGCTGAGGTCAGCGTGGTCTGTCTATGTGCTTTGACACCCATTTCCAGCCGGAGGTGTTGCAAGTAAGGGCATTTCCTACAGAACAGATCAGGTCACAGGACTTCAAGCAAATCACAACAGATCACACACTCACAGACAGAAATACACAGGGAATAAAAAAAAAAAAAACAGGAGGTCCAATTCATAATGCCTTATTCTGATTGTTATCTATTATATGAAAGCATGTTTTAAATTAAGAGTGCTTCAAAGGTCTTTGCAACAGTCTATACATAATATGTATAAACTCCAGAAGAAAATCACATCCACCACATTGACAATTTTCCTTCACGGACAAAGTAAACAACTTGTGAACTTGCTGTGACAAACAGTTCAATGTGGTGCCCAAATAACTCCCCTACACACAGTAATGGGAAAGAAGAAAAAAATAATAATAAAGTCCATCATCATATGTGACTTCTTACAAAACTGATTTCAAGATTTCTTTTCCATGAATATGAAAACTTTTCTTTTAACCCTCTCTGACCCTTAACAAAGGGAATATTGTTCTGAAATATCGCAGCCTTACTAGTCTGCTGCCATTAAATCTTTCCAATTAGCACCAAGGCAAAAAGCCTCTGGCTAATAGGCACCATCTGAGACCAGTTTTGGCATGTAGTGTTTGGCAGTGTGGGAGACATGTCAGTTGTGTTGTTTGGCAGTGTGGGAGACATGTCAGTTGTGTTGTTTGGCAGTGTGGGAGACATGTCAGTTGTGTCCTGACTGTTCTCTCGCATGTGCTGTATTTTAAGACATCATGTTCCGTCACTGCTGATTTTTTTTTTTTACTTTTTTTTTCTTTTCTTTTGGTCTGTGAATGTATAAATTTATACTGTGAGAGCACTGACGGACTAATCAGATATTTGATGAACCTATGAGCGTCATTCAGTTATAACTTATATGTGTAACAGATGATGAATGTGGTGTGTGCTGGCTTGTTCCAAGCTGGTCGGCCTAACGGGGTCACATCCCCGTTAATGCATTGTTTTATTCTAATGTGAAATCTCAACAAATCTGGACTGACACTGTGCCTTCCTGTGCCACTTTATCTCTACAAAGTGATTTTCATTTTCTAATTTATTTTGTTATTAGTTTTTGTTGATGTAATCAGTGTGAATATATACATGTACTTGAAGTGTGAGTTTACTGGCTTGCCACATAAGTAGACTGCCCGCCCTTGTTTTAGGTGTACTACCAATGATGCCGATATGGTTTATCGGTCGAGCACAATTACAGTGAACACGAAACATGTGGATTCTTTGTGTCGAGTTTGTGGTGACTGTGTAAGTCTGTAACTCAGGCAGAAACACTATATGGGACTTCACATAAAATCTGGTGCCAACTTTGCTTCTGAATCTTACGTTCTTTCAATCCAGACATTTCAAACGATGAAGAAGGAACTACCTGCACCAAATGCAACTGTAAACTGACAGAAATGAAACATGATGAAATGCAATTCTCATGTCTAAAGAACAAAAGAATGTGCTGCAGTTGAAATTAGGAGAACGTCAGAGATCAGGACAATTCAACCAACTGACCAATTCACAGTTCACAACCCCGTCTCAATCCCCTCCACATGACCCCCATTCCCTTCATCACCTCCCCCGATTAAAGGTTATAGAGAAAGTTAGAACACATCAGCAAGATCTATCCAGGTCACTTTAATTTCCAGAATAACATAGCTACTAGAGCACCAACTCATTATTTTCAGACTGCGGGTTCCAATCTCCACTTGGCTGTGTCTGTACAGGGGGGATTTCCCCTTGGGGCTGACACACCGGTTGTGATTCGGAGGGTTACATTTGTACTACGCTTCATGTGCATAGAGAGCTTCAGATTTTTTTCAGTCATCATGGGACATGTCCCCTGGCAACTTTAAATGAGGGGACAAAACGCAAAAGCATGGAACAGACTTTTAAGTTGGTATTTCTGCACATTCATGCGCTTTAACCAGTCATCAGTTGCCAGTTCCATCAATTTGCAATTGTACTGTTGGACTTGAGAATGCTGTGTATATCACTATATGTAGTAGATTACTTATCAGTGTGTGTGTGTGTGTGTGTGTGTGTGTGTGTGTGTGTCTGTGTGTGTGACAGATAGACAGACAGCAGACGGACAGACAGATGAATAGACAGAGGTGGGGGAAAGGAAAGATAGAGACAATCTAAACATGACGAGAAATAGAATTGTCTGTTCACAATCATACTACTTGACAAAAACAAAAAGGGAGGGGCAGGGGGTGGGGGGAGAAAGGTATATGGTGAGGTGAGATGTGGTGAGTAGTGGGGCAGCATGTATCTGTGAGCTGTCTTTCTGTATTGCTTCGTAAAGGGAGGTGTATCATCATATTTGCAAGTTTACTGTAGTCTGACTTGCTGAACACAAATCCAAGTTCATGTTCTGTTGACCAGTTTATGATGCTACCAGTCTCCGGTTCATCTTCAGTGGTATTTCTGTCCCTGCCAATTACACAGCATGATGAACGTAGCGTGTACCAAGCCGACAAGTGCAAAGAGATGCTGTTCTCCCTTGAATTCTGAGAGGTCTCTTCTCACGTGTTTTGCTTCCAAATCAATCAAAAGCTGATCATTCACATAGATCTGACAATGAACTGGGGCTGCATGGAGAGGCATAATTTTTTGCATCCACTACTCCACAAGAATGAATGAAATACAGGTGGACCGATTCCTATTTCACCATTATCGCGACAGGAGACTGACAGCCGGGTGCATGAGCTTGGTAAGTGACAAGCCATTTGCAAAAATTTCAAGTGAAAATATCACTGGCACACCAACAATCTGGAGCTCTGAGTATAGACCTCGAATGCTGTTTGTACAAACCAAATTCTATCCATATTTGATATGGTTATAGAATCAACACTTTGTTCACAGCCAACGAAGAATTAGCTCAAGCAGCCCGTTAAGTTTCATGGAAAAAAAAGGGATGGTAGAACAAACTTATACTTCAATTCTTACTGAGATGTTTCACACTGTTGGTATCCTTCTGCCATTCATGCAAAATTGTTCCAAACAGCTTATAGTACTTTGAGCAGGTACATCCATTGGGTGCATACTAATAACCCTATGTCAGAATAATGTGTTAAGTCACTAACATTTTGTAGTCAGATGTTGCAGCTACAAAAGAAGAACATTTTGAATGGGAAGTGCATTAATGTGTTTTGAAGGAATGGTGTAAACCTTCATTACTTTACTTGTTATCAAATAGTGCAGAGTAGAAAATAACTTCAGCTCGCATCTCGGGGACATAAAAAAAAAAGCTATTGCCACTAGGTAGAGTTAAAAAAAAGAAAAGAAAAAAAAAGCAGACCAGCCCAAATCAAATAAATACCATAAACACTTCTGACCTTCATTCAGTATAGCCATCAGCACTTTAAATCAACAGTGACACCCAGTCATGGGCTATCTCTCACCTCAAGATAATTTCCACACAGTCGTCAGTCAGGGCAACAGCACAGGTGATTGTAAGGTGGGCCAGACGTGGGCAGCAGGCAATCAGGGCTGTGAGTTCCCTTGCTGACATGTCATACCACAGACGCAGACAAAGGGACTGCAGCCTGCTGTCCCGATGGTCTCTCTGTATTCCCTCCTTTGACAGCTGATGTTCAAACTTCCCTTCGCTGTCACTGATTGAGCATTCAATGCTTTCAAGGGAGGGTAGCAATGTGATCAGCCCCACCACAGCAACAGGTGTTACCAGGTGGCATCGGAAGACTCCAAGCGACTGCAGCTTTAGATGTCCATTTGTCAGGGTCATTAGACAGGCGTCCGACACCTCTTGACAGTTGGTCAGACATACTGAACGCAGCGCTGGCTGATGGGACAACAGCTCAGTGTATGTGCTGGCATCCAACACAGTGAATCCTTCCAGAGTCAAATCCTGAAGCTTGCCCTTCTTCGGCCAGCTTGGTGTGGAGTAGTCAGCATGGAAAACTTCATGTCTTTGCGGCTGCTCATCAACATCATCACTGGAATCACCTTCAAACTGCCAAAATGGTCTGTTGAGATGTGAAGTTTCCGTGTGCACAACAGCGGACAGTTTCAGGACAGTCAGTTCCGGAAATCCACTCAGCAGTTGTCTGACGCCAAAATCAGAAACCTGTTTCCCAACCGTCAACTGCAGTTTCTCAAGTTTGTTGAAGCCCTTCAAAATCGCGTACACACATCGATCATCCTGTATGGGACAGTCTGTCAGCTTCAGAGATGACAGCAAACAATTCGCTTTTGGAGCACACTTCTGAAGGCTTTAACTGTGAGGGGCAGGTTGCACAACTTGAAGTGTTCCAGCTGACTGCAGTGTTCAAAGATGGTATTGACGATCTTGTCCTTGATGCAAATATCCAAGTGGAGTCGCCTTAATGCTGGACCTGACGAGAAGTAGCCACTGACATAGCCACTGACAGATCTTCTAACATCATGAGAGAACCTGTGACTGCAAGGTAAAATGAATGTCAGTGTCTCCAAATTTCTCAAGCTTTTGAAATCATCAAAGCACTGTGCAATGCATTTCTCAACCACAGGGATATATGTGGATTTTCTGAAAACTTCCTGTTCTATATGCAGGCTGGTAAGAGCTCTGTACTTTGTGAGGAAGTGCATGCTTGGGAAGACACAGCTGACAAGCGTCATGTTTTTCACACATGGAAAAAACATCTGATCAGACAGGAAACAGCCAGGCACAGTACTACCCCTTTCCTCAACAGATGTCACCACTGATTTCACCTGCACTGTGTAGTGGGACAGAGTGACTCCAGCAGCATGTGGATTACCCATACACACGCTGGGTACATTCTTACCCTCTGTCTGTGCAGCACAACTTGTTGTATGACCCTCACTGTTGCTGTCTCCCACTTCATGTTCATATGTGACTGGAATGATGCACTTCTGATGCATCATGCCCTGCAAAAACTCGTGGCACATGACAACCACAGGTCTTTTCACTCTGGGGGGTACTCTAATGATTGTGACATGTTTCCAAAGATCAGGCATCAGGGACAGTTTCTGGAAATATCTGCACGTCTGTCTGACCCCAAGAACCAGGTCTGGTACAGACAGCTGGGCAAATATTTTGAGAATTATATCCTCTGGCAGATCGATCAAGTTTGCCGCCATTTCTCTTTATGAACTTGACATCTGCAAGAGGATGAAAAACACAACATTAAAAACTTCATTTTGACTTTAACATTAACAAACATACCAAAAGTTCAGAGAATGGTTAGACAGCTGAAACTACTGCACTGTCTTGATGCTGATCAATCAAACTGACGATGGCTGCCAAGATCCAGAATTCATAATCTGATAAAAATTCCATGACAATTTTGTAATACAAAAAAATATCAAGCTGCAGTTTGGATATTTTTGAGACATGAAAATGACATGTATTTTAATTACGTAAAACATGATTTCTGAATGCAAAATTCAATGAAATGTAAACATCCATCTTCTTCCGCTATGAGCCTTGTCATGGTGAACTGAACATCATGTGACAGATACCAAGCCTATCTATATACTATATCCAGTCAGTGTTGGTAACTATTCATGTTAATTTCATTTATGATGTTCCTTTGCTGATAATATCAAAATAAACAGACTGACAATTCAAACGTAACTTTGACCAGTTGAGCAGCATGTATACTTTTACTGATTTCAACAAATGAGTATAGCAGATTTTTTTATCTTTACACCAGAATACAATGATAACATTTGAAACTTAATTTTCTTCTGAAAACTTGTTATGAGTAAATTTTCCAACCATCTACAAACTGTTCTATGAATGCACTGTCATGTGCCTTTAGACATCAGAGAAAAGCTGTGTCTGCCGACAAGATGACATATTTTTTGTATGTGTTGACCCTCCAAACATCCGTCGTTTAATTTCTCTTGCACTTGCCGTGTTATGCAGCCACATTTCTCTTCACTTCCCCTCTCTGTCCCCTGTCTTGCCCCACATTTCCTCCACTTCGTTCTTCATGTCCGCTACATGATAGATGATCTGAAAATGTAAATCACATGAAAAGAACATGCATACACACGCAAGATCCATACATCATCTCTCACACACAAATATGCACGCGCGCACATACATATACATACACAGCTTTGATTTTCTTTAAATTAACAGAAATCCATTGAACAAAGACCTTCCAAAGCATCATCTCATGCAAAAATCTCTCAGATGTGATTATTTTGCCGTGTAGGAATGACATTCTCCTGAACTTTGTTTTCTCTTCTTTGAAAAGCTTCCAGCTCCACTGAACTATCCATTTCCTTCCAGAGCCCAGCAATGTTTATCTACAGCTGTGTGCTTTCCAACGCTACATATAAAACCTCTTCTTTGTACGTTACCTAGTAACATCTTACCACTTGATGCACACGGTCATGTTTTGATGGGTTGGTAGCTATTATGAAGTTTGCTGCAAGTGCTAAGGCAAGGAACATTTCCAACGAACAAGACCAAATCCACAACTAAGGATAAATGCATTTTGATAAAACATTCTATTAATTAGCATAACATACAGATCTACAGGCCATTTCAATTTCATGTTGCTTACAGCCTTACCAACTGCAATGGGCCATATCAGGGCTGTCACTTCGTTGAAGTCAGCTCTCAAAATTAGACTTAAAAAAATAAACCAACTTACATCTCATTCACATTTCTTAAGAACACATCAGAATTTGTTAGAATATTCTTCTTTAAAACTAGAGTAGATCACATGAAAAATACTGATTTTTTTTAGAAACTTCAAAATCACATCAGTTGCCACATTTCTGAGAAGCAATTTAATAGAATCTGCTGTGAAGTTTTTATGTCTTACATCATGTGTGTCCCAACAGTCTATAAGAAGACATGTTATAGTGAATGGCACATCGGAATGCACTACTGGAGTTTCTTCACCTTGGATAGGAATAGATATAAATGGAGAGGCCTTTGTGCAAACAGCACAAGACTGTTTCTCCTTTAATGTGGCTCATGGCAAAAACTCTTTACATTTTTGACGGATCTGGGAGTTTGTTATCCCCCATCTGAGAGTTCCATTCCTTTTGCCAGAGGCCTTTGACAAATGCTTGTGCTTTAGATTTCAGATTGGTTCTAGTCACTGATTCAAAAATCACAATTCTAATTCATACACATACCACTGGGAAGTAATACTGCTGCTGCTACAGTGTTGCAGATGGACAGAAACAGAAAGAAAGAGACAATGGGTGATTCAGCGGGTGGGTAATGGGTATGTGAGGGATCATCAGTCATCACATATGAGTTGGATCTGCAGTCAAAAGTTGTCATAACAACACAAGTTGTTATTAACAGATTACGTGCTGCCACAAGTAGTTGTATTCAAATTTTCAATCAGCCTGCACCACCAGTCTGGTCTGCCTGTTCACTTACTGATGACTCTCTTCAAACTTTGCAACAATCATGTGCACTACTGATCAGAATAACAAAACATACTGTTTAAAAGTTAAAAAGACCCACCGTGAAACGCAAACCATGCTGGAAACTTCGCTAATGTACATTATGTTATTATACTACACACAAAGGTATCAGAGAAATGTCAAACAAGTCAAACAAAATTTTGTACACGCATACAAGTGATCCGGTCAACATTGCTTGAATGGACTTTTCCAGACAGTACTACGTCATGTGAACGAAATTTCATATGCTGTGACTCAGCAGCACCTTTTCAGCTGGCCTCCACTACACATGTTACACATAGAAACAAAACCACATTAAGGCATATGATTAGAAAAACTATCTGCTCATTAACAAATAAAATTTAGTCATTACATTTCATTAAATGCAGAATTTTGATTTTATGAATGGCATACATCCCTAGAAGTTGCTTACTGAACTAAAGTAACTTACAAGAAGACTTTTTTTTCAGACACCTGAAAGTGAAAAGCCATAAGCAATAGGAACTGTTTCTTGCATTTCCATGGTGTACACTGAAATTTTAAAAAAGTATGAGCCTTAAACAATATGACATTTTCTTGCTTTAGCATTTTCATTGTGTAGACTCATTAGCATAATTTCCATGTGTAGACTCAAAATCCTTTTTTCCAAACATCTTTTGCAAAATTAAAGCCCCTGAATATTTGATGTTGTAGAACTGTACATGAAAGTATGTGACTGTGCCAATATCTTATTGAGCACCATTCTGCATGCACACTTCCATGAAAAAAAAAGCACAAACACAATGCTTTACTGAAGAAAACAAATGCATCATACATAACATCAATCCATCAAATGAACCCAAAGTTCAGCACTATAGCAAGTTGTCTGTATGCGGCATAGCACTGAGCAAATTCCTAAATTGTTTTGCTTGGAGCTGTTTTTGAGTGTGTACATGTCCATGTTTTCAAAACACCAACCTTCACCCCACCCCCAGGCAAAAGCATTTAAGTGGACTGTTTCAAAACGAAGTGACTGAGGGCAGAAAATGAAGCAAAATTTTGAATAAGAATGGGTTAGTTACCGCCAAGGACATGGACAGAGTACAGGACAAAGCTTGTCCTGTACTCTGTGTCCTTGGCGGTAACTAACCCCTTCTCTGTCTAAATTAAAGTGGACGTCATCACAAAGAAGAGACGATAGAATTTAGTTAAAATTTCCCCCGTCACTCTTTGCCTCTATCATCAAGGGCGTTCACATACAACAAAATTCATCATACGATTATTACAGATCATCCTGCCTGAATTTCCGATCATCAAAATACATGGCACCTACCTTTGGGTTTTAATTTGAATTCCCCTTACTTCCTGGTTTGACAGCCACGATTAGTATCGAAATCACTGACTGGCAGTATATTTTCTTTGTGACAACGAATCTGTCCTGTTGACCTAAACGATGGCCCCCCTTTTCATGTCGACGTCATCAATCGTGCTTTCACTGGTAAACAGATTTCCTCCCCTTCGTGGGAGCGCGAATCAACGAGATTGACACAAAACGGGGAATCCATGATTACGACTCGATTAAAAGTGAAAATCGAGGCAAAGCATTGGTATGAAAGTCTTAGTTGAAGTCAAAGACGAAGCGAGGGAATAACAGGAAATGAGGTAATAGTCTGTAACAAAACGACATACATCTGCACACCGAATCTTATCCAATTATGCAGAACACAATAAGAACATCCAGTGAAAGCAAGGCCAATATGATTGTATATATATATATATATATATATATATATATATATATTATATTCTCTCTCTCTCTCTCTCTCTCTCTCTTCTCTCTCTCTCTCTCTGTTTTGCTATCAAGTTCAGTTCAGTTCAGCTCAGTTCACTTGGAACTTTGGATAGCCTCACAGCTTTTAGTGTCCCAATCATCTTATTTATTTAATAAACAGTGGTTGCATAATGCATGCATATGCTCAAGATATATTTTACTCTATTCTATCAATCAAATTGGAATTTTAACATATTTAACTTTGCGTTAGCATCCAGAAGGTTTTTAAAGGTATTCAAATCTTTTGCTTTTTTAATATGTGCTGGTAGTTTGTTCCAATATGGTGCCACTCTGTTACTAAAGGAAATTTTTCTAATATTAGTGCGACAATATTTAATTTGGATTTTGTTATCAGAATTTCTTGTAATTTGATTAGAGGTTAGTTGAAAAAATCTGTTAAAATTTGTACTGTTAAGTCCCTTAAATAGCTTGTAAGTCTCAATCAAGTCTCCCCTTATTCGTCGGAACTTTAACGATGGTAAATTTAACCTTCGCAACCTATCTGCATAGCTACTATGTTTAAACTCCTTAAATAACAATGTGGCTCTGTTTGGCACTTTGTCAATACTCGCCGATTGCCTTTTTAAGTAAGGGCACCATATCACATTTCCATACTCCAGGTGGGGTCTACCTAATGCCATATATAGTATTGTAAAAACTTCAGTATCCAAATATGAAAAAGACCGTCTAATTATACTGAGCATTTTATTAGCTTTCGTCATTGCACTGTTTATGTGCTTATCAAATTTCAGACTGCTATCAAACATTACACCAAGATCTTTTTCTTCCGAAATGGAGTCAATATTTGAGACAGCATCATTGTATTTCATAGTATATGTATATTCCGGATTTTTTTTCCATAATGTATAACCTTGCATTTACCTAGATTGAAATATAAATTCCATGTTTCACTCCACTTAATTAGATTATCAATATCATCTTGTAACTTAAGATGGTTACTTACAGAATCATATATTTTCGTGTCATCTGCAAATATTTTACATGTACTAATTACACATTCTGCCAGGTCGTTTATAAAAACTGTGAACAGAATAGGTCCAAGAATACTTCCCTGCGGAATACCGCTTAAAACATCTATACTTGAAGAATAGTTATTTCCAACTCTCACCCTTTGTACTTGATTAGAAAGAAAGCTCTTAATCCAATTGTATATATTCCCATTTATACCATAACCTTCTAATTTTTTTAACAATCAGTAGTGGGGCACAGAGTCAAAGGCTTTTCTAAAATCCAAGTAAATTACGTCAAAAGCAAGCCCATCATTGATTATATTTGTAAAATCTTCCATTACTTCTAAAAGTTGTGTCATACAAGATTTACCCTGTCGAAACCCATGTTGGCAATCTGAATATAAGAAAAAATCATTCATATGGTTTACTATTGCATCTCTCACAAATAACTCAAGCACTTTGCAAAGGATACAAGTCAAACTTACAGGGCGATAATTTCCTGGGTCAGACTTGGTGCCTTTTTTTAAATATAGCAGTTACAGTTGCAAACCTCCAATCACTGGGTACCACTCCTTCACTTACTGATTTATTAAATAACACACACAAAGGTACTGCTAGTTCTTCACATTACTCCTTTAATACTCTAGCTGGCAAACCATCTGGACCAAAAGCTTTAGTAACATCCAATTTACTTAATTTTTCTTTTACCGCTAATGGTGTAATGACTCTATCACACAGAATTTTTCCATCAGATAAAGAGGCGCTGTCGATTTCAGGAACATTTTCAATATTTTCATGTATGAATACACTAGAAAAGAATTTAATACACTAGAAAAGAATTTATTTGGCACCTTGGCTTATCATTATCACTAACTGCAATATTACCATCTTCTTTTCTCAGTGGACTAATTGTAGAGTTGACATTCAATTTTGAGCGGACATATTTCCAGAAGCATTTAGGATTCTTCTTACTACTTTTTGCAATTTCATGCTCATAGTCCCTTTTTGCTTTTCTCACCTCTCTAGAACATTCATTTCTCAATTTAATATAATTTTGGTAATCTATACCGTCTTGTGTGATCAAAAATCTTTTATATAAATTGTACTTTTTTTAATTTTCTTTATTACAGATTTCCTCATCCACTTTGGTCTTAAGTTCTTGTTACCTTTACTTCCAATTTTGGGTATATATAAATCCATTGCTTCTTGAATTTTATTTCTTATAGTTGACCAACATGTTTCCACATCTAAGCTATCTAACTCAGTCCAGTCAACCTTTCTAAGATCCTCTCTCATTTTGTTGTAATTCCCTTTTGCATAATTATATTTATAGTATTTGCTTTGCTTGTCATAGTCATCAATTGCAATATATACATCAAATATCAGCACATCATGATCGCTTTTCCCAACTGGACTGTGGTGTTCAATGTCAGATATCAGGTTATCGTCATTTACAAGAATCAAATCAATCAAGCTAGGTTTTTGTCCTGTTCTTCTCCTAGTTGGACTACGAACAGACTGAATCAGATATGTATCATTAACTGCTTCCACAAACACTTCGTTTTCCTTTGAGGGTTCTTGCCAGTTTATTCCTGGATAATTAAAGTCTCCCATTATACAGACGTGATCAAACTTTTTAATAATATCTGAATGTAAAATATCCAAAAGTTTTGTATCATTTTCAGCATTCGAACTGAGGCTTATATACATACATCCAAGTAACAGGTTTTTTTTTTTATTGTCCTTTGCTGAAAAATAATACCACACACTCTCTTGAAACGTATGTTTGTGTAGCCGGGTGCTAACAGTGTATATATTTCTTTTGGTTACCTTTCGTGGATGAAAATGTTTTGTTCAAGAGTTATCTTCCCCCTTTACCTCCCTTGTTGCATCCAATTTTTTTATTGTGTAAATTCTTTAAATCATGAACACCTCAGAACCTACATAGTTGTATGTACGTCGCCGAAGTCACAAAAATTAATGTATTTTATTCATTACAACCGTACTGGGCTGAGAAGCCCATATCTTCTCTAAACTGGTATTTTGCACGAGCAATCTTGGCGCCATTTTCAATTGTCTGTCGAATGAACATTGAATAATTCTTGATTTTACAAAAAGTAAGAGGAAAACCGAAGAATCTGAAGATGCATGTTAAAAGTAATGTCCATGAGCTCTCATTTCGTATATCGCATGCTTAGGATCTTTTCCGTACAGGCTTGCGACTATACGAAATGACTGACGACGCCGGTTCCCTTGAGCAAGTCGCCTTCTTCGTTCATTGTCGGAGTTTTGATCCAAATTATCATTCTACGAAATTCAGACTTCCCGATCGAAATCTTGCTAATGACTCCATTTCTGTTATGAATACAACTGAAAATGTGTAGGATTTATTACTTAACAGACCATTTCAACAGAGTATTTTTCAGTTGAAAGTTGTGTCAAAAGTAGGCGCCGACGGCCCGGCGAGGTGAAAAGTCAGCTGTGTTTTCTAGTAATTTTTAATAACACAATTCTCCACTTAGACGCTGTCTCGGAAAATGAAGTTTATATGTATGAAAAGAGTGAAATGCCAGCTATTCATTCATTGTAAAATTATTTCACGCTCTTCAGTATTTTTTTTTATTGAAATAGACGAAAATATGACGCAAACGCGTTAAAAGTGGCTTCACTCTCTGACATTAATCAGCAATAATTTAGTACAGGAACAAAATTGTCAAATGTGACTTACTGCATTTTATTCCTTGGGTTCTGAGGTTTTCATCGATAGTAAATATGTGTTAATAGTTTGAACGGACAGCGAGCCAGACAACACTGAAGCTGCGATAGAAAACACAAATTTCTGTTGGTTCCGGCCTCGCGAGGCCCGTTTCGTCTCTGGCACCGTGTTGCTGGCTCTGCGACCCGGTACATTTTTATAAAAGTAGAGCGTGTGTGTGAATGGAGCAGTGTTCCCTGATGTGAGCGACTGGCGTGGAAGAAGAAAATAAAAGAGAAACTACACCTCGTCCTCCGTGTCTTCTTGACTGGCTGCTATCCCTTGGCTTCTACGCATTACCATCTGCCTGTCTTCACCTGCACACCCTTACCCTCCACACCATCACAATTGGCGCTGCGAGCAGGATCGAAGACAGAAGAGACCAAGGAGACACAGCCCAAGAATGCAGCAGAATGGTACGGAGGAACCAGAAGACACGGGACAACGAAGGCAACCAGTCTGCAAATATGGATGGGCAAGGAGGCCAGCCACCCCTAGCAGCACACCCTTCAGGTCTACGTCCCCACAAGCTACGCAAGTTTACTGGGGAAGAAGGTGCAGAGGACTTCATCCGGGAAGCCACCTTGATGTTAAAACTACAGCCCATGCCTGATCTCACAGCTGCTGGTTGGCTCCTGAGCGCCTTGGAGGGCAGAGCACGACAGCAAGTCTTGACCATGGAGGCAGAGGAGATAGACTCGCCTGCAAAGATCTTCGCCATCCTGGAACAGCACTGGGGCGAGCACAGGGACTCCACCGCCCTTGCTGGAGCGTTTTACAAACGCCAGCAAGGTCTGGCGGAATCCGTGGCTGAATATGCCGCTGCACTCAGGGTTCTCTGGACGAAGACCAATGCAGCCACAGCCAACACCCTCTCACCAGCCATGCTGAGGGATTCCTTCGTCAATGGTCTGCATCCCCCTTCCCTTAGGAGGGACCTGAAGCGTTTCCGAAGGGAGAAACCAGCCACCACTTTCCTGGAGCAACCCAGGAGGCCCAACGCTGGATGCGAGAAGACAACACGCCAGAGCCCATCGTGCAGCAAGTAGCTGCAGCCACCAACGCTGATGCCTTCCACCGGCTAGAGGCCCAGATTGCTGCCCTCACGAGCGAAACAGCATCCTGAAACAACAGCTGAGGGAGCAGCAACAGCCTGCTGTTGTCGCAGCTCTCCAGACTTCAAATGGAGACCTGAACCCACCCCACCGTCCAAATCGTCGCCAGCCAGAAGAAAGAAGGGGTCCAACATGCTGGTGGTGCCAACGCCAGGGTCACCGGGAAGCAGACTGCAGGGCCAAGCAGCAGTACCAACGTCGCAATAGGCCCACGGTTAACCGCCAGCAGCCCCATGAGGAGCAGCAACAGGGAAACTTCTAACCCCCGTTGCCACCAATATGCAGGCAGCGGGGGGCAGGAAGAGCACCAGGCTTGCAGGGAACTGTCCAACAGCCGACATCACCATTAACGGGATGCCAGTGTCCGCCCTCCTGGACACTGGCAGTGAAGTCACCACCATAACAGAGACCTGGGCAAGCCAACACTTGAGGAACCTGAGGCGAGAAGACTGTCATGTCAAACTGCGTGCAGTAAACGGGGCTGAGGTACCCTACTCTGGCCTCTACCTCGTCGACATGGTGGTCTTCGGCACCCTCTGCCCCAGCGTCCCTGCTCTGGTCGTCAAGGAACCCACAGACCCGTTTATGCAAGACCGCAAAAGGCGACTGCCGGTTCTGCTGGGTATGAACGTCCTCAGCCAATGTCTAAGCAAGTCCCCATCAGCACTCCCCCCTCTCCTGCAAGCCATCGCCCAAGAGATCAGGAAATGGCAACAGGACAAAGTAGCCCGTGCCACGACCCGCCAACGGATCCCAGCCTACTCCATAGCCACTGTCAAAGTGTCAAGTAGCCAAAGCCCTTCATCGCACCTCCTGGCCTCGCCCTTGTCCAGACCTCTCCCCCATGGCCTGATGCTGATCCCTACATTGGTCAGCATGAAATCGTGTGAACGCTATGTCAGGGTGGCCAACCTCTCGCCGGAAGACATATTTCTGCCAGGACGAACTCCTATTGCTGTCCTGGAAGCCATTGAAGCGGTGGAAGAGAACCACGGGCCACAGGTTACCATTGGCATCAACGAGCTGATCATCTCGGAAGAAGTTGTAAATCGTGTCCCTCCACCAGCCAAAGTCCCCTGTCCAGAGTTCGATGGCACCACCAGTCAACAACGTCAGCTGCAGGAACTCCTGTCAAGAAGGTCACAAGCCTTCATGACAGATGATGAAGATCTTGGCTACACTGATGCAGTTCTCCATCGCCTGAAGACCAGGGAAGACGTACCAGTTGCCCAGCCATACCGCCGAATCCCTCCTCACCAACTCCAAGAAGTGCAAGAGCACATCAAGTGTCTCCTGTCAAAAGGAATCATCACCAAGAGCCACAGCCCATATGCAGCACCGGTGGTCATTGTGAAGAAAAAAGATGGCAGCATCCGCCTCTGCGTTGATTACAGACGCCTCAACGCCAAGACTGTAGGAGATGCCTTCCCGCTGCCAAGGATCCAGGAATCTTTCGATGCCTTGGTCGGCTCTCAGTACTTCTCCACCCTTGACCTGGCCTCGGGCTTTCACCAGATCGCTATGCATCCTGATGACCAGCACAAGACGGCTTTCACCACCCCATTTGGCCTCTTCGAATACACTAGGATGCCCATGGGTCTCTCCACCGCACCTGCTACGTTCCAGAGACTGATGCAGACCACCATGTCGGACTTCATGTTCCAGTTCCTGCTGGTCTACCTGGACGATCTGTTGGTGTATTCGAAGACCTTCGAGGAACACCTGGAGAGTCTTGACCACCTTCTGCAGAGGATAATCGACACTGGCCTGAAGTTAAGAGCAGACAAATGCCAGTTCCTACGTCGCCAAGTCAATTACCTAGGGCACACAATATCTGCTGAGGGCGTCAGCTGTGAAGCCGGCAAGGTAGAAGCCGTTCGAGAATGGCCCGTCCCGAAGACCACGACAGATCTGAGAAGTTTCCTGGGGTTTGCAAGCTACTACCGGCGGTTCATTCGAAACTTCGCCAGAATCGCCGGACCTCTCCATGACCTGGTGACAAAGGCTGGCAGCAAACAAACGAAGAAGACGATAGACGTATCTATGATGTGGGACCAACACCACCATGTGGCCTTCGACAATCTGAAAACGGCACTGACAACTGCACCGGTCCTGGGGTTTGCCGATTTCAAGTCCCCATTCATCCTGGAAACAGATGCAAGCCACGACGGCCTCGGTGCCATCCTCTCCCAAGAGCAAAATGGACAACGTAGGGTCCTGGCCTATGCAAGTCGCCGACTTCGCCCCACGGAGAAGAACGAAGCCAACTACTCCAGTATGAAACTGGAATTCCTGGCGATGAAGTGGGCCATCTCTGAGAAGTTCAGAGACTATCTCCTGGGCGCGAAATTCACCGTCCTCACTGACAACAACCCTCTCGTCCACTTCCGCCATGCTGCACTTGGGGCACTAGAGCAGAGATGGGCTTCACAACTGGCCCAATTCAACTTTGATGTACAATACCGCCCAGGAAGAACCAACCCTGCAGATGCCCTTTCCAGGCTCCCAGGCCCTCCTGTACCAGCTCCTACGGCCCTACCTCCCCAGCTTGCTATGGCACAGGAAGCTCACTGTCAGAAACAGTCCTTAGTTGACCCTGATCCCATCACCTCGGAAGAAACCCAGTCCAAGACGCAGCCTGACCCTACCTACCCCTTAAAGTCCCTACCAGAACTTCTGCAGCTCCAGAAACAAGACTCCATCATCCGCCCAGTCCTGGACCACTGGCCAGCAAAACCCCCTACAGGCAGGAACCGAAAATTGAAGGCACTTTGCGACCAGCACCCTCGCCTCTGCCTGAAAGATGGTATCTTACACCGCCGCATTCAGCACCATCAGCAAGGACCAGTGGAGCAGTTGGTGTTGCCAGGCGTCATGAGACCTGACGTTTTAGCATCGCTTCATAACCAGATGGGCCACCAAGGTTTAGAACGTACGCTTGGTCTCCTACAATCCAGGGTCTACTGGCCAGGCATGCACCAGGACACGAAGGCGTACATCGACTCCTGCCAGCGGTGCACCATGGGGCGTCAGCCGACCATCAACACCACGTCCGGTCATCTGCTGGCATCCCGACCACTGGAGGTCCTGGCCATCGACTTCACCAAGCTAGACCCAGCAAGTGATGGCAGAGAGAACGTCCTTGTCATGACGGACGTTTTCACCAAATTCACACAGGCAGTGCCAACAAGAAACCAGGAGGCTGTGACCGTCGCCAAAGTCCTGGTGCACGACTGGTTCCAGCGTTATGGGGTCCCAGAGAGAATACCACAGCGACCAGGGCCGAGACTTCGAGTCGCGCCTGATCCAGGAGCTGTGCTCGATCTATGGCGTAAAGAAGTCGCACACCACGCCATACCATCCACAAGGAAATGGGCAATGTGAGCGCTTCAACCGCTCCATGCACGGCCTTCTGCGCACTCTACCCCCAGAGGAGAAGACCAGGTGGCCTGTACACTTGCCAGAACTTGTGCAGGCGTATAACAACACCCCTCACGCCTCCACAGGTTTCGCCCCACACTTCCTGCTCTTTGGCCAGCAACCAAGGCTCCCTGTTGACGACCTTCTGGGGCGCCCTCCCACAGCTGCTGCTGGTGCTGTTGACTGGGTCCACCAGCACCGTCTCCGCCTCCAGGAGGCCCACCTGAAGGCGTACAACCAGTTGAAGGAGGCTGCAGCGAAAAGAGACGGCTTCACCGACAGAAAGGCTGCAGACTATGCCCTGAGTGTAGGCGACTACGTCTACATACGCAATCGCATCATTGGCCGAAACAAGATCCAGGACCTGTGGAAACCTGACCTCTACCGGGTGACATCACGACCCTATGACGGCCTACCTGTCTACTCGGTCCAGCCCCTGGCTGGCGGTCCAGAACGAGCCATCCATCGGAAGGACCTGCTGCCTGCGAGTGCCCCCTTGGACTTGCAAGACGATGACCAGTCAGAGGTAACTCCATCTCCACCCACCTCTGACTCAATCGGACAGCGAGGATGAGCCAGCCCACTACGGTATTCCAGTGCCCAGGCAGGCGGCTCCCCAACTGATGCCGGTGACAACTGGCCACCCTGTGCCCCCTCCTGTTCCATCTCTGGTATGTGCTACTGGCCCACCTACGCCAGCCCCACGGCGGTCTACGCGTCTGGTAGGGAAACCAACAAAAAGGTATACCCTCAGTGCCCGCCAAGACGACTGAACACTTGCATAGTTAACTGACTTGCTCAGATGTTCTCAGGGACAGTTTTCATACTCCAGGACTGATTTCTTGTTAAATACCTCCTGAAAAGATGTGTTGTGGACTATTTTTTTTTCTAATACCTTGTGACATTATAATGTTGTCTTTTTTTTATAGTACAAACAGTACATATCAATTGTTCTTCAAAGACGTAAAATGATGTACGCCTCTGTTTTTCAAAGTCGACAGTAATGACCAAGAGACTTTTGGGGAAACTTTGCCCAAAACGACAAAACCTACCCTAGTCCATGTTCTCCTGGGGACTTGACTAGGGATTTTGATAATTCCTTTCTAGCATTTTGTATCCGACTTTATGGAATCTTGCTCAAATAACAAGCCCATTGTTGTCGTTTGGTACCAAATACCCTGGAATTTAACGAATCCTTCAAAGTATGTTTTGTACCCGACTTTCTTGGAATGTTGTTTTAAATAACAAATCCTCTCTAAGTCACTTAACATTTTGGAATTTTGTTCAAATAACAAGTCCATTGTTGTCACTCGGTGCCTACCCAATGTTTTGGATTTTTTTTAAAAAACAAATCCTTCCTTGTCATTTTGGTACCTGACCTTTCGGAGTTTGTTTAAATAACAAATCCATTAAAGTCATTTTATGGTACCCAAAATTCGGCTAGTCATTTTTGTATTTGATATTTTGGAATTTTGTTTAGATAATATGCCCATTCTAGTCAATGCGAATCTGCCGACTTTCAGAAGCCTTGTTTAAAAAAGCAAGCCCTTCTTTGTTGGAATGATATGAATACAAAGAATGAGAGAGGGAGAAGATGTTTTGATGCTTTGTTTTGATACACTGATGTAAGGGTTTTGTTTAGGACTAGAAATGCCTCTCCATACTTGAGGTCTAAAGCTCCAGTTTTCCCCATTGACTTATGTGTTGTACTTGATGACTCTGTCATTTTTATGTCAGCGAGGACGCTGGTTGTAACAGAGTAGGGGGGAATGTAGCCGGGTGCTAACAGTGTATATATTTCTTTTGGTTACCTTTCGTGGATGAAAATGTTTTGTTCAAGAGTTATCTTCCCCCTTTACCTCCCTTGTTGCATCCAATTTTTTTTATTGTGTAAATTCTTTAAATCATGAACACCTCAGAACCTACATAGTTGTATGTACGTCGCCGAAGTCACAAAAATTAATGTATTTTATTCATTACAACCGTACTGGGCTGAGAAGCCCATATCTTCTCTAAACTGGTATTTTGCACGAGCAATCTTGGCGCCATTTTCAATTGTCTGTCGAATGAACATTGAATAATTCTTGATTTTACAAAAAGTAAGAGGAAAACCGAAGAATCTGAAGATGCATGTTAAAAGTAATGTCCATGAGCTCTCATTTCGTATATCGCATGCTTAGGATCTTTTCCGTACAGGCTTGCGACTATACGAAATGACTGACGACGCCGGTTCCCTTGAGCAAGTCGCCTTCTTCGTTCATTGTCGGAGTTTTGATCCAAATTATCATTCTACGAAATTCAGACTTCCCGATCGAAATCTTGCTAATGACTCCATTTCTGTTATGAATACAACTGAAAATGTGTAGGATTTATTACTTAACAGACCATTTCAACAGAGTATTTTTCAGTTGAAAGTTGTGTCAAAAGTAGGCGCCGACGGCCCGGCGAGGTGAAAAGTCAGTGTTTTCTAGTAATTTTTAATAACACAATTCTCCACTTAGACACTGTCTCGGAAAATGAAGTTTATATGTATGAAAAGAGCGAAATGCCAGCTATTCATTCATTGTAAAATTATTTCACGCTCTTCAGTATTTTTTATTGAAATAGACGAAAATATGACGCAAACGCGTTAAAAGTGGCTTCACTCTCTGACATTAATCAGCAATAATTTAGTACAGGAACAAAATTGTCAAATGTGACTTACTGCATTTTATTCCTTGGGTTCTGAGGTTTTCATCGATAGTAAATATGTGTTAATAGTTTGAACGGACAGCGAGCCAGACAACACTGAAGCTGCGATAGAAAACACAAATTTATGTTGGTTCCGGCCTCGCGAGGCCCGTTTCGTCTCTGGCACCGTGTTGCTGGCTCTGCGGCCCGGTACATTTTTATAAAAGTAGAGCGTGTGTGTGAATGGAGCAGTGTTCCCTGATGTGAGCGACTGGCGTGGAAGAAGAAAATAAAAGAGAAACTACACCTCGTCCTCCGCGTCTTCTTGACTGGCTGCTGTCCCTTGGCTTCTACGCATTACCATCTGCCTGTCTTCACCTGCACACCCTTACCCTCCACACCATCACATTTGTTTAGTTCATCACAGGGTTGAGCATGAAGGGAATGCTTTACATACAATGCTACCCCTAGAATGGGGTCTTTATTCATAAAATAATCAAAACCAGGAATACAATACTCAGGCATATTTATATCCAACTGTCGTTTAGCTTTAGTTTCAGTTAACGCAATCATACTCGCATTTTTTTTCTTGAATCAATGAAAATAACTCACTCTTCTTGTTCAAGAAACTATCCAGATTTGAATAAATAACAGTACAACTATTTGAACAGAATGTATCTTGATCAATATTAAAGCTATGTACATTTCCATTCACATTCAGTCATTGCTCCCCCCTCCCCCCCCCCCCCTCCTCCCCCCACTTGCTCCAGCACCACTAGCCAACCTCTTAACAATTTTCCCACCTTATGATCCAGTCATTTTCTCCTGTTTCCTTCTTCTTGGTTTCAAGCAAGTTTTTCAATTCCCTGTGTCCCTGCCTCTGTAAAGGGGTGAAGTCCGGGTTGAAATAGATTTTGTCCTCTCCTTGTTTTCCCTGGTTTAAGGTACCATAGCTTCTCAATTTGCTCCGTCCCGAACAGTCTGGTTTCAGACAAAAACATGTTATCCTCTCTCTCTCTCTATCTTGCTGTGACTGATGTGTTGTTACTAGTTCATTAAAAACTACAGTTGTCGGTAGTATACCAATACTTTGGGGAGGGGGGGGGGGGGGGGGGGGGGGGGAGTACGATTTATAAAGGCATCTCTTCTCTCTCTCTCTGTTTTGCTGTGACCGATGTGTTGTTACTTGTTAATTAAAAACCAGAGTTGTTGGTAGTATATCAATACTAGAGCGGAGGGGGCAGTGAGGGGGAGAGGGGAGCATTTTTTTCAAAAGCATCTCCGTCTCTCTCTCTGATAAGCAATAGGTGGATCACTTTCTCTCTCTCTCTCTCTCTCTCTCTCTCTCTCAATTAATTTATTCTTCTTTGTTGTTTCATTTTTTCTTTTAAATTCGTCTATAGATGCGTCAATGTTAATGGAGAAACAGCTCATCCACATGTGTTAAATGCTTTTGAAGATATGTATGTTTGTGAAAAGTTTTGTAAGGTTAAGTCGCTAGTCATGCTCAGTTAGTTGCTAGTCATGTTGGTCCTTTAGTGGGGCAAGGACCAGATGAAGAAAAAGCATATATTTGGTTATCTGTTACTTTTGGAAATAAAGACTCTCTCTCTCTCTCTCTCTCTCTCATTCACACACCACACACACACACACACACACACAACACACACATGCATGCATGCATCCACACATTGTGTGTATGAATATTACTTCCAAAATCTCTGTAGTTGTGTTCATCAGATCTGTCTACCCACTCCAATCGTAAATCAACGAATTTCAAAAGGTCTTTTTTGAAGGGGAACAATCAATGTCAGACTCAATTCTCTCAGTGATTTCTCCAGGTATGGTGGTGATTGGACCTTTGTTACTTTTAATTTATGCCGTAATGAACCAAAAGGACATCTCCACCAGGTCACGACCACTTGAATGGTGAGATTCACGTTCTATTAGCCTAAGGCTTTGACCAACTGCATGATAAGCGTGTATATGTTTTCTTCAAAACGGTCATGCGTCAAATCACATCAATGACTCAAATGTGTTTAATCGAGGTTGAGAAAGGCTGAGAAATGAAGAAGGAACACTGTAGTATTGAGCTTATGTTGAGGACAGTGAACACGGCAAAGTAAAACCTTAAGGCTAGAGGAATAACGAGACACATGTATGCAAACCCGCGATAAACAGTGGCAGAGGTTAAGAGAAATGAAGTGGCTGAAGGAAAGTGAAGACAGATATAGTAATACAGGAGTTGAAGAAGAAAAAGGTGCCATGGGGATCAAGAAGCCAGTCCAGCAAGCACAGCAAGGGCAATGAGCTGTACTACGTGGGAAAATGCATTCCAAAGAAGCCTCAGCTGTAATGATATGTATTGCATATGGCATTTCTCAGGATCAGCTTCATCTTCAGATCTGTATGATGACCTCCTACCCTCGGATGAAACCTGGTGAAATGGTGGAGATCATGGAGATGACCCGATGTGTCCGATCTATCAGGACAAACAAACATTGAAGCATCATGTGCCCTGAGTTCACGCAAACCAGTGCTAAACCAGGGAAGGTAGGCTCCACATGAAGCTGATCCTGAGAAATGTCATATGCCAGAGAGTGAGACACACACACACAACACACACACACACACACACACACACACACACACACACACAAGAGAGAGAGAGAGAGAGAGAGAGAGAGAGAGAGAGAGAGAGAGAGAGAGAGAGAGAGAGAGCAGATAAAAAGACTAATGATAGAAATGAATTTTTCTTTATTGCATAACTCTTTTGGACATTTGGTGAAGGCAAGCAAAAACATTCACATAGATTTCAATGAAAGACATCATATTAAAACTAAACTATACATGTTTTAAGAGTATTTTGAACTGTTTAGAGACAATCTCATTACCCAATTCATGTTGGATGACATCAGAAAAGTCAGAAGTTAAAAAATTTCAAAACAGCTGCCTTTTTACTCAGAAGAAAATGCTTCTGTAAAGATTTTTTATAAAAGGAGACAAAGTGAGTCTAAGCTCAATAAGCAATTACAAAAATTAGTTCTGAGTTCAAAATCATTCATTATTCTTGCTTTACAGAATTCAGTTCTGGGACTATGACATTATTAAATCATTTTCAAAACCAATTAAAAAAATTTTTTTTAAAGGGCAAATGCTTACAAACACCATAAACATACCAAAAGTAAAAGCAAGCTCAAAAAACACCTATTTCCATTTTCATTCAAACAGCTGGCTCACCAAGTCACTTATATAAAATGTTCACAGATAGATTTATACCAAGACATATACAGCAACAAGGTCAAATATATATAGGCAAGATCTATGAAATTCAATGAATAGTGAACATGTCAATGAGCAGGGTTCCTACAGACTCCCAAGAACAAAATTCAAGGAGTTTTCAAGGAGCATTTATTTTATTTCAAGGCAAGAGGTGGCTCGAAAATTAAAACCATTGTTCTTTTAAAACTTCATTTTTTTCTATTGTTTATGTTAAAAACAAAAAGCACAGAAAAAACATATTTCAGCGATTTCAAAGCTCTTGTGTGATTTGGGGACCACAAATGGGGGCAAAATGATGAAAAATGAAAGAAAAAAAAAAGGTTTATGACAAGAGCTGTATTTGTATCATAGTAGACATGTTAGGCACTTGAAACATGACTTTTCTTGTTTTGCTGAGCTATAGTAATGCAATTACAAAAGGATTTATATATATTGTTTTGCTGAGCTATAGTAATGCAATTAGAAAAGGATTTTCATATATCTAAACTGCTTTTTTTTCAATAATTTTTTTCCATGTGGTGGCCATCAGGCTTCGCGTTTCATTGCTTTTGAATTATTGCAATAGAAATAGCAAATGATATGTGCTGTTTTGACTTATAAATAAAATATAATTGCATGCAGAAATCATTTCTCATCAAAAGAAAAAAAATTACCAAGCCAGCTGGCCTGGATCCAGAGATATTATACTCCTTGCACATCAACTGTTGTCGAAAAAAGTGATTTCGAGAAAACGGCGTTCGAAAATAAAGAAGTTAAGCAATTTTCACACACACACCTCCTTCAAATAAAGTCATTTTTTACTAAGAAAAATGTGAAATAGAGAAAATGAACACTACAGATGCTTTCAACAGACTTTCTTGAGCACAAAAACACATAAAACCCAAAACGTGATTTCTAAAAGAAAATGGTTAAATTTTCGTGCCACCTCTCCCTTAAGGCTACACTACTTGAGTAAAAATTGAAAAAAGAAATGGCGGTTTGAATTTTCTGCGTTCAGGTTAATGAAAAACTATTTTAAAACAAATTTTTACAAACATCGTCGCGATCCTGGATTCTCGTTGGCGATTTTACCAAGGGAGATAATTTGTAACTTCATCAATTAGTTACAAATTATCTCCCTTGGTAAAATCGCCGACGACAATCCAGGATCGCGATGATGTTTGTAAAAATTTGTTTTAAAATAGTTTTTCATTAACAAGAACGCAGAACAACCCAACTGCCATCTCTTTCTGCCACATTAAAGATTTTTGGAGCTGACGGCTTGATTTTCAAAGGTTTTCAAGGAGGTTCGGTCAACAGAACCACATTTTATTGATTTTCGAAGGTTTTCAAGGTCTTGAAATTCCCTGTCGAGTTTCCAGGACTCTCAAGGAGCGTACGAACCCTGTCTTTGTACTTTAAGCATATCGAAGAGAAATTCACTGAAAAAATAAATATTGTTAATAGTTCATGTCTTTCTCCACTGATTGTTTTCAACATATTACTAATTTGCAAAAGAATAATTTTACAATCAGAAATCATTAGCTATGCATGTATATTTCTCTGTGTGTGTGTGTGTGTGCGCGCGCACGCATGTGTGCCAGTATGTTACTATAACCACTTAGTAAAATAAGACACATTTCTTGAAGTGACTGTTAAAAATGTATCAGCATTGACATGATAAGCAGTAATAAATGAGGTAGGTGTACCAAAAATCATGTCTAGCTAGTCAACCCTGCCATCTGGTTATATGTTCTGAGCTAGATATCTATTAGGAAAATGGATGACTGGTCACCCACTGAATCTGATGATTTTCTCGGAAATTCTGGGCTCCCAAGAGGGTTCTCCTGCCTGCATGCCACATGACTGCCTTTACTGCTCCCATTTCACCTGGGTCTCACCTTTTCCACACAAAAGTGTAAGGTCTTTTCCTCCTCGACAGGCACACTACTGTCCACCACCGAGTCCATCCACTTAAAGGTGATATTTTTCGGATTCTGCAGTTTTCGCATCTCCTCCCTCAACCTGCCCATGATGCAGACATTCTCGCACGCCTCTGCTGTGATGATGAACTCCGAGAGACTGGGCGAGTGCACCAGTGTGTGGGCCAGAGCAGTATCCGGGAAGAACCCATCAACCAGCCACTGGGATTGCTGCAGATGGCGGCCCCACTGCTGAACATGCTGCAGGCTGGCCGATGACAACGAGCTCCGTCTCTGTCGAGAGGGGCCCATTTCCAGCTGGATGGTTTGTAGTCGGGGGCAGTTTCTATATGAACAGACAAGACCACAACAGATCACTGACAGATATCTGGAGGAGAGACACACTTACAACAGATCACCAACACAGCAACAAATATCCTGTCTTCACTTTGCATGGCAAATGAATTCCCATATGCCCCTCCCTTCCCCTCTCTTTTCTTTCAATCCTATTCAACTGGGGTATCCACTACCCCCATCCCACCCCTCCTACGCACTCCTGCAACCACAAAGGCTTCGGAACAAAGATCGTTTTCGTTTGTAAAGGAAAATATAATAATCCTGTCTAATGACTTTGGTGATCACAAATCTTCATTAACAAGATGCATTTGAATACAAGTTTACTATACTTCAGCTCTCCGGTGGCGTTCCTGTATAGTTGGACCATCATGTGTGTAAGCATGAACTAAACAGTTTTATCAGTGAACAATAACAATTCTATTAAATTTTCAACCCTTAGTTACACTGGTTATTTAACGACATGTCATCTGGTGAATTAACAGAAGCAAAGTTTGACAAAAATAGTTATGTATGTTTAATAATAAATATGCATACCTTTTCAACTGTTAGTATTTGAACATGACATGTAGAATAAAAATTCTTAGTAACTAAATAAACAATAATATAAAACAGAACTGGTGTGCTTGTGAGAGTTTGATTAGGTGCTTACTTGTCTAGAATGTGAAAATAGCATGTGAAAACAGATGGCACATCCTGATTGTCAAACTCAAGAGCTTGTTCACAATTAATCCAGTAAATGATGTTCCACAGTATCCAGAAATAAGTTACAGCCTTTTAAAAGGAAAGTCAATGTGGATTAATTTCATACCAGTCTTGCATGCAGGTAATCCAATCCAGGTAAGAATAAAGGAGGTACAGTTTAGTCTTCACATTGAAATCACTTGCCGACAGCACAAAAACATCCCCAAATTGTCACTATCAAAAAATGTAAGAGTTACGCCACACTGTCGTCATTTACATTTGAAAGGTTTAGGATCATCTGGATGTGCTACACTGAGTTTTTCTTCCCCACTGAATGGTATGCTGACGTTCCCCTCCCCCTTATCATTTACACGGTCATTGTCACTGTCGATCTCAGTATCACGATTACATGGGGCTTGATCAAAATCAAAGCTATCACTCACCACACCCACTTCATTTAAAATGTCCACAACTTCTTCACCTCCATGTTCCACAACAGCATCAGCAAACATACCTTCAAACAAGTTCCTAATTCTATCACACTCACCAGTGGGCGCTACCATTGTTGTTTGCCAGACAATTTGAGTCATTTTACGCATTACTACACGCTGCTACTTACTACTACTACTCGCACTATGCATTGCAAGGTGCTACTTACTATTATAAACTAAGGTAAAATGCTGAAAATCAAAATGCATGTTCCAGGGCTCGTTCAGTCATTTATGCAAATCAGTTTGTCAATGAGCCTTAGTTTCCTATCTGTGTGTGTCAGTGAGAGAAGGTTCTGGTTAGCAAGGCTGACCCTACAGCGTCGCGTCTACCAGCATAAGGGTCAACAGTTGAGCGCAAAATACCATACCCTCTGAACTTATCGATGTTTTTCAAACCATGTAACAACCCCTAAATTAAATAACAAAATCAATTAAGAAACAACCCCTGAATTCACTAGCTTAGGTAACATCATTTCGAAAGAGATCCTACATTTTTTTCTGGTGAAGATTCCTTACTTGAGTATTCATTACCTAATATTTTCAGAAAAGAAATCTGACTTCCAAAAATGTGTTTAGCGGAGTACCAGTAACAGTCTCACAGTCATTAAAGAATCGACTTTTAATCAAAAGATTAGCAATCAATGAGCCCATGCCACAATATACGTTTCAGTTAATTGAAAAAAAAAAGAAAAAAGAAAAATGTAATGAAGCACTTACAGTCTTACACTTGCAAGGTACACAAGTCCAGTCATTAAATAATTAACTGTTAACTAAAAATTAACACAGAATGAGCCCATGCCGCAAGATTCAGTTACCTACAACAAAAAAAAGAAAAGAAAAGAAAAATTTTAACGTCCATTCTCACTGAAGTTTCTGACTGTTGGTGTTCCTGCTTCAATGGAGACAAATTTGTTAATGGCTTCAGGTACTTTGAGCAGATGCGTCCATCAGGCACATACTGTGTGACATATCACATAGTAATCAGCCGATGCATGGCCTGTGTGACGAGTCACTGGCAACATGCATATAATCACCGGGATGTTGCAAGTACAAAACTGGGTAGTGCACGGATTAGTGTTCTGAAAGGCTGGTGTACATATACTGATATTCTGCAATAACTGACTACTCTTTGATAAGCCACAGTGCAAACATACTGACTCTTGTGAACGTGCACAAAATGCCACAGAGAATTTTAACATTAAAAAAAAAACAACTAAAAACAACCAACCAACAACACCACCAATGCCAAGCACAGAGGAAACCCAGACAATCTCAATCACATGACACAGGAACTCATGATCTTCATTCCACATTTCATGCAGCGCCTTTGTTAAGGTAACAATTGAATTAGTGAAAGAAACACTCACCTAAAGATGACTTCCACACAGTCATCAGTCAGCGACTGACCACCAGTGATTACCAGATGCAGCAGACCAGGGCAGCACGTTGTCAGGACTGTCAGTTCCTTTTCGGAAACGTCGTACCATGGACGCAGACAAAGGACCTGCATCCTGCTGTCCTGGTGTTTTCTGTCTTTCCCCAGTCTTGACAGCTGATGCACGAACTCACCTCTACTGTCACTGATCGTGCAGTGTACCCTTTCCAAGTATTTTGGTTGAGATCTGATCAGTGCTGACATACCAACAGGAGATACCAAGTAACACTTGTGGATGTAGACTGACTTGAGCTCCAGGCAGGTTTCAGACAGCATCTGCAGACAGCCATCTGAAACCTCGAGACAGTCCGTCAAGGAGACTTCCTGGAGTTTGGGATTATTCATAAACAGATCACTATAAAGCTTGGATTCCAACCATCCGAAACCTTCCAGGCGCAGAACCTGGAGTTTTCCCTTCTTCGGCACCGTGCTGTCAGCACAGAAAAACCTTCCCTGCTTATCAATATCCTCATCACCTTCACTGTGAGAATCATTATTGAACTGCCGACGTCTGTTGACTTTTGGAGCTTTCTTGGGCACAACAGTTGACAGTTTCAGGACAGTCAGCTCTGGAAATCCACACAGTAGTGCCCTGACTCCCAGATCAGAAACATTTTCACCAACTGTCAACTGCATGTTCTTCAAGTTGGTGAAGCCTTTCAAAATTGCATGCACACATCGATCATCCTTTAAAGGACAATTTGTTAGCTTCAGCCATGACAGCAAACAGTTTGGCTTCCGCTGTACACTTTTGAAGGCTCTTGCCGTCAGAGGCAGGTTCGACAAAGCAAAGTGTTCCAGTTGAGAGCAGCTGTCTAAGATGGTGCTGATGACTGTGTCCTGGACCAAAATGTTCAAATGGAGTTGTGTCAATGCTGGACATGACAAGAAATAGTCTCTGACAGATTTTGTGACCGTAGAATCTTCCTGTATGGAAGGAAAAATGAATGTCAATGTCTTTAACATTTTCAAGTTTTTCAAAACATTGAAACACTGCACACCTTCCTCAATCTCAGAAGGATACTCCACTGGAGGAGCACTAACTTCTATATGAAGACTGTTAAGTTCCCTGCAGTGTGAGAGGAACTGCACCGAATGCATAACTGGGTTGACAAGTGTCATGTTCTTCACACGTGGAAATACCATCTCACTACAAAAGAAACAGTCACTTGAGTCAGGCATTGTATCACCTCTTTCCAACACAGACGTCACCAACGATTTCACTTCAGCCATGTGATATGACAGAGTGATTCCTGGAGTATCTATACACAGACTGGGTTCACTCCTGGCTTCCGTTAGTGCATCGTTACTTGCTGTGTGACCCCCATTGTTGCCGTTGTCCACTACACTCTCATGAGTAGTTGGAATTATACACTTCTGATGCACCATGCCCAGAAAGAACTCACGGCTCGTGGAAATCCCAGGTCTTCTACCACTGCTAGATCTTCCAATGATTTTGACATGCTTCCACAGATCGGGCATCAGGGACAGTTTGTGGAAATATTGGCATGTCGGTCTGATTCCAAGAACAAGATCTGGTACAGACAGGTTGGAGAATATTTTGAGAATTATATCCTCCGGCAGATCAATTATTTTCACCGACATTTCTTTTCCTGAACTTGACATGACGAAGTCTGCAACAGGACAAAAAATTAAAAATTTGAAAATTCTATCTGACTTAATCAGTTAATATTATCATTACCATCATAAACACAACAAAAAAGAAAAATAACGCATTTCAATAATTGTTCAAAACTATCAAATAAAATGAATCTATGAATTTAAAGATGGAAGCTCAAGCACAATCAAGAAAATACACTTTTTCATAATAACAAAGTACAGTGAATATAACTATAACCAGCCAATATGGCACAATAACTTGTGCTGCATATTGGGGGCTGATAAAACAGCTATTTACCTGTGGGGCTTATCCATAGTTGACTCTGCTATGGGCTCAAATAGGATGGGAAGACTGGGATCACATGGTTGAGTTTCACCCACTTAACATATGGATCTCCGAGAATGTTGTTACTCAAATTTCCCAACCCGACCAACACTGCAGGTGTGTCTCTTGGGCCTAGGTAAAGCTGAGACATTTTATAACAGCAAACATACAGCAGGGCTCCCCACTTAAAGTTAATGCATCCCAACATTGTACAAGTGTCAAGTGTAAGAGGGAAAAAAAAAACAAATAAAATATTTTCAGGGGGATCCCCCAACACCCCTAAACTGAATCGAGCAGGTCTGGCATGCACCAAATCACTGCTAACAACCATCCTGTGTCATGTCTACTCAGTTGTCCGCTTTTCTGTCCCCCCATAAATGAGCAAACCTATCCTCCTATCAACTGGTTCCCCAGGTCAGACAGCATGGACTGCATCCAAAACTGTCAACCCCACAGCTTGGCATGCACAAACTGTTCAACAGTGAATCCCAAGGACCCTTAGTTGTAGTACTCTAAGGAACACTGTATCTGGAGCATAAAAAGGGGGATTATAGACAGGGTGTTGGAAGAGGAACAATTATCAGAATCTTGCTTTCACAAAATAGAGGAAGCAGAAAACCAATTCTTAGTCCTGAACCAGTTCTCCCAACAAAATCTTGCTGAAGTAGGGAAGGATTCGGAAGCCCCATGATGGAAATTCATGTATTGCAGTATACCTGAAACTATAGCCTGTCCAAGTCTTGACACTGGAATCTTCTTCAATTTGTGTGTGTGTGTGTGTGTGTGTGTGTGTGTGTGTGGAGTGTGAGTGTGTGTGTGTGTGTGTGTGTGAGAGAGGAGAGAGAGAGAGAGAGAGAGAGAGAGAGAGAGGTGTGTGGTGTGTGTTGTGTGTGTGTGTGTGTGTGTGTGTGTGTGTGTGTGTGTGTGTGTGTGTGTGCACGAGTCTCTGTGTGTGTGCGTGTGTGTGTGTGTATGCATGTGGTGGGGTGAATGGGGTGACCACAAGCGATGACAACTACTATCACAGCAATTAGTGCAGGTGTCCTTTTTCTGGCTTTTTCAGTATCTCTTAGGCTTTAAGTGTCAGGGAGGGCCTTTGAACAGTGCCACAACAATAGCATGAAAGCTGAAAATAAAAGTCGGAGAGGAGAAAGGCCCATTGGTATGCTAAAATGATGCCCGTGCACTGAAAAAGTACTGCAATGTTGGAGCACCAAAGACATCAATTTTCTTGCACCATAACTTGCCTCCATTTCCCTTAGTTTCTCTCAACAATCTCTGGTTCTGGACTAAGAAGTCTTCATTTTGGATACCTCCATTTTCTTTTAGTTTCTCTCAACAATCTCTGGTTCTGGACTAAGAAGTCTTCACTTTGGATGGCACCTTCACATCATTTGTAATTGAAAACTTAATTTTCAAGAAGTTAATAATGATGAATACTTATACTGCGCCTATAGGTCAGAGACCAAGCTCTAAGCGCTTAACAATCCACACTTGTTTACACAATGGGCTGCCCACCTGGGTAGTGCCAACTGAAGAGCTGCCTGCTGGCGCTTCATTCAGTCATTTCCCGAGTCATCCAGTCAATATCATTCACTCAATTTCCTTACTTCCTTCATTCTTTCCTTTTCTCATGCAGGGTGCATGCTATGTGTAACGTGTCATCCATACCAACGGCCAAACTGGCCTTCTCTTCCGAAAGCTGGTGATGGGATTTAACATGCGTGCAAAATGTTATGAAAGCGTTCACACAGTATGGAACCTCGGTTTATAGTCTCATTCAAATGACTGCATGGGAAATGGAGTCAGAACCAATGGTAACTCCGAGGGAAATAATCCCCCTGTACCTAAACGGCCCGACGGAGATTCGAACTCGTAACCCAGGGTCACCAGGATTACAAGTCTGGCATTCTACCACTGAGCTATTCCATGGGCAGGACACTTGCCATGCACACACATGGAGATAACAGTTGATTTTAACAATTCACAATTGAAGAGCTTAATTAGGAGACAAGTATACAAATGCACACACAAGCTATCTAAAATTGTCAGTTAAAAGTGAAGTCTCTTCTTGTTATCATACATTTTTTTCTCTCTTTCTCTCCTTTTTGCAGATAAAAAGAGAGGGGAAAATAAAAAAATCATTTATTCATTATAATTATGTTTGAAACCAGTTATCAAAAAGTTGGCTGGGCTAGATTCCGGAAAAAAAAAAAAAAAAATTCTAAGCTGTTTGTCAGGCCTGGGTAGGATCACCTGCACCCCTGTATAACAGTGTATTTCTGCCTTTTCACATGCACCCCTATATAATAGTGTATTTCTGCCTTTTCACCTACACCTCTATATGATAACTGTATATTTCTGCCTTTTCACCTACACCCCTATATGATAACTGTGTATTTCTGCCTTTTCACCTGCATACTATATAACACTATTTCTGCCTTTTCACCTGCACCCCTGTATAATTATCAGTGTATTTCTGCCTTTTCACCTACACCTCTATATGTTAACTGCATATTTCTGCCTTTTCACCTACACCCCTATATGATAACTGTATTTCAGATCATTTTCTGCCTTTTCACCTGCACGCTATATAACACTATTTCTGCCTTTTCACCTGCACCCCTATATGATAACAGTGTATAAATTCTGCCTTTTCACCTGCACCCCTATATAACAACAGTGTATTTCTGCCTTTTCACCTGCACGCCTATATAACAACAGTGTATTTCTGCCTTTTCATCTGCACCCCTACATGATAACAGTGTATTTCTGCCTTTTCACCTGCACCCCTATATAACAACAGTGTATTTCTGCCTTTTCACCTGCACCCCTATATAACAACAGTGTATTTCTGCCTTTTGATCTGCACCCCTATATGATAAGTGTATTTCTGTCTTTTCACCTGCACCCCTATATAACAACAGTGTATTTCTGCCTTTTCACCTGCACCCCTATATAACAACAGTGTATTTCTGCCTTTTGATCTGCACCCCTATATGATAAGTGTATTTCTGTCTTTTCACCTGCACCCCTACATGATAAGTGTATTTCTGCCTTTTCACCTGCACCCCTATATAACAACAGTGTATTTCTGCCTTTTCACCTGCACCCCTATATAACAACAGTGTATTTCTGCCTTTTCACCTGCACCCCTACATGACAACAGTGTATTTCTGCCTAAGCCTTTTCACTTGCACCCCTATATAACAACAGTGTATGTCTGCCTTTTCACCTGCACCCCTATATAACAACAGTGTATTTCTGCCTTTTCACCTGCACCCCTATGTGACTACAGTGTATTTCTGCCTTTTCACCTGCACCCCTATACAATAATAATGTGTTTCTGCCTTTTTACCTGCACCCTTATATGACAGTGTATTTCTTCCTTTTCACTTGCACCTCTATATGTTAACAGTATATTTCTGCCTTTTCACCTGCACCCCTATATAACAACAGTGTATTTCTGCCTTTTCACCTGCACCCCTATATAACAACAGTGTATTTCTGCCTTTTCACCTACACCCCTATATAATACTGTCTTTCTGCCTTTCCACCTTCACCCCTATACAGTCATACTGTATTTCTGCCTTTTCACCGGCACCCCTATATTATAACAGTGAATTTCTGCCATTTAAATGACAATCTACTGTTTATGCTATAAAATAGCAGTGTATTTCTGCTTATTAAATCACATTTGCTGTTTACCCTGTATAATATTAGCGTATTTCTGCCTTTTCATCCAGACCCTACATAACAACAGTGTCATTCTGCCTTTTCACCTGCACCCCTACTTAATAAGTGTACTTCTGCCTACTAAATTGCATTTACTGTTTACCCTATGTAATAACAGTGTATTTCTGCCTTTTCGATAACATAAACTATTTATCCTATATAACAAGTATTTCTGCCTTTTTACCGGCACCTCTATATAATAATAAAAGTATATTTCTGCCATTTCAATCACATCTACTGTTTACCCTATATAGTAACAGTGTCTTTCTGCCTTTTCAATCACATTTACTGTTTAATCATGATTTTGACATATGACTACCATCCATTGGTTATCAACTGCTGTGCTAGTGCAAAAATATGTGACCATGGCAACTATTTCAAGACACACACACACATCCCGCCTCCACAATTACCTTCAAATACTTTTCATAATTTCAGACTGAGGGAAATTAATAACATGCTACAACATGTTTGTCTATGAGTGAGTACACCCATGCATCACAACATCAAGTGCAACCATGCTGACTGGCTTGTAAGAGCTTGAAGTTTGACCTAACTCTGCAGTGTTCTATTTGAAATGAGCCTTCTTCAGTAAAATGCAAGACATGAAACAACATCTTCACTACTTGATAGTTTTTCTGTCCATCCATATGTTGAGCAAAGTTATTTCATTGGAAACCACACACTCTCAAAAGAAAATTTATACATTTCTGCAGAACAAAAAGCTTCATCACCAGACAATGACACCATCACCTAATTACTGTCACCATCTTGGAAGACATTTCCTAGAGCTAAACCCTCACAAAGAAAAATGAAAAAAGGAGAGAAAGGATAGAAAGGAAGGAGAGAGAGAGAGAAAAAAAAAGACAATCATGTTCTTCGTCAGATGGACATCTTTGACATGATGATGATCACTTCTCATATCAGGAGGTGAAGGAATCATTAAAAACATGTTGGCTGAATATTCATTTGCTCCAATACAAAGTTATTGCTAAGCAAGTCAAAATGAGGAAAACTGCTGCTTTCAGTAGGTATTCCAAAGGTTTTATGAAATATATTTCATAAACTGTTTTTTTTTTTATAATATATTTAGATAGATCTCCTCATCCTGATTAAAATGATATATGATAGAAGCCTGTGCTACAATTAATAAGATAGTCATGCAATTTTTTGTGGGGTTTTTTTTCTTGGACTTGGAAATTTTTTCGCTAACAATTAAAAAAAAAATCAATTTCACATACATGCATCAAGAACATAATTAGCCGCAGAAATCTCAAACTTCTGTATTTCAGTTTTTGTATACATCCATTCAAGCACACAAAGTAGATTACATATCAAGTGATTCATTGAAAGTTAATTTAGTTATGGGTCTTCAAGCCTGGGACCAAAATACAAATATTTCCACCCATCTTTGTGAACAAACCGCCACAGAAATTATTTTGAGAAATTGGATTACAGCTGAATTCACCAAAAAGGCCACAAAAATTGTCTTACTGCATAAGAACAATGTGTAGAACTAGAAGATACTCCTACTGATCCTAGGAACAGAATATAAACATGCAAAAAAAGAAACTCACATACACTAATACACAAATTAATAGTTTTAAAAAAATCAGCAAAGGAAAAAATATGTAATAAGAAAAACCTTCAAGCGACTGAATTCATTTGATTTATGGCCCAGTGGACCAAGATGGGCCATATCAGGGCTAAAGTACAAACTCCATTTATTTTGCTTCCCAACCACCTTGCAAACAATTTCTACACAGAATTCATACTGCCAAATGAGAGAGAACTGTGAATTACCAAATTCAAATTAAATAAATGACCCATTTTTTAAAAATCACTCAGTGTTTTCTTCACGTTCATTGTTATGAGGGCAGGCGCAAGGTGTACTGATAATCACAAACACCAATGAGTCACTGTCACTCAAACATGGCTACAGGGGTTCTTTTTCTTTCTTCCTTTTTTTAATGAAACTAAAGAACAATTACTGCAAAAAACTGGTTTAAGCTTCAATTTTCCTTCTACTTTTTTTTTGTTTTTTTTTTTTGTTTTCCATTTTATAGATATGAAAAAACAGTCACGCCGAATATCCTCCCAAGAGAGGTGCATCCATCATTCTACATCTAGGTCTACTTCGAGATCTGGTAGGCTTTCAACAGTTTCTCAACAGATGGAACAGACCAAATCCCATCATTGCTTGAATTTGATTGTGATGCACACCTTGTACACCAAAAAGAAAACATATTGTCCATATGAAGAATAATGCCTGCACTTGAATCCATCAGCCCCCCCCCCCCCCCCCCCCCTTTCACCAATTCTTCAATGTGTCACACAACATGTGTGTGTGTGCGCGCACGCGCGTGTTTGTGTGTGTGTGTGTGTGTGTGTGTGTGTGTGTGTGTGCGCGCGTGTGCGTGTATGTGTGTGTTTTTTTTAAGGGGGGGGGGGGGACCAACCAGTGCTCGTGCATTTAAATTTACTCATTAGAATCTGACACAAACAAAAACCAACTATCCAAAAACCAACTATCCAATAAACTGTGGTGAAGTGGACTTAGGGCAAAGGCAAGAGCCCGATCGAAAACCAAGGATTTTCAACTCGATCTTATATGTGTTGGATGCTCAATCTCATCTTCGTGCCTGCCACTTTGCACACAGACTTTTCATGCAGACTAAATCTGCTGGGTATTGTGGATCAATAGAAGTAGCAGAGACAGCAAGCAGCCAGCGCTCAGGCCAGCCAGGCAAACAATCTTGAGACCAGACCAGAATTGATGTTTCTCCTCTCTTTTATGTCAGCAAGGATTGTCAGCAAACATCTGTCAGCGAGACCCGTCAGCAAGAACCCGTCAGCAAGAACAACCACGAACACACACACACACTCTCCTTGTACACATGCTCGTCGTCAATCGATCATCCTAACAACATAACATCGAAACAAATCTAACGACCAACCCTACAACATCATCCTACCAACATCACATCGAAGCAAAAATAATACTATAACAAACTATCGATAAGCTCAATATGATAATCTAATTCTAACCAACAACTATTAAACGAAACTTAATCAAGCTTCCAATGATTTGCTTGCCTTCGTTCCTAAAACAAAATGTAAACAAGTAAATCATCGTAGCAACTAACCCTTAGCAACTGTAACAAAATTTATATTCCCAAATAATTGATTTCTCTTTTTCGTTGATGTTTTCGTTATTGATGTATGATTTATGTTCAAACTAAAAAACAGCTTAAATGTTTGCTTGTTTCGATATTACTTATATTTACCTATCTTCCATGGAAACATATTCTATTTTGGATCTACAATCTGATCTTTATGATTGACGAGCGTTTGACGTCATTCGTTTGTTTAAGAGTGATTTCTCTTGAAAAAAATCGTAACTTTTCTTCACTTCTCCACAAAACGATAATAATAATAATGATAATGAAAGAAAGGAAAAGCTATGAAGAAACAACAACCAAGCCTAAAGCTATGAAATAGTCGAATATTCAAGGAACAAAACAAGTCGGACAAGGGAATTCACTCTGCAGAAAAATAATGTCCCACAAATTTTCGTGGTCACGTCACCACATATTTAAAATTTCTCTGTAAATAGACAATAAATGTACAAAATGAATTACCAAAAATCGTTATAAGCCATCTTATATTATAATTTATCATAATCACGATAGCCATATTTATGATTACAGAAAATATTCCAACGCGTCCACAGTACATGACTTCCCAACTCGGGCAAAGCACGAGTGCGACACTTCAGTTCGATCGCTGATTTCATGAAATAGTGAAATAAAAATGACTAAATTAATATTGCTGAAAGAGACTCAGAAGCATTATCATATACCAACACGTATCAAGCAGATGATTAAAACATGGTGTTCGATCAGCAGTTGTTTGCTTTTCCACATGGAATTCGGATTCGGTGTGATCCTCCATCATGGAAAAAAAAAAAATCAAAAGAAAACAAGAAAGACTATAGCATCTAAAACGCCGCGAGGCTTACTACGCCCTAAAGTCAAGTTCAAGTTATGGCCATCCCCGTTCGCGAGCCTTCGTAAATGAGGAATGAGAAACCAGGTTTGATATTTTTCTTCGCGCTCTTTTCCGAGGCATTCGATTGGTTGGCCCAAAATGAGGCGAAATGTCTACGAGAGTGGGGACCATGAGTTTTCGATCGATGCGATGTTCTTTGAATAATGATGACTTTTTCATTCGGAAAAATGGATCTGAAGTTTCCAAAATTGATTTCAACTGCTTTTAAATTGCTCTACCCCTTCAAAACGCACATGGCTAGACAGAACAAATTTTATGTAACACTGAAGCATTATTTCTAAGGTTTACTTATTTGCACGCCTCAGCTAGCTGACCAAAAAGAGGGGGGAAAGGCCGTCACTGTTGGGCTGCTCCAGCGGCAAGCCAGTGTCAGCGGTTTGATAGGTGTTTTGAAAATAAAATAAAATACTGTAACATCACATAACGCAACAAATGACATGTCAACGGAATTACAAAACACTTAATTACAAATATGATGTATATTCGTTATTGATACCTAGTGATCTGAAAGAAAAAGTCAACGGAATTACAAAACACTGAATTACAATATGATGTATATTCGTTATTGATACTTAGTGATCTGAAAGAAAAAAAATTTAAGTTGAAAACAGGCAAAATTGGGCGTTCTGGGCAGTTTGTCAGCTGCAAGGCAGGGTTTTGGAATACCTTCTTTCAGCACCATGCATCAAGCTTTCAACATTCAGCAATGTAAGATTTTATTGTTGTAGCTTTTTTTTTTTACCCTCACAAAAGTCGTAATTGAGGTTTACATACATTCAAAAAGGAAACAAAAACTATTTGAGGTGGTATGCTGCTCCCTTAAATCATAAGTGTAAATACTGTAATTAGGACCGTTATTGTTCTTACAACTACAAGTACGATCTCTGATTTTCAGTACATCTAATGTGCAGTAGTTACTGCTGAGTTCAAATTTGGGGAGAGAGAGAGAGAGAGAGAGAGTGTGTGTGTGTGTGTGTGTGTGTGTGTGTGTGTGTGAGAGAGAGAGAGAGAGAGAGAGAGAGAGAGAGAGAGAGAGAGAGGAGACTCTAAACTGTGTGGTGTAGTTTTTTATGTGATTTCTTCAAGGCAGTGCAAGTCATACGATCGAGTTTGGGCACCCTCATGTAATGATGCATGTGATCCCACAATAAGCACTTAGAAGGTGTGCTTTAACTTTTTCCATTATGTTCCGTCAACATTCTAGGTTGTTCTCTGTAACAGTCTGAATACATCTGTCATCATTTCTTGGGCTTTTTTTTTCATTTTTAGAATAAAATTGTCTTTCTTGTGTAAAATGTAATGCATCAATAGACAGGACTACATTTTCTAATACTGACTGTCAAAAATTCAAAGTAATCTGAGGTACAGGGCACTCTTAGTTAGCTTGCAAGTCCGTTCATTTCTTTTAGAAAAAAAAAGACACTTAAGTAGTTGAGATACAAGAAAATGCTGCTTCTGATCATAAACTGACAGGATCGAAAACATATTAGCCAAGTCTAAAGTTCCCTGCCTCATTTCATGTTCAAGTCTAAAACTAAGTTAAAAAGAAAATGCTTCTGATCATAAACTGACATGATCGAAAACATATTAGCCAAGTTTTAGCTAAGTTAAAAATTTTCTAATTATGTCAGACGTTCAACTACAGCAGAGTTAGTATATACTTCTGTTCTTTGCAGATTACTTTTTTTCTTGTCAATGTGCTTGCTGATCCTAGGCCTGACTTCATATTTTGATAACCGGTTTTGGAACGGCGTGCATGACTCAGCAAAACTGGCCCTTGCTGTGCACCTGTTTGACTCTTGTCACGTTGTGGTTTCACAAAGTACAAATCACATTGCTCGATTCCTGAAATCACGGATATCTTTTTGGCCTATAATCACTGTGTACATGTATATTTTCAATATTTAACCATTCATAAACTCGCCCATAATCATATTTCTTACCTCAATATCAAGGCGAACCCCTCACCGAATGAAAATATGGCTGTTCCTCAGTCAAATGCGTAGCATGGAATGACAGGAAGTGACATAGGTCCTAATTGTCTAAAACGCCCTCTGTGAAAAAGCACCCGGATATAGATCTACACACCGAATTGTACCAAAATTACCCCAAACATATCACAATGTGAAGTGAAAGGCTAATGAAATAGAGAGACAATCAATATCACACACATTCATACATGGCACACACGAACACACGCACGCACGAGCACACACCACACACACACACACACACACACACACACACACACACACACATACACATGCACACACACACAACACACACACACACACACACACACACACACACACACACACAGGTTCCTTTTTTGTCTGTGTGGCGGGGATGGGGGATATGTGTGGGGAGGGAAGATGGAGTAATGTACAAAGCTCAAAAGTGACAAGGACTGAGAAAGGTAAAGTTTCTGTGCCTAGATGGTTGTTAATTAGTTTTGTTAAAATTTTAGCTTTTTTCCCTTTCAAACTTATTTGAAAAATTCAAGTGTTTTGTAATTACCATTATTATTCATATAAGCACTCATATAAGCACACACATATGCACACAAACATACTCAAACACACTCGCATACACACACACGAGCACACGCACATGCACACATACGTGTGCGTGCACAAGCATAAGCACATACGCTCTTTCTTTCCCCATCTCTCTCTTTCGGCACGATTTCTTTTTTCTTTTTTTTTCCCGTCTAATATCACGTTTAGTGGAAAGACGTTAAATGAATGACACACACACACACACACACACACACACACACACACACACACACACACACACACATTCAAGCAATACAGGAATGGAATGTCATGATTCTTGCATAATAAGTGTCAATCCGGTTACTGACTGAGAGAATCAAACACAAGAACTGCGCGCGCGCAAACACACACACACACACACACACACACACACACACACACACACACACATGCGCGCGCGCGCGCGCACGCACACACACACACACACACACACACACACACACACACACACACACACTTCATCAGTTCACCCAAAATCAGAAAGCAACAACGTCATCAACATTTTCATTTCATGAATCTGAATGAAAGACATTGTTCAATACTGGACTAGTATAGTATCTCCCTCAAAGTAAAACCACCACGTAATCCGTATGCACCCATGACCATATAAATGTTACGATCGCGTAAATGAATCTGAACCTAGTTTGTAAGGGTCTTTTGATCTTTTTAAGGCCTCATGATTTGAATTTGCTAAAGGACCTTTTCGGTTTCTTTATTTCAATGAATGGACCTTTCATTCCAGTTCAAAGTATTTTTTACACTTGTAGGATATTACCAGGTCCTTTCAAAAGCTTTTGTATTCTGGACCACATCATTGTTTTGAAAAAATGGTTTTTGACTTTCGAAGATCACAGTAAAACACGCGATCGAATTCAGATCAAACATGGGCAAGGGAGAGAACTCGGAAACTCAACCTTGCTTATCAAGAGAGTACTCTGTTCAACTGCTCTTTCAGAAATTGCCAATTTACATTTTTGAAAGCTAGATCACCGTGGAAAATGCTGTTTAGGTCAGATTAAGTACGTTTGAGAAGACCCCAAAATATAAAGTATAAATCCGGAACATATTTAGGGCAAAGTACATAAAGTGCGTTTTGTGGATACTGAATCGGGGCGAAAGTTCTGTCTTCCAAATCAAGACAGCGTCATCAGAAGCAGGGGAAAAAAGGGGATAACACAATTCCTTTAGCCAATGAATGGTGTTGAAAAGAAGAAGTGAGGATGATGTGTAACGCTGGCATAGAAACTCATATGCAGAGACTATAGAGGTGTAATACAGTAAGACTTTTGAGGACCATTTTAGTGATTTTTCCTATGGAAATTATTCTAAATTTAAGCATCTTCATTATAGGTCATTGTAAAATATCAGGTTAAATGTCTTTCTTGAAATGTGACGAGCACTTAAGAACCCCGTGAATCATCACGTGATCTGTATGGGTGAAACTGTTCTGCCTCTGGGCGCTTTCTGCCATGTTGAAATAAGAAATGGAAGAAATCACCTTTCATATGTTTTCAGTTGCAAACATTTTGCACCACCTAGTACGTGGTACACCATCGCAGTCCACAGAAAGCCTTTCCCGTCCCGGTTTATTTTTCACTCATTTCATTGGTTTCCATATTTCCTGTTCAAAAAGGCCTTGTCATCCAGCAACACTCAGTAACACGACAATGGCGCAGACTGATGGGATCACACCCTCAACAATTTTCAGCAAACCCAAGACCACGCTGTAACGGCTTTATATAGATAACCATCATTCTGATCAATTACTCTGTATTAATTTTGTTGTTTGTTTGTTTCGCTGAAAGTGCGCTGGCTATTGCATATAATTTGTAGTCAGTGCAATTCTGTGCTGAAGTGTGGTTCCATCTGCAAGTGCAGGAGACCATGTTGAAGATAGATACCACCAAAAAAAAAAAAGAAGTCTGAGAGTGGAAGGGAGACGGAAGGGAGGAGTTGGTGGTGGTGGGCAGTTTCCAGGTGTTTAGAGGGTGGCGGAGGCGTGTAGAAAGGGGTGGGAATGGGGGCGCCCCGTGACGTTTTCCTTTTTGTACTCCCAGTTCTTATAGAACAGGGAGTACTTTAGAATGGGAATGAAGAAATGCTCTGTGTGTGTGTGTGTGTGTGTGTGTGTGTGTGTGTGTGTGTGTGTGTGTGTGTGTGTCAGTCCATGGTCAAAATGTGTTCCACTCACTCCAGACAAAACTACTGGGCTGATCTTTCTGAAAATTTGTAGGTATGTTCATTATGGGTCAAGGATGATGCCCAATGTTTCAGTTTACCGTTATTGACGTTACTAACGGCTTTAAAGGCCTGTAACGGATTTTCTTCTTGAATGGAATATCTCAGAAAGTACTTGGCCGAACTTTGTGAAAATGAGCAGGTATGTTCATTATGGATCACTGATGATGCCCGATGTTTTCTTTTACCGTTATAGCCGTTACTAAAGGCTGTAACGGCCTGTAACGGTTTTTCTTCTTTATGGAATATCTCAGAAAGTACTTGGCCAATCTTTGTGAAAATTAGCAGGTATGATCACTATGGCTTATGGATGATGCCCGATGTTTTAGTTTACCGTTATAGCCGTTACTACCGGCTGTAAAGGCCTGTAACGGTTTTTCTTCTTTATGGAATATCTCAGAAAGTACTTGGCTGATCTTTGTGAAAATTAGTAGGTATGTTCATTATGGATCACGGATGATGCCCAATGTTTTAGTTTACCGTTATAGCCGTTACTAAAGGCTGTAACGGCCTGTAACGGTTTTTCTTCTTTATGGAATATCTCAGAAAGTACTTGGCCGATCTCTCTGAAAATTTGTATGTTCATTATAGGTCACAGATGATGGCCGATGTTTACCAGAATAGCCATTACTAACGGTTACACCAGCCCAAGACGGTTTTTCCTCTTTATGGAATATCTCACGCGTATTCAGGATAAACTGGGAGTACGTTTATATGCTTTGCATTCTTTTTTTTCTTTCCCTTTTTTGTTTTGTTTTTTGGCTTCAAATACGGATGGCAGAGAATGAGGGTTGAAGGCAGAGGGTAGTGTACATCCGCCCCCCCCTCGCCCCCCTCCCCCCACCCCTCCCCATTTCTCTGTAAGGCATCAGTGACCACCCTCACACATCCTTCCCCGGTTCCGAAGCCACTGGGCCACACACACATACATAGACACAAACCTTCCCCTTCCCCAGAATGCCCATCGACATGTGCTATCAGAAAGTTGCGGCCCTTTGTTTTCAATACGGCATGTTCGATTTCTTCCATGAAAGCTGAAATTGCATTAAATTCTGCCGAGTTGATTTGTAGGGATGTTCATTATGGGTCACGGATCATGCCCGATGTGTTATTTTACCGTTATAGCCGTTACTATCGGCCATAACGGTTTTCCTTCTTTATGGAATATCTCAGAAAGTACTTGGCCCATCTTTCTGAAAATTTGTAGGTATGTTCATTATGGGTCACGGATCATGCCCAATGTGTTATTTTACCGTTATAGCCGTTACTAACGGCTATAACTACCCATAACCGTTTTTCTTCTTTATAGAATATCTTAGAAAGTACTTGGCCAATCTTTCTAAAAAATTGTAGGTATGTTCATTCTGGGTCACGGATTATGCCTGATGTACCCTTTTACCCGTTACTAACGGCTATAATGGCCCATAACGGTTTTTCTTCTTTATGGAATATCTTAGAAAGGACTTGGCCGATCTTTCTGAAAATTTGAAGGCATGTTCATTATGGGTCACGGATCATGCCCGATGTGTTATTTTACCGTTATTGCCGTTACTAACAGCTATAACGGTTTTTCTTTTTTATGGAATATCTCAGAAAGTGCACGGCCGATCTTTCTGAAAATGTGGTGTAGGTATGTTCATTATGGGTCACAGATCATGCCCGATGTGTTATTTTACCATTATAGTCGTTACTAACGGCTATAACTGCCCATAACGGATTTTCTTCTTTATGGAATATCTCAGAAAGCACTTCGTCGATCTTTCTGAAAATTTGTAGGTATGTTCATTATGGGTCACGGATAATACCCGCTGTTTTAGTTTACCATTACAGTCGTTACTAACGGCTATAACTGCCCATAACGGTTTTTCTTCTTTATGGAATATCTCAGAAAGTACTTAGCCGATCTTTCTGAAAATGTGTAGGTATGTTCATTATGGGTCAAGGATCATGCCCGGTGTGTTATTTTACCGTTATAGCCGTTACTTACGGCTATAACGGTCCATAACGGTTTTCCTTCTTTATGGAAGATCTGAGAAAGTACTTGGCCAATCTTCTGAAAATTCGTAGGTTTTGTTTGTTATGGCTCACGGATGATTCCATACCTATCTCAACGATGATTAATTATATGCATAGCACTGTTAACCTGCTGTTATATCTCATGCGTGTGCGCGCGCACGTTTGTGTATGTGTGTGTGTGTGTGTGTGTGTGTGTGTGTGTGTGTGTGTGTGTGTGTGTGTGTGTGTGTGTGCACGCGTCTGTGTGTGCTGGAGAGAGGGGAGAGAGTGAGGGACAGACAACATAGGGAAAGAGTGGAGGGGATGATTATGTTTCTCTGCATGTATAATCCTATGTTTTTAAATGTATGTTGCTCTTATGATGTTCTGGTTTATATGTTTTAAACTTATGTGTTTCCTTTCCTCTCTTCATTCTTAAATGTTCGGCTTTTATATTGTAATGGCGCCTGGAGCCTCGCAAGGCGTCACTTTTTCTTAAAATAAATCAAATTATTATATTGTACATTCGTGAAGCATCCCCACTCCATTCAAGTTCTCCCCCTTCCCTCTCCACTGGCACACCTATACACAAAAATGGTTATAAATGGAAATGATATCTAGTATTAATTTTAACATTAGACAAGCAGTCCGAATCGAAATATCCCAGACTAGGAGTCATTTAGAAAGGCTATTTTGTTTGTTTGTTTTCTCCTTTTTTTATTTTTCCTTTTTTTTTCAGAAATCAAAATCGACTGAAGAGAAGATAATTGAGGGTGATTACACGTATACAAAACACGTATACAAAACAAAAACACCTTCAGAGGAATGGATGACAATAATCCTAACAAGATATTTACACTTTCTATGTATCAAATGAACAACAATATGGATTTCTATCAAACGATCTTTTTGAAACACAAAAACTCTGCACAAATGTGGAATTCACTTTCAGCAGGGTTTCAAAATGCTTACACTTTCAAAACTTTTGTGGCCTCACATTCTTTTTTCTTCCTTTTGTTTTTTGTTTCTTTTTGATGTGTGCATGTGTGTGTGTGTGTGGTGTGTTGTGTGTGTGTGTGTGTGTGTGTGTGTGTGTGTGTGTGAATGATAATCAGTGAGATTGAGGATGATATAGATCATCAAAGGATTTACATTCAGTTGGATACTTCCTTTCATCATGTAAATCACAGCATTAACCAAACCTAATACATACGGACCCCTTCAGTGCTGCTCAGGAAACTTGAGCAAAAAAGACACATCAAGTTCTTGAAACTTTTTTTTTAGTCTTCTTACACTGGAGGCGAGGTAGGAGGAGCCAGCCAGGCTAAAAATCCCTGAGACAAGTGCATGCCTCTGATAGGGAATAGAACCTGAGGAAGTAGAAAGGGCCCTTTCCATTTTCTCTAATAGAACCCACAAAGCCATCCTGAAAAGTCTGCGTCGCTAGCCACTGGAGATCACTGGTGTTGCGCAGAGCTGCTAACTGCCTATTGGGCAACAGCAATATTTTTTGTCATCTGCCGTAGAAATAGAAGTTCAACATGATTTTATTAAGACTGGATAATGATCAACACAGCTGGAGATTTCCCCTCATAGAACTCTGTCATTATGTATCTAGCCATGTAATTGGCCAAGTCAAAAGGCATCGGCCAATCAGAATGGAGCACACTACTCGTCTCGTTTCTCCACCAAAATGATTATATAACTTGCACTTTCCTGCTTTTTGATCAACAGTATTTCATAAAAATGTAAAATGATTGGGCTCATGGTTTTCCATGGGGGCAATTTAAAAGCTCAACCTGCCCCCCCCCCCCCCCCCCTGCCTCCTCCACACTCCCCCACCCAGCAGTTCAGAAAACAAATAAGATTTTTCCCTCAGTGGGTAGATTCCTTTCTTGTTGCCATTCTTCTCTGCTCACAGAAACTTTGGATGAAAGGAAAAGAAACTATCAAATTTCACTTAAGATAAATATGCGAGAGATAAACTAAAGATAACCTCCTCCCCCAATGTAACCCCCCCCCACACACACACACACAAATATAGAAAAAGAAAATGGAGAGAAAAGCAAAAAGAGATGGGAGGGGCACAGAGAGAAAGAGAGAGAGAAAGCAGAGCAGGGCTGGATATTATTAACTATATCAATTGTGGCTATTAAATGGACCACACACATACACACACAGAGGCTAGAGAGAGAGAGAGAGACAGAGACAGAGAGAGAGAGAGAGAGAGAGAGAGAGAGAAATCATAGAGATAACAGACAAAATGATGAAATAAATGTCTCTTTATTGTATAACTCTGATTCACATCATAATTGATTCAAAGACAGATATTAAATCAACACTAAATATACCTGTTTTGACAGTCTTCAAAGTTGAGTTCTAAAAAATCAATATACGTTTCCCAAATCCTGATGCACAAAACAGTGTATAGGCTATGTAATCATGCGTAATATAGTTCTGAGTACTTTCTTTTTCATCAATCTCTCTCTTTCTCTTTTTCATGGAATTTCCATTTTCAAAACCACTGAAAAACTAAACAAAAAACAAAAAGCTAACAAGCACCTGCAGCAAACAAAGACAAAAAGAACAAAGGAAGCTCAATAAAACATAAACTTCCATTTCATTCAAACATTTTAGCTTGCATAAATAAAAACATATTCAGTTCACACACTGAGGTAGACAGATGAGTGCACACACAGCAACAAGGTCAAATATAAAGGCAAGGTCTGTCAACATTTTCCACCAAAAAAGAAAAGTGGTTAATGCATTACTGCACTCAAATTACATTTGAAAGTAAGAGGTTTAAGTGAGAAGAGAGAGAGAGAGAGAGAGAGAGAAGAGAGAGAGAGAGAGAGAGAGAGGAGAGAGAGAGAGACAGAGAGAGAGAGACAGAGAATGAGAGACTCAAGACTCAAATATCTATTGTGCTGTAACTTCCAGCCCATACACAACTGGAGAAAAAATAAAGATAGAACTGGGAGGATAGTGGTGGGGTAGTTAGGGGGAGGGAGGGGAGGGGCGAGTAGGAACTGAAATAAATATCTGAAAAATTGACCAAATCAACTACAGCATGCCATTTTGTAGATACATCTCTGCAACATGGACTCCATAAAGAGGTAGTAATTAGACCCTTAACATGAAATGCTTGTTGATCGTGAAGGCATGATAGCCATCACAATATCTTTGTCACAACAAACCCAGTGTATGAAGTGTCCAGACAAGGATTCCCTTCCCCTCCTGCACTGAAACACACACTGCCTGTCTCTTCTCTATACTGGCAGAGACTGGCAAGAATGCTGTCCATTGTTTTTTTTGTTGTTGTTTTCTTTTTTACACTGTGTTTTAAACTGGCAAGAAAGCCATCCATTGTCTTTTGTTTTACATTGTTTTGTTTTTTTTAAACTGGCAAGAATGCTGTCCTTTGTTTTTGTTTTTACATTGTTTTTTTTTTTTTTTAACTGGCAAGAATGCTGTCCATTCTTTTTACATTGTTTTTTTAAACTGGCAAGAATGTCGTCGTTTGTTGTTGTTTTTTTCACACTGTGTTTAAACTGGCAAGAATGCTTTCCCTTGTTGTTGTTGTTTTTTTCACACTGTGTTTTAAACTGGCAAGAATGCTGTCCTTTGTTGTTGTTGTTGTTTTCTACACTGTGTTTTCAACTGGCAAGAATGCTGTCCTTTGTTGTTGTTGTTGTTTTCACACTGTGTTTTAAACTGGCAAGAATGCTGTCCTTTGTTGTTGTTGTTTTGACACTGTGTTTTAAACTGGCAAGAATGCTGTCCTTTGTTGTTGTTTTCACACTGTGTTTTAAACTGGCAAGAATGCTGTCCTTTGTTGTTGTTTTTTTTCACACTGTGTTTTAAACTGGCAAGAATGCTGTCCTTTGTTGTTGTTGTTGTTGTTTTCACACTGTGTTTTAAACTGGTAAGAATGCTGTCCTTTGTTGTTGTTGTTGTTTTGACACTGTGTTTTAAACTGGCAAGAATGCTGTCCTTTGTTTATTTGTTGTTGTTTTTTTCACACTGTTTTAAACTGGCAAGAATGCTGTCCTTTCTTTTTTTGTTGTTTTTTTCACACTCTGTTTTAAAGTGGCAAGAATGCTGTCTTTTGTTGTTGTTGTTTTTTTTACACTGTGTTTTAAACTGGCAAGAATGCTGTCCTTTGTAGTTGTTGTTGTTGTTTTTTTTTTCACACTGTGTTTTAAACTGGCAAGAATGCTGTCCTTTGTTTTGTTGTTGTTGTTTTTTTCACACTGTGTTTTAAACTGGCAAGAATGCTGTCCTTTGTTGTTGTTTTTTTTTTATTTTTGTTTTTTTCACACTGTGTTTTAAACTGGCAAGAATGCTGTCCTTTGTTGTTGTTTTTTTCACACTGTGTTTTAAACTGGCAAGAATGCTGTCCTTTGTTTTTTTGCTGTTGTTTTTTTTCACACTGTGTTTTAAACTGGCAAGAATGCTGTCCTTTGTTGTTGTTGTTATTGTTGTTTTTTTTTCACACTGTGTTTTAAACTGGCAAGAATGCTGTCCTTTGATGTTGTTGTTTGTTGTTGTTGTTTTTTTTTTTCACACTGTGTTTTAAACTGGCAAGAATGCTGTCCTTTGTTGCTGTTTTTTTTTATTGTTGTTTTTTTTTTTTCACACTGTGTTTTAAACTGGCAAGAATGCTGTCCTTTGGTTGTTTTTTTTTTATTGTTGTTGTTTTCACACTGTGTTTTAAACTGGCAAGAATGCTGTCCTTTGTTGTTGTTTTTTTTTCACACTGTGTTTTAAACTGGCAAGAATGCTGTCCTTTGGGGTTTTTGTTGTTGTTTTTTTCACACTGTGTTTCAAACTGGCAAGAATGCTGTCCTTTGTTGTTGTTGTTGTTGTTTTCACACTGTGTTTTAAACTGGCAAGAATGCTGTCCTTTGTTGTTGTTGTTGCTTTCACACTGTTTTAAACTGGCAAGAATGCTGTCCTTTGTTGTTGTTGTTTTTTTCACACTGTTTTAAACTGGCAAGAATGCTGCCCTTTGTTTTTTTTGTTGTTGTTTTTTTCACACTCTGTTTTAAACTGGCAAAAATCTGTCCTTTGTTGTTGTTGTTGTTTTCACACTGTGTTTTAAACTGGCAAGAATGCTGTCCTTTGTTGTTGTTGTTTTCACACTGTGTTTTAAACTGGCAAGAATGCTGTCTGTTGTTGTTTTTTTTTCACACTGTGTTTTAAACTGGCAAGAATGCTGTCCATTGGTTTTACATTGTTTTTTTTTTAAACTGAAAAGAATGCTGGCCATTGTTTTTTTGTTTCTTTGTTTGTTTTTACACTGTTTTTTAAACTGGCAAGAATGTCCATTTGTTTTTGTTTTTACTTTTTTTTTTTTTAAACTGGCAAGTATCTTGTCCATTGTTTTAGGACTTTTTCCCCAACAAGTCATTATTTGCTCACATAATTTTGTTCTCATTCTGTTGCTATGCTGGGTTGTCATGTCCACTGTAAACACCGACCTTATTGTCGCTGTCACGTCCACTGTAAACACTGACCTTATTGTTGCTGTCATGTCCACTGTAAACACTGACCTTATTGTCGCTGTCACATCCACTGTAAACACTGACCTTACTGTCGCTGTCCGATCAATTGTCTGTGTCAGTATTTACATCTTCTGTGTGTTGATTGTGTCACACACTGACTAAGGCACACTACAATTCACACTGTCCAAATCTCCACCAATAGGATTAACATTTTCACAATTGGGCCTGTATTTTCTAACGCCAACCAACAGTCAGGGAGCACTGTCACTGTAGGTCAGGTCAGAAAACATGATACACCAGCACACTGGCTTGCACAGTCACCAGCACAGGTAATCTGGCTGTTTTGGAAGGTGTCAAATGTTGTAATGTTCCCTTCACTATAAGAAAACCTTCAGGAGAACTAGGAAGGTTCCAGCAACATACTTATCCTGAACCTGAAAAACCGCAGAGGGGAAGAGGACGGACTTGTCTTTGGTCTGGAGTCACTGAATTTTTGCGGGCCACGGCTCTTCTCATGTCCCTGGATACTTGTGATGGACATTTACTGTGGCACACCATTGTGTCATCGCCCATTGGCTGTGAAGTTTGACTCACTGGTGTCAGCCAAAAAACCACAACTGTATGGTTTCCTCTGACTTCAGATCTGAAGTAAGACAGTGACGATTCCAGCATTACAGTGTTGAGGACACTTTTCTAGCTGAGTCCAGAAACCGTTAAAAGGCATGATAGACAAGTTCCTCATGAAAAATGGCTAACATTTTTCTTCGCAGTTTGAAAACCGTCATGCTGGCAGCCAAACAATGGAAGCTATAACCGAGAGAAAGAGAGAGACACAGAGACAGACATTAATGCACCACTGCACTACAATTAATTTTTTTTTTTAAAGGGGTCAGTGAGAGAGAGAGAGAGAGAGAGAGACAGAGAGAAAGTATCTAACATCCCTACACTTCCTCCCTCCCCCTTTCCCCACTCTTCTTCTCCCCACACCCACCCCCTCACGCCGACTGCCCACTCCCCTCCACAGATGCATTTATGCTTTCACATCCTCACATCTCATGACAATTTTAAAAATGAATCAAGGACAAATACTGAACATCATTTAAAGAACAGATTTTAAATTCTTTGTAAAAAGTTAAGTTGTAAACTGTCACCGGAGGCACATTAATGAACACAAGAAATAAATTTTAAAAATGAATCAGACAAACACTGAACATCAGTTAAAGAAAACATGTTAAAATTCTTTGTAAAAAGTGAGTTGTAAACTGTCACCAGAGGCACATTAATGAACACAAGAAACAACAAACCTGCGCAGTCTTCACCGGGTGTTGCTCTGGACTGCACACTTTCAACGCTACAGGCAACCAGAACCCATGCATTTTCCACTGGCTTGGTGATGTGTTTTTTTTTTTTTTTTTTTTTTTTTTTTTGGATATATTTTTTTTATTTCTTTCCTCATTCTCTCTCTTCCATTCCACAGTTCCTTCTTTCTCTCATCTCCATTCTTTCATCAACATGATCTTTCTCTTTGCTGTACATTTCCGGATGCAAATTATCACATATTTTTTGTTGTTAATCCTATTTGTACATGTTTGACATTATTGTAGTAAATAATCCGTGAAACGTATTAGAAACGAGTTATCTTTTTTATCGGCTTGAAAGGATTTGAGTGAGAGTTCAATGTATGCCGAGGAAAGGTTGTTTTCTTTTTGTTGGATATACACACATACACAAACAAACAAAAATCACTATGCACAATCCTCTGAGTTCTTACAAACTACAAGCACATAAAGGCAAACAAACACACCCGCTCACTCCACTCACACCCCCTCCCGTCCCTACCCACCCACACCCCCACTTTCTCTCTTCTTATGAATTAATAATACTTAAACAATATACATAATTATACAATTTATAATAATGAAGTAATGTTTTCTCCGTGTGGTACCATGTGATAGCTGTTGTATATAACGCATAACATAATTATGTTCACTGTAATGATCCTTCAAAATATAGATTTAAACAGACGTAAGCATTTCCCAGCTGAGTGTACACACCAGCACCGAAATCCCGTCCATCAGTGTCTTTATATTTCTTTAACAATCAAAAGAAAGTTTAATTATATGTTCTTCAGCCCGCTACCAATATGACATCGCTACACCACAGCCGTGCCCCGCCGACCAACCAACAAACCAACCTACCAGCTAAGTTGCCGATCGGCCTACGGGTCCCAGCCGCGGCATCGCCATGCCAGACAAGCAGCGGGCCACAGGCTACAACCACACTCAATGATATTTGAATACCTTATGAAATTACCTACACATCCTGAACATATCCTCTCATGCACGTATTAAATCCAGGTATCTTATGATTTTGATTATCAATTTTCAAATAATACTTCATAATTGATCCAATTAGTGTTAAATTTTTGCAGATTCAATTGTACAGTTGCTATGTATTTTTCAAGATTATATCTTCTCTTTAGTATTTTTAGAAATACTGTTATTGAAGGCTTACATTTGTTTATTTTACAGCTAAAAATGTAGTATTTGGCTATCAGTATTATAAGATCGAATGTAGTATCAGTTGTGGAATTGTCATCTGCTCCAAATATTATTGTGTTTTCAGTCAGAGACAGATTATTCGCTATTAAACACTTTCCTTTTATTAATTCTTGCAATGATTTCCAGAAATCATTGACGTGTATGCATCTCCAGAACATATGTTCAATGCTGTCTTTTTCCTCTTCACAGAAACTACAGTTATAACTTTCTACTATTCCCATTTCTTTCAGAGCTACATTAGTTGCAATTATTCGATGCACTATTCTCATTTGCATCCATTTTAGCTTAATATCCTTAATTTGATGAATTTTTCTAAAACATTTCTTCCAAGGTATCTGTCTATTCAGCTTCTCCGTCCATTTTGCACAACAGTTTGGTTCCCAGTTATCTTTTACTATAATTCTGTAATAAGTTTTGGAACCTTTATCTACAGAATATATTTTCTTTAATGCTGTGCTGACTTCTGCTTCAATGTTATCTTTTATCTCATTCTCAAATCCTTGTTCCCTGATGTATCGTTTAATGGATAATATACATCCACCATAAGATAGGAAATCTATTTCAATGTTATACTTTGTTCTAAATTCCTCATGGGATAGTGAATCTCCATTTGCTTGAAACAAATCAGATACTCTAAATACATTTCTATTGTTCCAGTTTTTGTGTTTTATTAGTTTATTTCCTATTTTAAAATGTTCATTGTAAAGGATTGGTTCTGCAAGTAGTTCTCTAGCATTTTCTGGTTTTATTTTATAATAGAACTGCTTATACGACATGAATACATGTTTCCAGAAAACATTGTCTTGAGTGGTGATGCACAGATGGTTTGGAGAGTACTTCTCAATGTTCTCAATAATTGGGTATGAAAAGATCAACATGTCTCTCCATCTGTGTGTTGTTTGTCTCAGTCTTTTTATCCATGTTAATTTTAAAGCAGTGATGAGAGCATTTATGTCAGGTAGATTCAACCCACCATCCTGTACATCTTTAATAACTGTTTTTCGACTAATTCTGTCTTGTTTTTTATTCCATACAAACCAGTAACATAAGTCTTGTAATTCTTTAACAAATGTGTCAGGTGGATTTGGAAGCATCAACCATAGGTAAGTCAGTTTTGACAGAATTAATGATTTTAAGACAGCAATTCTTCCTAAAGGGGTAATGATTCTCTTTAGCCAAATTTTAAATAGTGCCTTCACTTCTATCATTCTATCTTTGTAGTTTCTTTTTTCCATGTGTGTTAAGTCCTGAGTAAACCAAATTCCTAATATTTTGAATTCTTTTGGATTCCAGATCATCTTTAAATGTTCCATATATCTCATTTCACTATGCTTTTGTCTTCCAAGCCAAATTACTTGTGTTTTCTCTTTGTTTAAGAATAAACCTGATGTTTTCCCAAACCTATCGAGAATCTCGATAGATTTTTCAAATGATTTCTTATTCCCTGTGTTCATCAGTTGAGTGTCGTCGGCAAATTGTGATATCTTGTGTTCTTTCTCCCCGATTTGTATACCTTCAATACTATTTTCTTCTTTGATCATTACGGATAATATTTCTGCACATAATACGAAGATATATGGTGAAACTGGATCTCCTTGCCTACAACCCCTTTCTATTGAGAACCATGGTGATGTTTGGCCATTTACGATAACAGTAGACTTAATGTTTTTGTAGAATACTTCTATCCATTTACATATATCTTTACCTAAACCTACAGCCTCCAGCACTTTGTGCATAAAATCCCAATCTAACGAGTCGAACGCCTTTTCGAAGTCTAAATTAATTAGCATCCCTGGGATATTATTTATGTTGAGATGGTGTATTATGTCATAAATTAACCTAATGTTACTACCTATGTATCTATTTGGGACAAATCCTGTCTGGTCTTCACTAATCAGTGATGGAAGGACCTTTTTAATTCTGTTAGCAATACAAGTGGAGCCAATTTTGTATATAAGGTTTAAAAGTGAAATAGGTCTCCAGTTTTTTACATATTCTTTTGGTTTTCCTTCTTTGGGTATACAGATTATAATACCTTCTTTCTGGGTGTTTGATAGTTCGCCTTCTCTGAAACTTTCATTTAGAGCTCGGGTTACAAACACGCCGATTTGTTTCCAAAAAGATTTGAAAAACTCAGCTCCAAACCCATCCGATCCAGGGCTTTTTCCGTTCTTCATATTTTTCAATGCAATCCCTGCTTCTTCTATTGTTATTTCACCTTGTAATGATTTAGTCTGTTCTTCTGTTAGTTTCGGTATCTTATTCACCAAATCTTCAATATTGCATTTCACAGTTGATCTTTTTCGGTATAGATCCTCATAAAAATGTTTTACTGTAACTTTTATGTCTTCTGGTTTGTCCAGTATATTACCTTGTCCATCCAGTAGTTTTACAATTTGTTTGCTAATAAAGTTACGCTTTTCTAAACTGCAGAAATATTTACTAACCTTTTCCCCATCTGCAACCCATCTTGCTTTTGATCTTAGTAGTACACCATTCATAACCTTTTCTCTTAGTGATATCAGTTCTCTATTACTCTCTTCAATTGTCTTCAAATCCTCCTCTGATTTAAGTTCTTTACTCTCAATATCTTTAATAGTTTGCATAAGGCTGTTTTCTTTACATTGTGATTCTCTTTTTTTAATTGTGGCATACTGGATGGATTTATCTCTTATCTTCATTAGTAAGAAGTCAAGAAAGACCCGATCAGACACTGTTAGTTTAGGGTCTGAGCTGTTCGACTGGTTTTCATCTTGGCTATTGTTAGCATTAATATCATTCCCCTCATCTTTATCTGTGTATTCCTTTGTTATTTCTTCTATTAGATTATTTATTCCGTCTACATATTCTTTATCTTTTAGTAGAGATGTATTAAATTTCCAAAAAGTTTTGTGTTTAATCTCCTTTCCGAATTGAAGCTTTAGTGTAATCAGTGAATGATCAGATCTATAGCCTGGTAAAATGTCAGCATCTTCAAAATACCAGATTAAATATTCTGACAGAAGGAAGAAGTCTAGCCTACTTTGTTGCAAGGGGGTAGGTCTACGCCATGTGTATCTCCTACAATCCGGGTTGTTTTCTCTCCATATATCTGCTAATGACAAATCTTGTATCATATCCTCAACTGCTTTTTTAGCTTTTGGGTTATTTATGTGTTTATAATTGTAACAATCAATTTCCTGTTCTAGTACCATATTAAAATCCCCCACCACAATAACGTTGTTATTTTTGTACGTTTTAATCTTATTTGCGAGTTCCTCATAGAATGCTGGGTCGTCTTTGTTTGGTCCATAAACACTTACTAGCAACAGTTCCTTTTCATTTGTTGTAAATGATATGATGATAAAGTTACCCTGCATATCTGTTTCCACCTTATTTATTTTGAATTCGAAATTATTGTTAAATAGTATTGCTACTCCTCGAGCATTAGATCTGTATGAGGAGAAAAAGCAGTCATACCCCCATTCCGCTTTAATGCACTTTTCCGTATCTTTTTCAAAATGAGTATCTTGTAGGCAGTATATAGAGTATTGTTTTTTTCTTAAATAATGAAATATATCTCTTCTTTTCTGATAATTCCCTAGACCTTGACAGTTTAATGATGAAATTGTTAACATGTTTGCCTTGTTACCTACTGAATCCATGGTATTTTCCTTGTAGTCAAAAACATTAAATAAAAAACCATCAAGTGCCACAAGAGGAATAAAAGCAACAAACAGGAATCCAGTTCAATGTCACAAGGGCCAAGCAAAAAGGAGTATACTTTACAACAGCATGCATTTGAACAATCATCGTAATCATGGCTTGCGTAATTACCCCGATGTGAATTAATACCGTCCATTTGGCTATGAGCTATACCTGCTATCTTTGTACCAGACAACATTCTTTGCGAGATGTCAATATTGCTAATGTATGTACCGACACCGGCTGTATACGTATAACATAAGAAACAAAACGTGGAGAAAGTCTTAAATAAACCAATGATAACAACAAGAATTATAATGTTAAAAGTGTACTCAGCACTTGAAGTCTGCACTTGAACGCCGTTCGTTGCCATTCAAGTCTTGAAAATTCACATTCAAATATATACAATGTTCTATATTATGTGCCAAAACGGACCAAAAAAACAACAACAACCAAAAAACATAAGAATACACACACACACACACACACACACACACACACACACACACACACACACACACACAAAAGCAAACCCGCAAACCGCGAGCATAAAACAGTACAGCATACAAAAAGCAACATTAGATTTATTGAACTGGAAGCCCTTCCCCTTTCTCTGAATGAACATCATCAAAACATCAAACATCATCAAATTCATGCCGCATACCTCCCCTCCCCCCCCCCCCCCCCCATCCCACCCGCTCGTCCGCAATACACCCCCCTCCACCACTACCAC
>CM065741.1:14552622-14648647 GCA_033310375.1 Conus canariensis
TTTGAAGTATGGGGCCAATGGAACCTACCACACTGGACCACACTCAATGTGTTGCCCAATCCAGTTACTCCTCTTTGAAGTATGGGGCCAATGGAACCTACCACACTGGACCACACTCAATGTGTTGCCCAATCCAGTTACTCCTCTTTGAAGTATGGGGCCAATGGAACCTACCACACTGGAGGTGTATAGTTCAAATGATGCAGCAGATTACTTAGAACTTTCACTTTTGATGCCCGGACACCATCATTTGCTGATAGAGAGTCAGTCAGACCACCTCCATTGGTTCCTGAGGTAAACAGACTGTTTACTGTGTCCAGGTACTGGAGTATCCTGACAGAGTCAATCAGACCACCTCCATTGGTTCCTGAGGTAAACAGACTGTTTACTGTGTCCAGGTACTGGAGTATCCTGATAGAGTCAATCAGACCACCTCCATTGGTTCCTGAGGTAAACAGACTGTTTACTGTGTCCAGGTACTGGAGTATCCTGATAGAGTCAATCAGACCACCTCCATTGGTTCCTGAGGTAAACAGACTGTTTACTGTGTCCAGGTACTGGAGTATCCTGATACAGTCAATCAGACCACCTCCATTGGTTCCTGAGGTAAACAGACTGTTTACTGTGTCCAGGTACTGGAGTATCCTGATAGAGTCAATCAGACCACCTCCATTGGTTCCTGAGGTAAACAGACTGTTTACTGTGTCCAGGTACTGGAGTATCCTGATACAGTCAATCAGAAACACTCCAATGGCTCCAGAGATAAACAGACTGTTTACTGTGTCTAGGTACTGCAGTATCCTGATACAGTCAATCAGAACACCTTCAATGGCTCCAGAGATAAACAGACTGTTTAGTGTGTCTAGGTACTGGAGTATCCTGATAGAGTCAATCAGAACACCTCCAATGGTTCCAGAGATAAACAGACTGTTTAGTGTGTCTAGGTACTGGAGTATCCAGGAGGCGTGGTGAAGGTTAAAATAATACAGTATTGTGATACCTACTAGTATACATTTTCTTTCTTCATATCTGTATGCAATAAAAATGCATTACATGTAATGCACCATTATTTACATTCAAAATGGAAAAAAAAAGTGAAGAAACCACACAGGAAATACACACACACACCATCATTACCACAGTCATGCTAACGTGCGTCAGCATTGTCCTTCAAAATCAAATATCCTGGCAAATACAATCAGCAATAAAATATCCATAATATACTAGAGTCTTAATAAGCTATACCATGCAATATCTATCTATCTCTTTTCTCTCTCATCTACCTATATATTTCCCTAACACACACACACACATATATAATGTATATATATATATATATATATACACACACATCCCTATTTTCTTTCTTTCACCCCCCCCCCCCCCCCAACACACACACCTTTATTTATTTACCTATTTTTGGTAAATAAATCTTTTCAAAGTCATTAATGACAGAGAAATTGTTAGCCTGCACTTGTTCCCCCCCCCAAAAAAAAACTGTCAAACATTTTAATCTTTTACTGTGTGGTCAATCAGTGGGAGATTACATCTCCTTGGAGATCCAAATAAAGACTTCTGCACAATTCTTAGCTGCTGTCAGTATTTACATGACTGACAATGCTTGGGTCATTAAGCAGTAGAGTTGACCACTCTGACTGTTGACACCTTCTGACCTCCCTTGAATTCTTAATAAATCCTAAAACGTAGGCTCTGAGATTTCCCTTACATTTTACACTGTTTATATGATGATTTTACTTTTTCAGCAACTTATTTCATTACCACACTTTCTTTTGTTTTACTTTCCTTCGTTGATGGCTGCTTTGGAACGCTCTTGGATTCTGTTTTTTAACCCTTGGTGGTGAGAATACCACAGAATTATAGAATGAGGTACATCTTCATTTGATGCCAAGCCAACACCAACACAATCACATGTGCTTCCCTGATAAGTCTAATCAAATGGACAAAACAATAAATTCTACATGCCACTAATGGAGAATATTAATTTATAATATCTTTCACCAATATATAATTTTCATTAATGTAATGTTAGAGAAAATGTTAGTTTACACTTATTTCCCTCCCCCCCCCCCCTTACAAAATCATCATCCAATACATGCACACACACACATATACACAATAAGATATCACAACCTGTATTATCAGCAACTACAAGATGTCAGCAGTAACAAAACACACACACCCCTTGCCATTAGTCGACCCATTTCAGCTGGTTTTCAGCACTTATCAGCAACTACAAGATGTCAGCAGTAACAAAACACATACACCCCTTGCCATTAGTCGACCCATTTCAGCTGATTTTCAGCAACTACACGATGTCAGCAGTAACAAAACACATACACCCCTTGCCATTAGTCGACCCATTTCAGCTGGTTTTCAGCACTGGCCCTGGCCTTTTCCACCCAAAATCTCAGAGCCTTCTCTGTCACACCAGGCTCACAGTCCACAGACAGCTGCACCACAGTGATAAAGATCTTCTTCCTCACCTCCTGCAGCTTCCCCATCTCCTCCCTCATCCTGGTCACAAGGCTGACGCTGTCGTTGCCCTGGGCTGACACGGTGAACTCCAGGAGACTGGGGGAGTTCACTAGAGTCTGTGCCAGAACAACGTCGACGAAGGAACTGTTGATCAGCCAGTGCACTTGTTGGAGACGGCGACCCCACTCGAGAACATGCTGCAGGCTAGCTGAGGTCAGCGTCGTCTGTCTATGTGCTTTGACACCCATTTCCAGCCGGAGGTGTTGCAAGTAAGGGCATTTCCTATAGAACAGATCAGGTCACAGAACTTAAAGCAGATCACACACTAACAGAATACACAGAGAATATAATAAAAAAAAAAAAAACAGATCCAATTCGTAATGCCTTAGTTCTGATTATCATTTATTATATATGAAAGCATGTTCTAAATTAGGAATGTTTTAAAACTCAGACTGGCCTTTTGCAAGTCTATACATAACATATGTATAAACTCCAGAAGAAAATCACTTCCACATTGAAAAACAGTTCAATGTGGTGCCCCAATGACTCCCCTACACACAGTAACGGGGGGGGGGGGGGGTCCAGTATCATATGTAACTTCTTACAAAACTGGTTTCAAGATTTCTTTTCCATGTACTTGAAAACTTTTCTTTCAATCCCCTCTGACCCTTAACAAAGGGAATATTGTTCTGAAATATCGCAGCCTGACTTGTCTGCTGCCATTAAAATCATTCCAATTAGCACCAAGGCAAAAAGCCTCCAGCTGACAGGCCCCATCTGTGACCAGTTTTGGCATGTAGTGTTTGGCAGTGTGGGAGACATGTCAGTTGTGTTGTTTGGCAGTGTGGGAGACATGTCAGTTGTAGTGTTTGGCAGTGTGGGAGACATGTCAGCTGTGTTGTTTGGCAGTGTGGGAGACATGTCAGTTGTGTTTGTCTGGCAGTGTGGGAGACATGTCAGCTCAGTTGTATTGTTTGGCAGTGTGGGAGGCATGTCAGTTGTGTTTGTCTGGCAGTGTGGGAGACATGTCAGCTCAGTTGTATTGTTTGGCAGTGTGGGAGACATGTCAGTTGTGTCCTGACTGTTCTTCACATGTGCTGTATTTTAAGACATGTTCCAACACTGCTGATTTTTTTTTTTTTTACCTTTTTTTTCTTTTCTTTCTTTCTTTTTCTTTGTGTGTGTTGTGTGTGTGTGGGGGGGGGGGGGGGGGGTCTGTGAAAGTGTAAATTTATAATAATGTGAGAGCACTGACTGACCAATCAGATATTTGTTGAACGTCATTCAGTTATAACTTTTATGTGTAACAGATGATGCATGTGGTGTGTGCTAGCTTGTTCCAAGCTGGTTGGCCTAATGGGGGTCAGGTGCATGCATTATTTCATTCTAATGTGAAACCTCAACATACTTGGACTGACACTGTGCCTTCCTGTGCCACTTTAGCTGCAAAGTGATTTTCTTTTTCTAGTTTATTTTGTTATTAGTTTTTGTTGATGTAATCAGTGTGAATATATGTACTTGAAGTGTGAGTTTCCTGGCTTGCCACATAAGTAGACTGCCCGCCCTTGTTTTAGGTGTACTACCAATGATGCCGATATGGTTTATCGGTCTAGCACAATTACAGTGAACATGAAACATGTGGATTCTTTGTGTCGAGATTGTGGTGACTGTGTAACTCAGGCAGAAACACTATACGGGACTTCACATAAAATTTGGTGCCAACTTTGCTTCTGAATCTTACGTTCTTTTAATCCAGACATTTCAAACGATGAAGAAGGAACTACCTGCACCAAATGCAAAGTTGTGTAAACTAACAGAAATGAAACATGATGAAATGCAATTCTCAAGTCTAAAGAACAAAAGAATGTGCTGCAGTTGAAATTAGGAGAATGTCAGAGATCAGGACAATTCAACAAATTGACCAATTCACAGTTGACAACCGCGTCTCAAAAAAAAAAAGCAGACCAGCCCAAATCAAATAAATACCATAAAAACTCCTGACCTTCATTTAGTATAGCCATCAGCACTTTAAATCAACAGTGACACCCAGTCATGGGCTACTCTCACCTCAAGATAATTTCCACACAGTCGTCGGTCAGGGCAACAGCACAGGTGATTGTAAGGTGGGCCAGACGTGGGCAGCAGGCAATCAGGGCTGTGAGTTCCCTTGCTGACATGTCATACCATGGACGCAGACAAAGGGACTGCAGCCTGCTGTCCTGATGGTCTCTCTGTATTCCCTCCTTTGACAGCTGATGTTCAAACTTCCCTTCGCTGTTACTGATTGAGCATTCAATGCTTTCAAGGTAGGGTAGCAATGTGATCAGCCCCACCACAGCAACAGGTGTTACCAGGTGGCACCGGAAGACTCCAAGCGACTGCAGCTTTAGACGTCCGTTTGTCAGGATCGTTAGACAGGCGTCTGACACCTCTTGACAGTTGGTCAGACATACTGAACGCAGCACTGGTTGATGGGACAACAGCTCAGTGTATGTGCTGGCATCCAACACAGTGAATCCTTCCAGTGTCAAATCCTGAAGCTTGCCCTTGTTTGGCCAGCTTGGTGTGGAGTAGTCAGCATGGAAAACTTCATGTCTTCGCGGCTGCTCATCAACATCATCACCGGAATCAGCTTCAAATTGCCAAAATGGTCTGTTAAGATGTGAAGTTTCCGTGTGCACAACAGCGGACAGTTTCAGGACAGTCAGTTCCGGAAATCCACTCAGCAGTTGTCTGATGCCAAAATCAGAAACCTGTTTCCCAACCGTCAACTGCAGTTTCTCAAGTTTGTTGAAGCCCTTCAAAATCGCGTACACACATCGATCATCCTGTATGGGACAGTCTGTCAGCTTCAGAGATGACAGCAAACAATTGGGCTTCTGGAGCACACTTTTGAAGGCTTTAACTGTGAGCGGCAGGTTGCACAACTTGAAGTGTTCCAGCTGACAGCAGTGCTCAAAGATGACATTGACGATCTTGTCATTGACGCAAATGTCCAAGTGGAGTCGCCTTAATGCTGGACCTGACAAGAAGTAGCCACTGACAGATCTCCTAACAACACGAGAGAGCCTGTGACTGCAAGGTAAAATGAATGTCAGTGTCTCCAAATTTCTCAAGCTTTTGAAATCATCAAAGCACTGTGCAATGCATTTCTCAACCACAGGGAAATACATGGATTTTCTGAAAACTTCCTGTTCTATATGCAGGCTGGTAAGAGCTCTGTACTTTGTAAGGAACTGCATGCTTGGGAAGATAAAGCTGACAAGCGTCATGTTTTTCACACATGGAAAAAACATCTGATCAGACAGGAAACAGCCAGGCATAGTGCTACCCCTTTCCTCAACAGATGTCACCACTGATTTCACCTGCACTGTGTAGTGGGACAGAGTGACTCCAGCAACATGTGGACAACCCATACACACACTGGGTACATCCTTGCCCTCCGTCTGTGCAGCACAACTTGTTGTATGACCCTCACTCTTGCTGTCTCCCACTTCATGTTCATATGTGACTGGAATGATGCACTTCTGATGCATCATGCCCTGCAAAAACTCGTGGCACATGACAACCACAGGTCTTTTCGCTCTGGGGGGTACTCTAATGATTCTGACATGTTTCCAAAGATCAGGCATCAGGGACAGTTTCTGGAAATATCTGCACGTCTGTCTGACCCCAAGAACCAGATCTGGTATAGACAGCTGGGCGAATATTTTGAGAATTATATCCTCTGGCAGATCGATCAAGTTTGCCGCCATTTCTCTTCATGAACTTGACATCTGCAAGAGGATGAAAAACACAACATTAAAAACTTCATTTTGACTCTAACATTAACAAACATACAAAAAGTTCAGAGAATGGTTAGACAGCTGAAACTACTGCACTGTCTTGATGCTGACCAATCAAACTGACGATGGCCGCCAAGATCCAGAATTCATAATCTGATAATAATTCCATGATAATTTTGTAATACAAAATAATATCAAGCACCAGCCGCCGTGGCGAAGTGGTTAGCATCGCGGACTCCCGGCTGGGAGGTCGTGGGTTCGAATCCCATCAGAGTCATGTGGGTTTTTCTGCCCCGACCGGCTCCTACCCAGAGTTGAGTTTGCTGCGGACTCAGTTGGGGAGACTGGGACCACACAGTCGAGTTTCATCCACTTAATGGATGCGTTTCTGAGAGTGTTGCTCAAATTTCCTGACCAACACTGCAGGTGCCTGTATCTCTCGGGCCTGGTTGACGCCGGGATATATTATGAAAGGAAGCGTAGAGAACAGCCCTGTCATGTAGTCTCAGACCGAAATGGAAATCCGTAGCATCATCTTAATCATCCTCATTCTCATCGATCAGCATAAAAAAAAATTGTCTCAAATTCTGTGGCCCTTCATGCCCTGCTCTCATGGTGACCTCAGTTTCGATGTCCTCTCCACGTCTGTGGCCTTGGTTTGGTTCCGTCGGGGTCACCAGTATAGGCAAGTCCATGGGGGCTGTCGTTTGACGGACGTGGTGGCGCCCTCCGGAGGGAGAGCTCACTCACGCCGGCTCCGCGACTAAGCAATTATTGTCGTCAGTAGGGGGCTTAGTAGGTGGTGCCCTGCGTATGTTAGATCAGAACAGGCGCCACTGAACACCACCGAAGTGACTCGGCAGCAGTGCAGTGTCTCCTCCGGTGGGTTGCCTCTTGATGTCTTGACATTGGCTGCTCCTTGTGGATTGCCGGTGCTGGGGCTGCGGCGGGGCCGACCGGGCTGTGGCTGTGGACGGGGTGTCGGAATAAGCGGCGTGGGTGCACTGCCTCTGAGGTGGCGCAGAGGTGGGACAGCAAAAAAAATAAATAAATAAAATAAAAAAAAAATAAAAAAAATAAAATAAAAAAAATATATCAAGCTGCAGTTTGGATATTTTTGAGACATGAAAATGACATGTATTTTAATTACCTAAAACATGATTTCTGAATGCAAAATTCAATGAAATGTAAACATTATCCATCTTCTTCCGCTACGAGCCTTGTCATGGTGAACTTGACATCATGTGACAGATACCGAGCCTATCTATATCCAGTCAGTGTTCGTAACTTTTCACGTTAATTTCATCTATGATGTTCCTTTACTGATAACATCAAAATAAACAGACTGACAATTGAAACGTAACTTTGACCAGTTGAGCAGCATGTATACTTTTACTGATTTCAACAAATGAGTAAAGCAGATTTTTTCATCTTTACACCAGAATAAAGTGATAACATTTGAAACTTAATTTTCTTGTGAAAACTTGTTATGAGTAAATTTTCCAACCATCTACAAACTGAACTGAATGAAACGCACTGTCATGTGCCTTTAAACATCAGAGAAAAGCTGTGTCCGAGGAGAAGATGACATATTTCTTGTATGTGTTGACCCTCCAAACATCCGTCATTTAATTTCTCTTGCACTTGCCATGTTATGCAGCCACATTTCTCTTCACTTCCCCTCTCTGTCCCCTGTCTTGCCCCACATTTCCTCCACTTCGTTCTCCATGTCCGCTACATGATAGATGATCTGAAAATGTAAATCACATGAAAACAACATGCATACACACGCAAGATCCATACATCATCTCTCACACACAAATATGCATGCGCGCACATACATATATACATACACAGCTTTGATTTTCTTTTAATTAACAGAAATCCTTTGAACAAGACCTTCCAAAGCATCATCTCATGCAAAAATCTCTCCGATGTGATTATTTTGCCATACAGTTTAGCTCTGATTGACAAGTAGGAATGACATTCTCCTGAACTTTGTTTTCTCTTCTTTGAAAAGCTTCCAGCTCCACTGAACTATCCATTTCCTTACAGAGCCCAACAATGTCTATCTACAGCTGTGTGCTTTCCAGCGCTACATATGAAACCTTTTCTTTGTACGTTACCTAATAACATCTTACCACTTGATGCACACAATCATGTTTTGATGGGTTTGTAGCTATTATGACCATTTTGAAGTTTAATGCAAGTGCTAAGGCAAGGAACATGTCCAACAAACATGACCAAATCCACAACTAAGCATAATGCATTTTGATAGAACATTGTATTCATTAACATAACATACAGATCTACAGGCAATTTCAATTTCATGTTGCTTACAGCCCAGCCAACTGCAAAGGGCCATATCAGGGCTGTCACTTCGTTGAAGTCAGTTCTCAAAATTAGACTTTAAAAAATAAACCAACTTACATCTCATACACATTTGTTTGAATATTCTTCTGTAAAATAGTAGATCAGATTAAAAATACTGATTTTTTTAGAAACTTCAAAATCACATCAGTTACATTTCTGAGAAGCAATTTAATAGAATCTGCTGTAAAGTTTTTATGTCTGACATCATGAATGTCCCAACAGGCTATAAGAAGACATGTTATAGTGAATGGTGCATCACATGGAATGCACTACTGGAGTTTCTTCACCTTGGAGAGGAATAGATATATAAGGAGAGGCCTTTGTGCAAACAGCACAAGACTGTTTCTCCTTTAAAGTGGCTCATGGCAAAAACTCTTTACATTTTTGACGGATCTGGGAGTTTGTTATCCCCCATCTGAGACTTCCATTCCTTTTGGCAGAGGGCTTTGACAAATGCCTGAGCTTTAGATTTCAGATTGGTTTTAGTCACTGATTCAAAAATCACAATTCTAATTCATAAACATACCACTGGGAAGTGATACTGCTGCTGCTACAGTGTTGCAGATGGACAGAAACAGAAAAAAAGAGAGAATGGGTGATTCAGCGGGTGGGTAATGGGTATGTGAGGGATCATCAGTCATCACATATGAGTTGGATCTGCAGTCAAAAGTTGTCATAACAACACAAGTTGTTATTCACAGATTACAACGTGCTTGTAGTTGTATTCAAATTTTCAATCAGCCTGCACCACCAGTCTGGTCTGCCTGTTCACTTACTGATGACACTTTTCAAACTTTGCAACAATCATGTGCACTACTGATCAGAATAACAAAACACTGTTTACAAGTTAAAAAAGACTCACAGTGAAACGCAAACCATGCTGGAAACTTTGCTAATGTACATTATGTTGTTATGCTACACACAAAAGTATCAGAGAAATGTCACAGAAGCCAAACAAAATTTTGTACATGCAAGTGATCCGGTCAACATTGCTTGAATGGACTTTTCCAGACAGTACTACGTCATGTGATTGTGAACAAAATTTCATATGCTGTGACTCAGCAGCGTGTTTTCAGTTGGTCTCCACTACACATGTAACACATAGAAACAAAACCACATTATGGCATATGATTAGAAAAAGTATCTGCTCATTAACAAACAAAATGTAGTCATTAAGAAATGCAGAAGTTTGGTTTTACGAATGGTATATATCTAGGGACAAGTTGCTTACTGAACTAAAGTAACTTACATGAAGACTTTTTTCAGACATCTCAAAAGCCATAAGCAATAAGAACTGTTTCTTGCATTTCCATGGTGTACACTGAAATTAAAAAAGTATTAGCCTTAAACAATGTGACATTTTCTTGCTTTAGCATTTTCATTGTGTAGACTCATTAGCAAAATTCCCATTGTGTAGACTCAAAATCTTTTTTCCCTATCATCTTTTGCAAAATTAAAGCCCCTGAATTTTTGATGTTGTAGAACTGTACATGAAAGTATGTAACTGTGCAAATATCTTATTGAGCACCATTCTGCATGCACACTTCCATGAAAAAGAAGGACAAACACAATGCTTTACTGAAGAAAACAAAAGCATCATACATGTCATCAATCCATCAAATGAACCCAAAGTTCAGCATAAGCAAGTTGTCTGTATGTGGCATAGCACTGAGCAAATTCCTATATTGTTTTGTTTGGAGTTGTTTGTGAGTGTGTACATGCCCATCTGTTCAAAACACCAGCCTTCACCCCACCCCCAGGCAAAAGCATTAAAGTGGACTGTTTCAAAACGCTGTAACTGAGGGCAGAAAATGAAGCAAAATTTTGAAGCAAAATTTTGAAAGAGAATGGGTTAGTTACGCCATGGACACAGAGTACAGTTCAAACTTGTCCTATGCTCTGTCTGTGTCCTTGGCGGTAACTAACCCCCTCTCTATCTAAATTAAAGTGGACGTCATCACAAAAAGAAGAGACGATAGAATTTAGTTAAAATTTCCCCCGTTACTCTTTCCCTCTATCATCAAGGGCGTTCACATATATAACAAAATTCGTTATACGATTATATTACAGATAATCCTGCCTGAATTTCCGATCATCAAAATACATGCCACCTACCTTTGGGTTTTCTTTTGAATTCCCCTTACTTCCTGGTTTGAGAGCCACGATTAGTACCGAAACCACTGACTGGCAGTATATTCTCTTTGTGACAACGAAAATCTGCGAGAAATTTGATGAATAACATTTTGTATCACAGCCAATGTGTTGACCTAAACCATGTCCCCCTTTTCATGTTGAGGTCATCAATCGTGCTGTCAGTGTCACTGGTAAACAGATTACCTCCCCTTCGTGGAAGCGCGCATCAACGAGATTGACACAACATGGGGAATCCATGATTACGACTCGATTAAAAGTGAAAATCGAGGCAAAGCGTAGGTATGCAAGTCTTATCTGAATCAAAGGCGAAGCGAGGGAATAACAGGAAATGAGGTAATAGTCTGTAACAAAACGGCATATATCTACGCACCGGATCTTATCCAATTATGCAAAACACAATACGAACATCCAGTGAAAGCAAGGCCAATATGAGTGTATATACTCTCTCTGTGTGTTTTGCTATCAATTTGCTCCGTCCCGAACAGTCTGGTTTCAGACAAAAACATGTTATCCCCTCTCTCTCTTTCTGTCACTGAAGTATTGTTTCTGTTTTTAGCAAATTCTGAAAATTAGTAAGTGGTGTGTGTGTGTGTGTGTGTGTGTGTGTGTGTGTGTGTGTGTGTGTGTTTAGTGTTTACCTATATGAGGTTTTACATTATAACTGAATTGATTTTGTTGGGTTGTTGTTGTTGAGTTACCCTACTTGTTTATTTTGCTGAGTTACCCTACTTGTTTATTGTTCATTGTTTTTCATGTTTATTTATGTCACTAATGTATAGTTAGTCAGCAGCACGATTGTAATTTCTCAGAATTGAGACAATAAAGTATTCTTGTACCTTGTTGTTACTAGTTCATTAAAAACCACAGTTGTCGGTAGTATACCAATACTTGGGGGGGGGGACGATTCATAAAAGTATCTCTCTCTCTGTTTTGCTGTGACTGATGTGTTGTTACTTGTTCATTAAAAACCAGAGTTGCTGATAGTATACCAATATTGGAGCGGAGGGGGCAGTGGGGGGTGGGGGGAGCGTTTTTTAAAGGCATCTCTGTCTCTCTCTCTCACTGATAAGCAATAGGTGGATCACTTTATCTCTCTCTCAATTCATTTATTCTTTGTTGTTTCATTTTTGTACTCCCAGTTCTTATAGAACAGGGAGTACTTTAGAATGGGAACGAAGAAATGCTGTCTGTGTGTCTGTCTGTCTGTGTGTCCATGGTCAAAATGTGTTCCACTCGCTCCAGAAAAAACTACTGGGCCGATCTTTCTGAAAATTTATAGGTATGTTCATTATGGGCCACGGATGATGCCTGATGTTTTAGTTTACCACTATAGCTGTTATAGGTCAGGGGTGAAGGATCGGAGGAAAGAGATGCCCCCTCGCTCACAGGCCAATAACAGCAGTACGAGACAGGCACGCAGTGAGGAGCGTCCTTTTTGGACTCCAGACCCTCCTATGGAAAAATCTCGAAGTCAGGTATTTGGTGCAGCAGGTTTCAGTCCAGTAAGAGCAAATTCCAAGCATGGCAACAAACAACTTAGAAATTTATCAGGAGCATCGGCTTCTGATCTTGTCTTGAAGAACCGTTTTAGTTCTTTGGTGGACAGTGAAGTTTCTGGAGAAGAGGGCTGATAGATTTTCTTTTAACTACCTAACATGGACATACTCCAGTGGAACATAAGGGAAGTTAAAGCAAATTGTCGGGACCTTGAGCTATTATTGACAGAGTATAGATCTTCGGTAATTGCTCTTCAGGAAACCCTTTTAACTGCAAGTAAGAAGCATGAGATTCCTGGTTTCTCCTGCTTATTGAAGCCAGCTTCTGCAGACTTTTCAAGGAGAGGCGTTTCTCTTTATATTCATAATTCGGTACTACATACAGAAATTTCACTTCAGATGGATCTGGAGGCAGTGGCAGCTCGTATCTCGTTAAACAAGGCCGTTACGATATGCTGTTTGTATCTGTCTCCATCTTTTGTGATTTCGAAGAGTCAGTTGGATGGTTTAATTTCTCAGCTCCCTCGCCCATTTCTTTTATTGGGTGACTTGAATGGCCATTCTCCACAGTGGGGAAGTAACTGCACCAATTCTCAAGGGAAAGTTCTTGAGGATTTTATATCGGATCATGATCTGTCTTCTGAATTCAGGCTCACCGACCTTTTGTTTTCCTTCTGGTTCTTTGACTCACTTGGATTTGTCCATTTGCGACCCTTCTTTATTTTTGGACTTAAGAGTGGCAGGTTCATTCGGACCTAAGCGGGAGTGATCACTTCCCGATTTTTATTTATTTTACGAAGCAATTGCAGGAGTCCCCTCGGGAAACATGGAAGTTTGGCTCTGCAGATTGGAGTCTTTATCAGCAACAGATTTTAAGTAGACTGCCTATGAATCTGTTGCAGAGTTATGATGATCCTGTTTTGCAGTTCACTAAAGTGATTGTAGAGAGTGCTAAGGAAGCTATTCCCAAGTCCCGTGATAAACCAAATAATGTTAAGACCCCTTGGTATGATAAAGAGTGCAAAACTTTGAAGGGTAGGAGAAAGGATGCTCAAAGACTTTTTGCCAGGTTTCCTATGGTGGGGAACAAAGTTAAACATCAGGCGTGTAGGGCTAAGTGTCGGTATACTTTTAAAACTAAGAAGAAAGAATCTTGGAAAAAATTTTGTTCAAATCTGTCCTTTAAGGTCAATTCAAGTAAAGTCTGGAAACTAATCCGTAAGATTAAGGGAAAGTTGGTTACATCAGTTATAAAATGTTTGCAAGTAAACGGATCGATTATTACTAATAAAAAGGAGGTTGCTAACTTGTTAGCTGTTACTATCCATCAAAATTCGTCAGCTGATCATTATTGCAAGGAATTCCAGCGTATCAAAAGATCAGCGGAGTCAAAATCTTGTTCCTTCGTGCCAAATAGTTCTGAGGATTACAACTGCGTTTTCAGCATGGATGAGTTAAAGGACGCCATTTTGAAAGCCAACAACTCAGCTCCTGGACCAGATGACATTCATTATCAATTTATTCAACATTTGCCAGCTGAGGGTTTAAAGGTGTTGTTGTCTCTGTTTAATCATGTTTGGTGTTCAGGATATTTTCCACCTTCTTGGAGAGAGGCGGTTGTTATCCCTATTCCTAAACCAGGGTAAGATCATTCGGATCCTAACAACTATCGTCCTATAGCTCTCACTAGTTGCTTATGTAAAACTATGGAGAGAATGGTATATTCTCGATTGTTATGGCAGTTACAATGTCAGGGGGCCTTAGATGTTTCCCAGTGTGGATTTCGGAACAACCGCAGTACTACTGATCACCTGGTTCAATATGAGTCTTTTATCAGGAATGCTTTGATTAATGGAGAACATGTAGTTTCTATTCTTTTTGATTTAGAAAAAGCTTATGACACAACATGGAGGCATGGAATTCTTCAGGACTTGAAGGCACTTGATTTCAAAGGTAATTTACCAATGTTTATTGCTAATTTTTTGTCTAACAGCATTTCAGTGTTAGACTTCATTCGACCTTTTCGGATCCTTTTGAGCAGATGGGTGTCCCTCAGGGTAGCATCCTTTCTCCACTTCTGTTCAATCTCAAGATTAATAACATCGTTCAGTCAGTAAAGTCTGGAATTGATAAGTCATTGTTTGTTGACGACTTCTCCATCTCTGCCACGGATGATGCCCGATGTTTTAGTTTACCACTATAGCTGTTACTAATGGCTGTAACGGCCTGTAACGGTTTTTCTTCTTTATGGAATATCTCAGAAAGTGCTTGGCCAATTTATAAGCGGTTTGGATGATCTTGTGACAAATCGGAGCCTGTGTCCATATGTAAGTGATGCAATGCTGAAAATGGATTAAACAACCATTAAAAACCGTTATTTCTTATATATAGGTGGATTTTAATGAAATTTGGTACATAGAAAGGTAATCACACACAAATGGCACTGCTATATAGCGTTTCTAAATTTGACCGTTAAAAACCGTTATTCTTGACATATTGTCCGATTTGGATGAAATTTGATATGCTTTAGCCCAGCGAGGACTAAAATACCGGTTTCAAAAGCGCATATCGTTTATATAACCGTTATTTTTTTTGTATATTTGTGGGTTTTAATGAAATTTTGTATATAGAAAGGTTATCACACACAAATGGCACTCCCATGTAGTGTTTCAAAATCTGACCGTTAAAAACCGTTATTCTTGACATAATATTGTCTGATTTGGATGAAATTTGGTATGTACACAGGCTTTAGCCCAGTGAGGACTAAAATACCAGTTTCAAAAGTGTACATCAGTTAAATAACCATTAAAACCGTTATTTTGCCTTTATGGCCAATTTATAAGCGGTTTGGAAAACTGGGAGTACGTTTATATGCTTCGCATCTTGTTTATTTTAAATTCCTCTATGTGTAGCTCATCCACAAGTATTAAATGCTTTTGAAGATACATGTATATATGTTTGTGAAAAGTTTTGTAAGGTTAAGTCGCTAGTCATGCTCAGTTAGTTGCTAGTCATGCTTGGTCCTTTAGTGGGGCAAGGACCAGATGAAGAAAAAGCATATATTTGGTTGTCTGTTACTTTTGGAAATAAATACTCTCTCTCACTCACACACACACGCATGCATGCAGCATCCACACATTGTGTGTATGAATGTTACTTCCAAAATCTCTGCAGTTGTTATTCACCAGATCTCTCTACCCACTCCAATCGTAAATCAACAAATTTCAAAAGGTCTTTTTTGAAGGGGAACAATCGATGTCAGACTCAATTCTCTCAGTGATTTTTCCAGGTATGGTGGTGATTGGACCTTTGTTACTTTTAATTTATGCCGTAATGAACCAAAAGGACATCTCCACCAGTTCACAACCACTTGAATGGTGAGATTTACGTCCTATCAGCCTAAGACTTTGACCAACTGCATGATAAGCATGTATACCACAATGAGGTTTTCTTCAAAATGGTCATGCGTCAAATCACATCAATGACTCAAATGTGTGAAGATTGTGGTTGAGAAAGGCTGAGAAATGAAGAAGGAACACTGTAGTATTGAGCTTATGTTGAGGACAGTGAACACGGCAAAGTAATGCTTTTGTGTCGCGAACCTCTGCCTAACAGTGACAGTTTACTGATTAGTGATACCATGTGGCCCTTACAGTAACGGACTGGCTATGGTTTATGGACAATGAGAATCACAGTGAACGTGATCACAATGATCAGAGCATACAAAATGGACTGCCTACAACCCCCCCCCCCCCCTTTATGTGCCAGAATGATCATCCTCAAGATCGTGGGCACCAAAGGAAAGAAGAAGAACTTCAAGAAAAAAAAACCTTAAGGCTAGAGGAATAACGAGACACACGTATGCAAACCCGCGATAAACAGTGGCAGAGGTTAAGAGAAATGAAGTGGCTGAAGGAAAGTGAAGACAGATACAGTAATACAGGAGTTGAAGAAGGAAAAGGTGCCATGGGGATCAAGAAGCCAGTCCAGCAAGCACAGCAAGGGCAATGAGCTGTACTACGTGGGAAAACACATTCCAAAGAAGCCTCAGCTGTAATGATATGTATTGCATATGGCATTTCTCAGGATCAGCTTCATCTTCAGATCTGTATAATGGCCTCCTGCCCTCGAATGAAACCTGGTGAAATGGTGGAGATCATGGAGATGACCCGATGTGTCCGATCTATCAGGACAAACAAACATTGGAGCATCATGTGCCCCGAGTTCATGCAAACAAGTGCTAAACCAGGGAAGGTAGGCTCCACATGAAGATCTATGCTGAAGCTGATCCTGAGAAATGCCATATGCCAGAGAGAGAGACAGAGACAGAGAGAGAGAGAGAGAGAGAGAGAGAGAGAGAGAGTGAATGCAGATAAAAAGACTAATGATACAAATGAATTTTTCTTTATTGCATAACTCTTTTGGACATTTGGTGAAGGCAAGCAAAAACATATACATAGATTTCAATGAAAGATATCATATTAAAACTAAACTACATGTTTTGAGAGTATTTTGAACTGTTTAGAGAAAATCTCATTACCCAATTCATGTTGGATGACATAAGAAAAGTCAGAAGTTAAAAAATTTCAAAACAGCTGCCTTTTTACTCAAAAGAAAATACTTCTGTAAAGATTTTTATAAAAGGAGACAAAGTGAGTCTAAGCCCAATAAGCACTTACAAAAATTAGTTCTGAGTTCAAAATCATTCATTATTCTTGCTTTACAGAATTCAGTTCTGGGACTATGACATTATTAACTCATTTTCAAAACCAATAAGAAAATTTTTTTAAAAAGGGCTAATGCTTACAAACACCATAAACATACCAAAAGTAAAAGCAAGCTCAACAAAACACCCATTTCCATTTCATTCAAACAGCTGGCTCACCAAGTCACTGATATAAAATGTTCACAGATAGATTTATACCAAGACATATACAGCAACAAGGTTAAATATATATATAGGCAAGATCTATCAAATTCAATGAATTGTGAACATGTCAATGAGGGAAAAAAACATAATTCATGTTCACAGACACACACTGAATTTAGTTTTAGAGCAAGTTTTGGGCTATCATATGCAGACAGGTAAGCCCTGCTGTGCTCATGCACACTCACTCACTCTCACACACACACACACACACACACACACACACACACACACACACACACACACACACTCCAAAACATTCATGCAGTGCACATATATATTACACCAACTTTTCACACAATCTTTGTGACAATGGCTACCATATTTACCTATATATACACCAATCTACTGTAATTGTAAACCTTTACACCCACTTCATTATATATATACCTTGTTAAAAGAGTTACATCTCTGTACACCAGTTTAATGTAATTATGAACCTTTTCATCAACTTGTTTATATATACACCATGCTGAGGTCTGGGCTGTTCTTTTTTTTTTTTTTGGTCCGCAGAACTTAATGGAGTACAAAAACCTAAAAAAATAAAATAAAATAATGAAAAAAAAAAAAAAACATAAAAAGTTAAACATTACCCAGAGAAGCCCATACACTGCTGTTACAATGCCTCCTTTGGATAGTAATAACATATATTTACAACTTAGTACCTAAAAAAAAATCATGCTAATTGGAACATGATAGAACACAACTAACAAAAAAAGCAGAAAAAGAAGACTGACTGGACCCAAGCTGAATGGAACCAAAATAGGTGAACTGGTCACAACAGTGGATGACAGTAATGTGAAAGAAAAAAAGGCAGAGTCAAAATGTCGCAGAAAAGTAGAAACTTTTACCAGCATCAAGTAACATAGAATTTAAAGATCCATCAGAATCCCTCCCACATACACAAACAAAGCACTTGTGGATACACTGTTGCTGTTAGTACAGTGAACACGCACAAACTGTATGATACACAAGAGTACCACACATCTGTTAGTTAGTTAGTTAGTTGGTGTTTATAGGGTCCAGCGGACTACTAGGAGCCAAATCAGGACCTCAGCTATCATATCTAAGTCTCTAAATACAAATACCCACACTAGTATTAACACATAGCTTAAAATTTATGAGGACAAAAGCACAATTATCTGTTCAACTCCGACGACACCTGTATACATAATTAAAACACTATATTTTATAAAATAAGTTTACCTCTTTCAAAAAAGAAAAAATAAGATCTACTGAAATCTCACGAAAAAGAACTGATAAATCACTGGTGGAAAAGAACTTCTCTCTGATACACATCAAATCAGCACATTCTGTCAAAAAATGATTAACACTGAACAAGCTGTCACACGCAACACACAATGGGGGGTCTTCCCCTCTGAGTATCCAACTGTGCGTTATATAGCTGTGCCCAATATGTAACCGTGACAAAACCGATTCCTCTTTACGGTTACATACCACCGATGGGAAAGGAATAGTTAAATCTGGGCAAATTTTAAACAATTTATTATGAATTTGATTACACCATTCACTCTGCCACAGTTCACGACAATACAAACTAGATTTATGACGTAGATCAGAGTGAGGAACAAACTGCATAGGCCTCCTGGAAAGACTTGCACCGAGAGCTTGTTTGGCTGCTTTGTCCACCACTGAGTTACCATAGATTCCCATGTGGCTGGGGACCCACAAGAAAACTATATGCTTTCCCGAAGAGACAAGCCGAGTATGAAGCCACCACACATCTGAGTCCGATCATAAAGTTATGAAACCAAAAAGAAATTTAAGATAGCAGTTAATCACACAATGAAAGAAATTAATGCTAAATTTACAAAACACATGATTAGAAAAATTCCAATTGCAAAATCATAGCTTCAAAAAAAAAAAAAAAAAAAAGTTCAAATCTCAAACTAGAGGTTCAACTAATGATATTGCGACTAGGACACTCGCATCCATCTGCCTTCTGCCCATGAACACCCCACCACCCCACCCCTCTCTTCCCCTCATCCCCCCATTTTTTTTTTTTCTGGCCCCTGATCATGAAGCTCAAGCCTTATCTCACATCTATCCACTTCATCATGCCTCCCTGAACACACACTTGGACACAGCCAAGAATAACAGCTTTATTAAAATGGCATACAAGTTTGGTGCTTAGTAACCGTTGCCTGTCATTACTGTCAACTTGAAAGTGTGTGAATGGCACGGCAATGGAAATGAATGAATCGGTAGAAAGGACTACAGAGTTCCGCACAACAACAATTTCCACTTTGGAGAGTATCACTGCATTTGATTCACACCTGGGTCACACCGACACATTGATTCACACCTGGGTCACACCGACACATTGTGCCATGTCCAACGAGGAAGCGTTCAGTAAAGTGACGTTAAGTCGCACAGCAGTTTCACTGGAAATGAACAGATCACGTCATCTGGAGGAGAGCAAAGAGGTTAAGTCAGTTTTCTTTCCTGACAATGAGCCCATATGCTTGCAGAGTTCCTACAGACTCCCAAGAACAAAATTCAAGTAGTTTTCAAGGAGTTTTCAAGGAGCATTTGTATGCAATTACAAAAGGATTTTCATATATCTAAACTGCTTTTTTTCCAATAATTTTTTCCCATATGGTGGCCATCAGGTTTTGCGTTTCATTGCTTTTGAATTATTGCAATAGAAATAGCAAATGATATGTGCTGTTTCGACTTATAAATAAAATATAATTGCATGCAGAAATCATTTCTCATCAATAGAAAAAAAATTACCAAGCCAGCTGGCCTGGATCCAGAGATATTATACTCCTCGCACATCAACTGTTGTCGAAAAAAGTGATTTCGAGAAAACGGCGCTCGAAAATAAAGAAGTTAAGCAATTTTCACACACACCTCCTTCAAATAAAGTCATTTTTTACTAAGAAAAATGTGAAAATAGACAAAATGGACACCACAGATGCTTTCAACAGACTTTCTTGAGCACAAAAACACATAAAACCCAAAACGTGATTTCTGAAAGAAAATGGTCAAATTTTCGTGCCACCTCTCCCCTTAAGGCTACACTACTTGCGTAAAAATTGAAAAAAGAAATGGCGGTTTGAATTTTCTGCATTCAGGTTAATGAAAAACTATTTTAAAACAAATTTTTACAAACATCGTCGCGATCCTGGATTCTCGTTGGCGATTTTACCAAGGGAGATAATTTGTAACTTCATCAATTAGTTACAAATTATCTCCCTTGGTAAAATCGCCGACAACAATCCAGGATCGCGGCAATGTTTGTAAAAATTTGTTTTAAAATAGTTTTCAATTAACAAGAACGCAGAACAACCCAACTGCCATTCCTTTCTGCCACAAAGATTTTTTGGAGCTGACGGCTTGATTTTCAAAGGTTTTCAAGGAGGTTCGGTCAACAGAACCACATTTTATTGATTTTCAAAGGTTTTCAAGGTTTTGAAATACCCTGTCAGAATTCAAGGAGTTTCAAGGGGCATACGAACCCTGGCTTGAGTGAGGGATCCTGAGCCACTGCGTGAAGCAAAGGATTCCTACCGTCTAATGACACAATGCAACACATTCCTATCACACCACCTGATCAGTCAATGTACCGACAAAAACAAGCACTAGCGTGACTAAAATTCTGCTTATGTATATACTTTTTCATAATTTGGATTAATTCACAGGAGAACAAATCTCGAGGACTTTTTTGTAAATGTTCAGCGTTTCTATTTGCTCCTTTTGCAAGACTGTCTACTATTTCATTCCACTTTATACCACAGTGAGATGGGACCCAACAAAAATCAATTCTTATACCTAGAATTATGAAACAATGCAGTAAATGTTTTATTTCAAAAAGCAAATCTTTTCTAGCTTTGCAGTCCTAACGCTCTTGTGATTGTAGAACAGATTTGGAATCAACACAGTAAGTTTTTATATAAAGCAAATTGGATTATCATATACGTATATCAAAAGCCTTCAGTATTGCATATAATTCTGATGTATAAATTGAAAGCCCCTTTCCTAAATGATATGATTTCCCGGCATTTAAAGTTGGTATTATAAAGTCAGAACCACTGTCAGAGGATTCCATAACCAACCCATCTGTAAACACTTTTAAATGAATTGGATAGCTGTTTTCTAAATGTTCACAAACTTCAGTTGTTAAAATATTTACTTTATCACTTTCCTTTAACATAATGTATTTGCAATCAAAAAACGCATTTAGGTGCTCCCAAGGAGGCACTGGAGGTACTGCAGGAAATTTTGGAATAGCAGTAATATCAATATTGCAATGTAACATAAAGTCAGATGTGTAGTTTCTAACTGGTTGGATAGATATATATTTTTTAGAACTCTTTGGGAAATCTTTACTGGAATCTGTCAGTATTTATCTAATAAGCGAATTTTCAACAGAAAGACTTCTGACAATATATTTGGACACATCCAATATTTGTTTCTTAAGTGGTAATAACTAATATGTTTCTTTATACCATTTATAAGTGTTTGTAAGAACTGGAACTCCCAGAGCTAATTTCATGGCCTTACTATCCAAGCTTTGCAATCTCTTTAAAAGAGATTTACGTGCAGAGAAATACACTTCCTGCCCATATGTCAATTTCGATCGGACTAAAGAGATGTATAGATGTAAAAGGGTATGACAGTCCTGACCCCATGGTTGACAACATATTATTTTAAGAACATTTGATCTTTTTCTTGTTTTATCGATCAAATTTTCAATATGTGTTTTCCAGTTCAGCTTTGGGGTTAAAAATACCCCCAGGAACTTAACTTTTTGTTTATATTCTAGAATCTGACCATCTAGCAAAAGCAAGAGTAGCATCTTTGAGTTCTCACCATTATTAAACAACACATGTTTTTTCTCCAGATAGTTCTAATCCGTTGTTCTTCATATATCCAATTCCTTTAGGTACATCTTCAGTACAAAGTTTATTGTTTTTTTTTTATTGGAATGTTTCCTTAATGTACAGTTAATCCAAACAGCGATATCATTTCTGCATATTGAATTACATGCGTGGCTTTTAACATAGATTTGGGAAGATCATGGATCAGGATTGTAAACAACATGGGAGCAATAACTGATCCCTGGGGAATACCCATACCTACATTCCTCTATATCAACAGTACATACTCGATGCAAACAGCAGTCTTAGTCCTTAACATAGTGTCTTGCAAGCAGAAACACAAACTATATATAACACAAGATTCCATTTCTTATAGTTTACGAAACTATGTGATCGGTGAGATGTGCATGCATTGGTGTAGCCATATCATGTATGCTTCCGGTAGCCATCAACATGGTGTTTTCTGCGCTGAGAAATTTTCATTCTTCACCGAAGCCATGCATGCCAAAAGGTCGGTTGTATCGCTGAGATTGGCTAGATTCGTATTTGTTATCTCCTCAGTGTTCTCAGTTACCACCGACTGTTTTGTTTATTTGGATTTAAGTTGAATAATTCTTAGCTAAAAGTAAAACAGATATATATGTCATGGCCAAATTTCTAAAATTTGTGTGCAGAGATCAGCTATGTCAGTATACCTGTTCCCTAATGCAGAGTTCCTACAGACTCCCAAGAACAAAATACAAGGAGTTTTCAAGCTTTCAAGAATATTTTGCTAAATTCCAGACTACAATACATGCATAAATTTTTTTTTTAAGTTACAAATTATCTCACTTGGTTAAATAGCAGACGACAATCGCAACCATCTTGTAAAAATTTGTTTTTGAATATTTTTTCCATCAACCTGAACGCAGAAAAATCAAACTGCCATTTTTTTTGTTTGTTTTTTGGCCACATTAAAATTTTTTGAAGCCGATGGCTTGATAAGGTTTTCAAGGAGGTTTGGTCAACAAAACCACATTTCATTAGATTTTCAAGGGTTTTCAAGGCCTGCAGTGATGGCTTGTCTTCCTGTCCTAGGTATTAATTTTACAAAGCTAATGAAACCAGTGTACACACATGTAAGAAAACAAGGTTTTCTTTCGGCATCTTTCATAGATGATTCCTACTTGCAAGGTGCTACCAGGGAAGAGCGTCAGCAAAATATCGACCTTGTCCCAACTAGACAACTAAAATACTTAGGGTTTTGGTTGGATTCAGACAAAATGTGTGTCACCTTACCACATGAAAGAGCTGACAAACTGAAAACTTCATGTTTAGGTTTGTTAAAAAATAGCAGCTTTCTCAGCAGTACAGTATAGTGTACATGCGTGTCTGATCAGCGTACATCAACAAGAATGTGTAGTGCACTCAACAGGCTTAAGTACTGAAATAACCAGTCTGAAATATGAAAATCAGCACACTGTTTCTCAATGTCTTGAGCATGACACCCAATATTTTTTCTCCTGATCTGTTGTTGATTTTTGATAATTATTCCAAAGATTGGATCGGCGACTGACGCATGAATCATAAGAAGAAATGTATACATCTAGTGTGCATTTCGCACGCAGCTTGTCAACGTGGTGTAACAATTAGTATGGCGGTTTGTATCCTGATTCCGCGGAACCAAATCCTGCCAGTGTTATTTTTTGTTTATGCAAAATAACTTTTTATTTCTAAACGAGGTTTGGGGGAGACAAGGTTTCAAACATGGCCTCACTTTTGTACTGTCAAGGCAAACAAACGGTTTCTTCCAGATTCCTTCAAAGACAAGAAAGAGTAATGCTGGTCAACTATCAGACAAAGGTGAACAAAAATGTTGCCCTAATCAGCATGATGCACCATGACAAAGCCACTGATCCCAATGAACACAAGAGAAAAACTGACATTTGCTTAGAACTACAACTCTACGAAGGGGGCTGTCAATGCACTTGACAAGATGATACATGCTTACACTGTCAACAGAGTCACAAAACGATGGCCCATGATCATGTTTTCAAGTCATCAATCTCTGCACCATTACAGCATGGGTCGTTTGGATGAAGAAATTCCCAGATGACAACCAGGCCAAAAAGGACTCTCTGCAACGGTTCGTCACCACCATTTCAAAGGAGTTTTGCCTGGAACAAACACAAAGGCAACTACTTGTCAGAACCTTGGCAAAACCTCCTGGACACACCAAGGAACACTTTGCCCAGTGCATCTAACAGAGACCTGCTGCACAGGCAGACTCTGTGTGTGTGTGTGTGGTGGGGGGGGGGAGAGAAGAAAGAAGACAGTCCCAACTCATCACTTCAAAATCAACTGCAGCATCTCATCCAAAACAGTCAGCAGTAACTACAAAGATGTCCTCAGCATGAACAGCAAGAACGTCAGCTCCCAGCCAAACTGCAAGGAAACAAAAGAAGTCCCAAGGCTGTTGCAGTTCCTGACACTGGACGGCTGACTTGAAAACAACAGGTTCCTGCTTTCCTACTGAAACTGGGTCTGCAGAGATCATGCTGTAAAAGTTTGCCAGGAACGCAGCTTGCTGCTCAAGACAGGGGTCATCTTCATCAACCAACAACCTCGAAATGATGAACTACCCAGAGCAACACTCCCTACACCTAGCCATCATTGAGATAATGCACAGCATGAACAAAACACTAAATGGGCAGTTTTAGCAGCTTTGTTACTATTGCTGTTCCAAGCCATTTTAGGAAAATTAGATGCTATCCCTACAGGCCATTTAAGTTCAAATTTCGCCTGCATGCATGTGTGTACAAGCACGCAGAGGCATATGTGCTTACAATGTGGACACAGGCATGTTCGACACTGTACTTTAATATGCGAGCTTTCTTTGCTTATTCATGATTTGATTTCAACAACGACGAAACTGTGAATTTCTTTGTACTTTTAAGCATATCGAAGAAAAATTCACTGAAAAAATAAATACTGTTAATAGTTCATGTCTTTCTCCACCGACTGTTTTCAACATGTTGCTGATTTGCAAATGAATGTTTTTACAATCAGAAACCATTAGCTATGCATGTATGTGTATGTGTGTGTGTGTGTGAGTGAGTGTGTGTTGTGTGTGTGTGTGTGTGTGCACAAGTGTGCCGTCATGTTACTACAGCCACAAAGTAAAAACAAGACATTTATTGAAGTGACTGTTAAAAATTATCATTATTGACATGATAAGCAGTAATAAATGAGGTAGGTGTACCAAAAATCATGTTTAGCTAGTCAACCCTGCAATCTGGCTATATGTTCCGAGCTAGATATCTATTTGAAAAATGGATGACTGGTCACCCACTGAATCTGATGATTTTCTCGGAAATTATGGGATCCCAAGAGGGTTCTCCTGCCTGCATGCCACAGGACTGCTTTTACTTCTCCCATTTCACCTGGTTCTGGGCATGAGCAGTGGGTCTCACCTTTTCCACACGAAATTTTAAGGTCTTTTCCTTCTGGCGAGGCACACTGTCCACCAATGAGTCCATCCACTCAATAATGGTGATTTTTTTTGGTTTCTGTAGTTTTCTCATCTCCTTCTTCAAGCTGCCCATGATGCAGATATTCTCGCATGCCTCTGCTGTGACGATGAACTGCAAGAGACTGGACGAGTGCACCAGTGTGTGGGCCAGAACAGTATCCGGGAAGAACCCTTCAACCAGCCACTGGGCTTGCTGCAGATGGCGGCCCCATTGCTGAACATGCTGCAGGCTGGCTGATGTTAAAAATCTCCATCTCTGTCGAGAGGGGCCCATTTCCAGCCGGATGGTTTGTAGTCGGGGGCAGTTTCTGTATGAACAGACAAGACCACAACAGATCATTGACAGTTATCTGGAGGACAGACACACTCACAACAGATCACCAACACGGCAACAGACATACTGTCTTCGCTTTGCATGGCAAATGAATTCCCATATCCCCCTACCCTCCCCTCCCACCTCTTTCTTTCAATCCTATTCAAAATAGGAACACACAACATACATTATGTGAGCATTGTGAGAGAGACCTACTTGACTGCATGGAAAAGTTTGAATACTATTATATAATGACATCATGAGAATCATAAAGTAATGCTGCTGTCACTAGTGTCCGGCTTACTTCATTGTACTGTCTGAAACTTGTTTACTTAAACATAAAAATTTCTTCAAGAAGAAGAAGAAGAAGAGAGAGAGAGAGAGAGAGAGAGAGAGAGAGAGAGAGAGAGAGAGAGAGAGAGAGAGAGAGAGGGAGGGAGGGAGGGAGAGACAGACAGAGAGACAGAGAGAGAGAGAGAGAGAGATTACTTCATTGCATTGTATGAAACTTGTTTACTTACACAAAAATCTCTTCAAGAAAAGAGTGACAGAGAAGTGTCCTGGCTTCTACTGGGATGAACTTATAAGGCTATCCACTACCCCCATCCCACCCCTCCTACGCACTCCTGCAACCACAAAGGCTTCGGAACAAAGATCATTTTCGTTTGTAAAGGAAAATATAATAATCCTGTCTAATAACTTTGGTGATCACAAATCTTCATTAACAAGATTCATTTGAATACAAGTTTACTATACTTCAGTTCTCCGGTGGCGTTCCTGTATAGTTGGACCATCATTTGTGTAAGCATGAACTAAACTGTTTTATCAGTGAACAATAACAATTCTATTAAAATTTCAACCCTAAGTTAACTGGTTATTTAACGACACATGTCATCTGGTGAATTAACAGAAGCAAAGTTTGACAAAAATAGTTATGTATGTTTAATAATAAATATGCATACCTTTTCAACTGTTAGTATTTGAACATGACATGCAGAATAAAAATTCTTAGTAACTAAATAAACAATAATATAAAACAGAACTGGTGTGCTTGTGAGAGTGTGATTAGGTGCTTTACTTGTCTAGAATGTGAAAATAGCATGTGAAAACAGGTGGCACATCCTGATTGTCATACTCAAGAGCTTGTTCACAATTAATCCAGTAAATGATGTTCCACAGTATCCAGAAATAAGTTACAGCCTTTTAAAAGGAAAGTCAATGTGGATTAATTTCATACCAGTCTTGCATGCAGGTAATCCAGGTAAGAGTAAAGGAGGTACAGTTTAATCTTCACATTGAAATCACTTGCCGACAGCACAAAAACATCCCCAAATTGTCACTATCAAAAAATGTAAGAGTTACGCCACACTGTCGTCATTTACATTTGAAAGGTTTAGGATCATCTGGATGCGCTACACTGAGTTTTTCTTCCCCACTGAATGGTATGTTGACGTTCCCCTCCCCCTTATCATTCACACGGTCATTGTCACTGTCGATCTCAGTATCACGATTACATGGGGCTTGATCAAAATCAAAGCTATCACTCACCACACCCAGTTCATTTAAAATGTCCACAACTTCTTCACCTCCATGTTCCACAACAGCATCAGCAAAAATAACTTCAAACAATAAACAGTAAACAAGTGGTTTACTTGGCTAGACTGTTCGTCTATGTACTTGTCTGGCTTTATTCAAGTTTAAAAGGCTGTGCCAGTCTTGAATAAAAGTTACTCTGTGTTAGGTTTTCTTATGGGAGCAAAACTTACCACTTGTTTACTGTTTTGTTTACTGTTCCCTACCTCATTTCATTTCCAATTACCTTCAAACAAGTTCCTAATTCTATCACACTCACCAGTGGGCGCTACCACTGTTGTTTGCCAGACAATTTGAGTCATTTTATGCATTACTACAAGCTGCTACTTACTATAAACCGAGTCGCACTATGCATTGCAAGGTGCTACTTACTATTATAAACTAAGGTAAAATGCTGAAAATCAAAATGCATGTTCCAGGGCTCGTTCAGTCATTTATGCAAATCAGTTTGTCAATGAGCCTTAGTTTCCTATCTGTGTGTGTCAGTGAAAGAAGGTTCTGGTTAGCGAGGCTGACCCTACAGCGTGACTTATGTCATGACAACCAGTGTCGGCCATGACATAATGATGTGACTTATGTCGCGTCTACCAGCATAAGGCTCAACATTATAACAGTTGAGCGTAAAATACCATACCCTCTGAACTTATCGATGTTTTTCAAACCATGTAACAACCCCTAAATTAAATAACAAAATCAATTAAGAAACAACCCTTGAATTCACTAGCTTAGGTAACATCATTTCAAAAGAGATCCTACATTTTTTTCTGGTGAAGATTCCTTACTTGAGTATCATTACCTAAAATTTTCAGAAAAGAAATCTGACTTCCAAAAAATTTTTTTAGCGGAGTACCAGTAACAGTCTCACAGTCATTAAAGAATCAACTTTTAATCAAAAGATTAGCAATCAATGAGCCCATGCCACAATATATGTTTCAGTCAATTGAAAAAAAAAAGAAAAAAGAAAAATGTAATGAAGCACTTACAGTCTTACACTTACAAGGTACACAAGTCCAGTCATTAAATAATCAACTGTTAACTAAAAATTAACACAGAATGAGCCCATGCCGCAAGATTCAGTTACCTACAAAAAAAAAGAAAAAAAGAAAAGAAAAACTTTAACGTCCATTCTCACTGAAGTTTCTGACTGTTGGTGTTCCTGCTTCAATGGAGACAAATTTGTTAATGGCTTCAGGTACTTTGAGCAGATGTGTCCATCAGGCACATACTGTGTGACATAGTAATCAGCCGATGCATGGCCTGTGCGACGAGTCACTGTCAACATGCATGTAATCGTTGGGATGTTGCAAGTACAAAACTGGGTAGTGCACGGATTAGTGTTTTGAAAGGCTGGTGTACATATATTCTGCAATAACTGACTACTCTTTGATAAGCCATAGTGCAAACATACTGACTCTTGTGAACGTGCACAAAATGCCACTGAGAATTTTAACATAAAAAAAACACCTAAAAACAACCAACCAACACCACCACCAATGCCTCACACAGAGGAAACCCAGACAATCTAAATCACATGACATAGGAACTTATGATCTTCATTCCACATTTCATGCAGCACCTTTGTTAAGGTAACGATGAGAATCAGAGAAAGAAACACTCACCTCATGATGACTTCCACACAGTCATCACTCAGCGACCGACCACCAGTGATCACCAGATGCAGCAGACCAGGGCAGTACGCTGTCAGGGCCGTCAGTTCCATTTCGGTAACGTCGTACCATGGATGCAGACAAAAGACCTGCATCCTGCTATCCTGGTGTTTTCTGTCTTTCCCCAGTCTTGACAGCTGATGCACGAACTCACCTCTACTGTCTCTGATTGTGCACTGTACCTTTTCCAAGTATTTTGATTGTGATATCAGCACTGACACACCAACAGGAGATACCAAGTAACACTTGTGGATGTTGATTGACTTGAGCTCCAGGCAGGTTTCAGACAGCGTCTGCAGACAGCCGTCTGAAACCTCGAGACAGTCAGTCAAGGAGACTTCCTGGAGTTTGGGATTATTCATAAACAGATCACTATAAAACTTGGATTCCAGCCATCCGAAACCTTCCAGGCACAGAACCTGGAGTTTTCCCTTCTTCGGCACCGTGCTGTCAGCACAGAAAAACCCTCCCTCCTTATCAATATCATCATCACTTTCACTGTGGGAATCATTATTGAACCGCCCACATGGTCTGTTGAAATCTGAATCTTCCTTGGGCACAGCAGTCAACAGTTTCAGGACAGTCAGCTGTGGAAATGCACACAGTAGTGCCCTGATTCCCAGATCCGAAACATTTCCACCAACTGTCAACTGCATGTTTCTCAGGTTGGTGAAGCCTTTCAAAATTGCATGCACACATCGATCATCCTTTAAAGGACAATTTGTTAGCTTCAGACATGACAGCAAGCAGTTTGGCTTCTGCTGTACACTTTTGAAGGCTCCAGACGTCAGAGGCACATTGACATTCGACAACTCGAAGTGTTCCAACTGAGAGCAGCTGTCTAAGATGGTGCTGATGACTGTGTCCGGGACAAAAATGTCCAAATGGAGTTGGTCAATGCTGGACATGACAAGAAATAGTCTCTTAGACATTTTGTGACTCTAGAAACTTCCTGTCTGCAGGGAAAAATGAATGTCAATGTCTTTAACATTTTCAAGTTTTTCAAAACATTGAAACACTGCACACTTTCCTCAATTTCTTCAGGATACATGTACTTGACTGTAGCATCAACTTCTATATGAAGACTGTTAAGTTCCCTGTAGCGTGAGAGGAACTGCACAGACTGCATAACTGTGTTGACAAGCGTCATGTTCTTCACACGTGGAAATGCCATCAACCTACAAAAGAAAAACTTACCCATTATGTCACCTGTTTCCTCCACAGATGTCACCAACGATTGCACTTCTGCCATGTGGTGTGACAGAGTGATTCCTGCAGTATGTGGAGTATCTACACACACACTGGGTTCACTTCTGGCCTCCGTTAGTGCATCGTTACTTGCTGTGTGACCCTCATTGTTGCCGTTGTCCACTACAATCTCACTGGTAGTTGGAATTATACACTTTTGATGCAGCATGTCCATAAAGAACTTATGGCTCCTGGAAACCGGAATTATACACTTTTGAGGCAGCATGCCCAGAGAGAACTTATGGCTCCTGGAAACCCCAGGTCTTCTAACACTAAGTCTTCCAATGATTCTGACATCTTTCCACAAATCGGGCATCAGGGACAGTTTGTGGAAATACTGGCATGTCGGTCTGATTCCAAGAACAAGATCTGGTACAGACAGGTGGGAGAATATTTTGAGAATTATATCCTCCGGCAGATCAATTATGTTCACCGACATTTCTTTTCCTGAACTTGACATGATGAAGTCTGCAACAGGACAAAAAATCAAAATTTTGAAAATTCTATCTGACTTAATCAGTTATTATCATTACCATCATAAACACAACAAAAAAGAAAAATAACGCATTTCAATAATTTTTCAAAATTTCAATAATTTTTCAAAACAAGTAAACGAGTAAAATGAATGTATGAATTTAAAGACGGAAGCTCAAGCACAATCAAGAAAACACATTTTTTCATAAATAACAAAGTACAGTGAATATAACTATAACCAGCCAATATGGCACAATAACTTGTGCTGCATACTGGGGGGCTGATTAAACAGCTATTTGCTTGTGGGGTTTATCCATAGTTGACTCTGCTACAGGCTCAAATAGGATGGGAAGACTGGGATCACATGGTTGAGTTTCACCCACTTATCACATGGGATCTCCGAGAATGTTACTCAAATTTCCTGACCCGACCAACACTGCAGGTGTGTGTCTCTTGGGCCTAGGTAAAACTGGGACATTTTATAACAGCAAACATACAGCAGGGCTCCCAATTTAAAGTTAATGCATCCCAACATTGTACAAGTGTTAAGTGTAAGAGGGGAAAAAAAAACAAAAAACAATAACACCCCTAAACTGAATTGAGCAGGTCTGGCATGCACCAAATCACTGCTAACAACCATCCTGTGTCATGTCTACTCAGTTGTCCGCTTTTCTGTCCCCCCATAAATGAGCAAACCTATCCTCCTATCAACTGGTTCCCCAGGTCAGACAGCATGGACTGCATCCAAAACTGTCAACCCCACAGTTTGGCATGCACAAACTGTTCAACAGTGAATCCCAAGGACCCTGAGTTGTAGTACTCTAAGGAACACTGTAACTGGAGCATAAAAAGGGGGATTATAGACAGGGTGTTGGAAGACAAACAATTATCAGAATCTTGCTTTCGCAAAACAGATGAAGCAGAAAACCAATTCTTAGCCCTGAACCAGAAGTTCCCCCAACAAAATCTTGCTCAAGTATGGATGGATTTGGAAGCCAAATGATGGAAATTTACGTATTGCAGTATACCTGAAACTATAGCCTGTCCAAGTCTTGACACTGGAATCTTCTTCAAAAGTGTGTGTGTGTGTGTGTGTGTGTGTGTGTGTGTGTGTGTGTGTGTGTGTGTGTGTGTGTGTGTGTTGTTTGTGTGTGTGTGCGCGCATGCGCACGAGTCTCTGAGTGTGTGTGTGCGTGTGTGTGTATGTTCGTGGGGGGTGAATGGAGTGTTCACAAGCGATGACAACTGCTATCACAGCAATTAGTGCAGGTGTCCTTTTTCTGGCTTTTTCAGTATCTCTTAGGCTTTAAGTGTCAGGGAGGGCCTTTGAACAGTGCCACAACAATAGCATCAACTCAAAGCTGAAAATAAAAGCCTGAGAGGAAAAAGGCCCATTGGTGTGCTAAAATGATGCCCGTGCGCTCAAAAAGTACTGCAATGTTGGGGCACCAAAGACATCAATTTTCTTGCACCATAACTTGCCTCCATTTCCCTTAGTTTCTCTCAACAATCTCTGGTTCTGGACTAAGAAGTCTTCATTTTGGATACCTCCAATTTCCTTAGTTTCTCTCAACAATCTCTGGTTCTGGACTAAGAAGTTTTCATTTTGGATGGCACCTTCACATCATTAAGAACTCAATTTTCAAGAAGTTATTTAATAATGATGAATACTTATATTGCGCCTATCCTCAGTCAAGACCAAGCTCTAAGTGCTTAACAATCCACACTTGTTTACACAACGGGCTGCCTACCTGGGTAATGCCAACTGAAGAGCTGCCAGCTGGCTCTTCATTCAGCCATTTCCCCGAGTCATCCAGTCAATATCATTCACTCAATTTCCTTACTCCCCTTCATTCTTTTCATTTCTCATGCAGGGTGCACGCTATGTGTAACATGTCATCCATACCAACGGCCAAACTGGCCTTCTCTTCCAAAAGTTGGTGATGGGCTTTTACATGTGTGCAAGATGTTATGCGTGCGTTCACACATGAAACCTCGGTTTATAGTCTCATTCAAAGGACTGCATGGGAAATGGAGTCAGAACCAATGTTAACTCTGAGGAAAATATCCCCCTGTACCGAAATGGCCTGACGGAGATTCAAACTCGCAACCCCAGGATCAACAAGATTACAAGTCTGGCGCTCTACCACTGAGCTATTCCACGGGCAGGACACTTGCCATGCACACAATGGAGGATAAGTTTATTTTAGCAACTTCACAATTGAAGAGCTTGATTAGGAGACAAGTATACAAATGCACACACAAGCCATCTAAAATTGCCAGTTAAAAGTGAAGTCTCTTCTTGTTATCATACATTTTTTTTTCTCTCTTTCTCTCCTTTTTGCTGATAAAAAGGGGGAAAAAAAAAATCACAAATCATCATAATCATGTTTGAAAGTTAGTTATCATCAAAAGTTGTCTGGGCTCATAAAGATTCAGGAAAAAAAACATTTTCTAAGCTGTTTGTCGGCCTGGGTTGGATCACCTGCACCCCTGTATAACAGTGTATTTCTGCCTTTTCACTTGCACCCCAATATAATAGCAGTGTATTTCTGCCCTTTCACCCGCACCCCTAAATAATAAGAGTATTCCTGCCTTTCTGCCTGCACCCCTATTTGATAAGTCTATTTCTGCCTTTTCACCTGCACCCCAGTATGATGTCTATTTTTGCCTTTTCACCTGCACCCCTATATGATAAGTCTATTTTTTCCTTTTCACCTGCATCCCAATATGATAAGTGTATTTCTGCCTTTTCACCTGCACCCCAATATAATAAGTGTTTCTGCCTTTTCACCTGCACCCCTATATAATGGTGTATTTTTGCCTTTCACCTGCACCCCTATATAATGGTGTATTTTTGCCTTTTCACCTGCACCCCTATATAATGGTGTATTTTTGCCTTTTCACCTGCACCCCTATATAATGGTGTATTTTTGCCTTTTCACCTGCACCCCTATATAATGGTGTATTTTTGCCTTTTCACCTGCATAATCCCTATATAAGAACAGTGTATTTGTCTTTCCACCTGCATCCCTATATAATAGTGTATTTCTGACTTTTCACCTACACCTCTATATGATAACTGTGTATTTCTGCCTTTTCACCTACACCCCTATATGATAACTGTGTATTTCTGCCTTTTCACCTGCACCCTATATAACACTATTTCTGCCTTTTCACCTGCACCCCTGTATATTTATCAGTGTATTCTGCCTTTTCACCCGTACCCTTATATAACAGTGTATGAATTTTGCCTTTTCACCTGCACCCCTATATCATAAGTGTATTTCTGCCCTTTCACCTGCACCCCTACATGATAAGTGTATTTCTGCCTTTTCACCTGCACCCCTATATAACAAGTGTATTTCTGCCTTTTCACCTGCACCCCTATATAGCAACAGTGGATTTCTGCCTTTTCACCTGCATCCCTGTGTGACTACAGTGTATTTATACCTTTTCACCTGCACCCCTATATAACAACAGGGTATTTCTGCCTTTTCACCTGCACCCCTATATAACAGTGTATTTCTGCCTTTTCACCTGCACTCCTATGTGACTACAGTGTATTTCTTCCTTTTTACCTGCACCCCTATACAATAATAATGTATTTCTGCCTTTTTACCTGCACCCTTATATGACAGTGTAGTTCTTCCTTTTCACTTGCACCTCTAGATTATGATAACAGCGTATTTCTGCCTTTTCACCTCCACCCCTATATGATAAGTGTATTTCTGCCTTTCACCTGCACACCTGTATGATGACAGTGTATTTCTGCCTTTCACCTGCACACCTGTATGATAAGTGTATTTCTGCCTTTTCACCTGCACCTCTATATGATAAGTGTATTTCTGCCTTTTCACCTGCACCCCTAGTAGAAAGAAACTCGTGGAGAGCGTGGCAGCAGAGAGTCCTCAGAAGAGAAGCCCCCTTCAAGCAAGTGTTTCGGCCCTTATCTCCTGACACTCTAGGGGGGTTGGGCCACACCCGGTTCATGACTCCGGATGTCCCTCTGCTGCCCCTTTTTTCCCATCTTGGGACGAGCCATGGCTGGGATTCGAACCCATGACCCTCTGGACATGCTCATTTTCCACTTAATGACTCGCGCTTTAACCACTGAGCCACAGGGACACCTGATATTTGTAGGGAAATTAAGCCTTATGAAGTTCACTTTTGTTCCTCCTTGACCAGATCCAGCTTGAACACCCCTCTGCCGCTTCTGCCATTGCTTTCAGGGCTCTGGTTTTTTCCTTCCCTGCAACTGAGAGCTGTTTCATGAGGCTGTATGCAGACGTTCCTACAAACCCCCTAGCTCCAATTTCTGCAGTGAGGACTTTGACCTGATAGCCTTCTCTCCTCAGGCTGTTTGCCAGATCAGCATACTTTTCAGTCCTGTAGATTTGAGCTGCCTCCATTCTGTTCTCATATGGCACCGTGAGCTCGATCATGATCAGCTGCTTGGTTGACTTAGAGTGGACTACTATGTCTGGTCTCATGCCACTCTTGCTGATGATCTGTGGGTGACTCTTCCATTCTGGGAGGTCTGCAGTGCACTCCCAGTCATCTGCCCCGTCCAGCAGACTCTGCCTGCATGTTTCGAGTGGCACTGTTGTTCTTGGCCATGATTTGCTGCCTCCTGCCGTGAAGAATGTTGCGGGTGCTTTTGGAGTCCTGATTTTCCCTTTTGTGGTGTTGGTACTAGCCCAGACTACTTGTACAATTTCTTTGAGCACTTGGTTGTGCCTCCATGTGTACCTTCCTTGAGCCAGGGCTACTTTACATGAGCTTAGGACATGCTCCACTGTTTGTTTTTCATGGCAGAGGGGGCATGCAGGATCGTCTGTTTTCCCCCACTTCACCAGGTTTGCATTTGAGGGCAGAAGGTCATATGCAGATCTGAGAATGAAGCTGATCCTGAGAGGGGCCATGTGCCAAATGTCATTCCAAGTGAGACTTCTTTGGAGTGCATTCTCCCACGTTGTCCATTGCCCTTGCTGGCTCTGCTGGACTGCTTTTTGGAGTCTTTTTTGGTCTTCTTCTTTTCTCATCTCCTGAATCATCATGTCTCTTTTGGCTTTTCCTTTGGCCTTTGACCACCATTCAGTTTTGGTCACCCCCAGTCCCTGTCTGTTGGTCTGTGTGTGTCCTGTTATTTCTCTGATCTTGAGACTTTCTTTTGCAGAATCCATCGCCTCTTGAACTTTCCATTTTCTGCCTGTCTTCAGCTGGGGCTTAATTGCTTCTACCACCTTGTCTCCTGAGTCCTCCAGCATGCTTTGAAGTCTGATCTTCCCTGCTTTGTATTCCTCCAGGATGGATTTCAGGGGTAGTTTCAGCTTTGCTTGGCGACAGTACAGCGCTATGTCAGTCAGACAGGGGGGGACACCAAGCCATTTCCTTGTGAACTTGTTGATTTTGGCTTCCATTGCCTCCACTATGCTGGTGCAGATGTCGTATATCATCAGAGGCCATAGCAGCTTTGGTATCAGCATGAACTGCAGACACCAGACCTTGTATTTGCCAGGGAGCCCACACTGGTCAATGGTCTCCAAGCCTTCCTCCGCCATCTGCTTGGTTTCTTTTGCTCTTTGTGTGTCTTTCAGCGTATCATCATACCATCTTCCAAGGCTCTTGACTGGTTCTTCTGTGACTGTTGGAATGGCCTGGTTGGCAACACTGAAGACCACAGATCCGGCCACTTTTCCTTTCCTCAGTGAGAGACTCCGTGATTTCTTTGGCTTGAACTTCATTCTGGATGAGGCAACTATGTCGTCCAGCCTCTCCAGCACATGACGTGTCTCGTCTTCTCTGGATGAAATCACTGTAGTGTCATCCATGAAGGCCTTGAGAGGAGGCATCTTGTATCCATCGCCAAGGTCTGTTTGTCTCGCGTTGTTTGTTGCTGCTTTCAAGATGAGTTCCATTGCCAGCACGAACAGTATTGGGGAAATTGCACAGCCCATTGCAATACCCACTTCCAAGTTGATCCAGTCTGTTGTGTACTCCTTGGTAGAGAACCGCATTGAGAAGCCATTGAAGTACTTCTTGAGCATGTCGCGGATGTTCTTTGGCACATGGTACATCTCAAGAGCCAACTGTATCATCTCATGGGCACAGATCCATATGCGTTTGCCAGATCAAGCCACACTACGTCCAGGTCTCTCTTTTCTGTTTTTGCTTTTTGGATTGCGTCCCAGATCATTGTGGCGTGTTCTACACAGCCCGCCACGCCTGGGATGCCACCTTTCTGGACTGACACATCCAAGTACTTGTTTTCCATCAGGTACTTGGTCAGCCTTGCTGCCATGACAGAGAAGAAGATTTTCCCTTCGACGTTCAGTAGTGATATTGGCCTGAACTGGCTAATGTCACTTGAGTTTTGCTCTTTGGGGATGTACACACCATCTGCCGTCATCCACTGGCCGCTGATCTTCTGGTTTCTCCAAGCCGATCGCAGCAGCCTGTGGAGCCACTCCAGCACCTTAGGACATTTCTTGTAAAGCTGGTAAAGCTGGTAAGGTATTCCGTTTGGCCCTGGTGATGATTTGGCTCTTGTAAAGCTGGTAAGGTATTCCGTTTGGCCCTGGTGATGATTTGGCTCTGGCTTTGTCGACCACCTTCTTGATTTCCGCCAACGTTGGAGGCTTGCCATTGAACTGTTCCTCAGGGTTGGTTGGCCACACCAGACCTTGAATGTCGAGTGGTGCTTTGCTCTGTGGGTCAGAGTATGTTTTCCTCAGATGCTGCTCAAGAACTCCTTTGTCCACACTTAGGGTCCCAGATTTTGGCTGCTCAAACAGTGTTCTGGCAAACTGGAAGGGGTCTCTGAAGAAGCGCTCTTGTGTCTTCTTCTTTTTGCTCTTCCTCTTCCTCGCAGATTCCGCTTTGCTGAGGGCACTGTGTTTTTCTTTCAGGTCTTTCCACAGTTTTTCCAAGCCTTGTTTTTCAGCTGGCAGTGCGGTCTTCATTTGCATCTTGAGGTTTTTCTTTTGGACCCTGATCTTGTCCATCTTTTCTTGGCGTCTGGATTTCTTTGGAGGTGTTTTCTCTTTGGGTAGTTTTGCTCCATAGGCGTCTCTACATGTGGCATACACAATGTCCCCATATGTGGCTAGTTTGTGTTCCAGGGTGCTTTTCCCTATCAGTGCATCGAGTCTTTGGACGATTTTTGCATCCAGTTTCTCCCAATCTTCAGTTTCGTTTGCTCGTGGCAGGTTGAGTTTCAGGCGCCTGGCATCGAGGGCCTGTGCAAATTCCTCATCCGAACCAACAGCGTGGATGTCCTTGGCACTGTGGTTTAAATCCTGGCCTTGGTCTTCCGACGTCTTATCTGCTGATGCAGTGCGCTGCTGCTCATTCAGATGAGTCTTCACACATCCCATCTTTGTTCTGTGGATCTTCATGCCACGGGTGGTAGCGAAACGCTTTCCACAGACACATGGATATTCCATTTGGTCCATGTTCATAGTCCGTTTGGGATTTGCAGTCATGATTGGTTGAGCACCGATGGATTCATCATTCTCTCCCCCTTTCGGTGAATCCTGGGAGCATCTTTTCCTTTTATTTTTAGTAGCCACATGTTTAAGGCAAAGTGGGGAGCCAGCCCACAGAGCCCTTGGTTCTGGTCTTTCCCAGTGTCCTCCGGTCTTTCCCGGACGTCCTCCGGCCTATTCCCTATATGATAACAGTGTATTTGATTCTGCCTTTTCACCTGCACCTCTATATGAAAACAGTGTATTTGATTCTGCCTTTTCACCTGCACCCCTATATGATAACAGTGTATTTGATTCTGCCTTTTCACCTGCACCTCTATATGAAAACAGTGTATTTGATTCTGCCTTTTCACCTGCACCTCTAAATGATAACAGTGTATTTGATTCTGCCTTTTCACCTGCACCTCTATATGATAACAGTGTATTTCTGCCTTTTCACCTGCACCCCTATACAATGATAATGTATTACTTCCTCTTCACCTGCAGCCCTATATATAATACTGTATTTCTGCCTTTCCACCTGCACCTTTATACAATAATACTGTATTTCTGCCTTTTCACCTGCACCCCTATATAATACATCTTCCTGCCTTTCCACCTGCACCCCTATACAAAAATACTGTATTCTGCCTTTTCACCTACACCTCTATATTATAACAGTGTATTTCTGCCATTTAAATGACATAATCTACTGTTTACGCTATAAAACAACAGTGTATTTCTGCCTATTAAATCACATTTACTGTTTATCCTATATAATATTAGCGTGTTTCTTCCTTTTCATCCGAACCCCTACATACTAACAGTGTCATTCTGCCTTTTCACCTGCACCCCTACTTAATAAGTGTACTTCTGCCTACTAAATTGCATTTACTGCTTACCCTATGCAATAACAGTGTATTTCTGTCTTTTCAGTTACATTAAATGTTTATCCTATTAAAATAACAAGTATTTCTGCCTTTTCACCTGCACCTCTATATAATAAAAAATAGTATATATCTGCCATTTCAATCACATCTACTGTTTACCCTATATAGTAACAGTGTCTTTCTGCCTTTTCAATCACATTTACTGTTTAATCCCGGGACCAGGCTGCTTCCAATTCAGTAGTGGGGCGACCATCCCCAACTCGGCGGGTCCCCGGGTGGCGGATAGGGGAATGGCCCTCAGATATGGGGGTTAGCTGCGATATAAGTCAGGCTTGCCTGGCAGAATAAGCAGTCCCGGACCAACTGGCGATGTTCCTATCAGGACGGGGTGGGTCAACAGGTGGCACTGTTGTCCTCACTGAAATACCCCATGTGTCCTATGACGGGCTCATCATGCGGTCAAGAGGCGCGGTATAACCTCTAGCCCCGGGGTGGGATCCCCGGAGAAACAATCCCCCCTGTGCTCACAGGGCAGGACGCACGGGCCATGAGCTAAGGGTGAGGCACCCCGAAAGAAAACTCCAGCTGAAGACGGAGGTATCGGGCCACTGGCGCAGCTTAAACCACGATACCACGCATATACGCCTCCATGATGATGCAGTCCACAGAATTTCGATGTGGCGCTCGACCTTCGGAGACCCGCCGGGGAGGTCGGGAGCCGGGCCCTATGCCTCAAAGGGGCCCACCCCAAGCGGTCGGTGGTCAGACAAAGAAATTCTGCATGTCAATGCGACGAAGAAGGAGACCTCATCCTCCTGCTAATGCCAAGCAAACGGTACCACCCAGAATGCTCAACATTCTCCAGTGGAATGCAGAAGGGGTGCATAAAAAGAAACTTGGCTTGGCAGAAAGGATGCATCAAGAAAATATTGATATCGCATGTGTCCAAGAGACACATTTGACCGTAAACCATCGCTTTCAAGTGAGGGGTTACGAGACCATCAGGTTGGACCGTGAGGAAAGAAACAAAGGAGGGGTGCTTATCTTGGTGCGGAATTCCATCGCCGCACAAGAACTCAAGATCAACACCAATCAACAGGCAGAGATCCAAGGTATTGATATAGTCCTTAAGGAACGCAACATCAGGATCTACAATGTCTATTGCCCTCAAGATCGTGATCTTTCCCTCACATACATGAACATCCCAGACAACAACTGCGTGGTGGTGGGTGATTTTAACAGTCACTCAGAGAGATGGGGCTATGAGGAGACGGACAAGAGAGGCGAAGAAGTTGAGGATTGGGAGATTGACACACATCTTCATCTCATTAATCAAGAAGATGATGAACCCACCTTTTACTCTAGACGCTGGATGACCACATCAACACCAGATCTAGCGTTCGCCACCAACGACCTGTTCGTCAGGACCACAAGAACAGTCCTCAACCAGCTTGGAGGAAGTGACCACAAGCCCGTCAAACTCTCTATCAACCTCAACTTACAGTGTCCACAAGCAAAGTGTTTTCCCCGCTGGAATTACAGAAAGGCGGACTGGACTCTCTTCGAGACCCTCACTGATACACACACAAAGCCAATCAACATCAGGCAGAAGGACTCAAACAAGATGGTTCGAGACTTCACAAAGGCCGTCTTGAAAGCTGCTACAGAATCCATCCCAAGAGGAGCACGTAAAGATTACAAGCCCTACTGGACGGAGGAACTCCAGAATCTGGAAGATGCTGTTACGGAAGCCAGGGACAGAGCAGAAAAGCAGCCATCACTGGAGAATAACATAGCGCTGAAGGAAGTAACTGCCAGATACAAGCTGTCCTGCGCACAAGCTGCAAGAAAAAGCTGGCAAGAGAAAACTGAAAGCCTAAATCTCGACAGGGATGGCAGCAAGCTGTGGAAACTGGCTAGAACCCTCTGTAATGAAACAACAAGTCACACCACTATAACAATACAAGAGAATGGAAATTACCTCTCTGGAAAGAAAGCAGCAGACCACTTCATAGACGTCTATGAAAACATCAGCAATCTGGAAGTCCCTCCTGAACATAGAGCTGCAGTGCACAGGGCCCAAGGTGAACTTCATGAGGAAGAGCCCCAAGAGGAAGTCATGACCACAGCTTTCACAGAGAAAGAGCTGGAGGAAGCGTTGCAGAGCCTCAACCTGAAGAAGTCACCTGGACCAGACGGAATCACAAATGAAATGATTCTGCATCTTGGGATGAAGAGCAAGGCAGTCCTTCTAAAAATCTTTAACTCCAGCTGGAAGACAGGATCAGTACCACAGTGTTGGAGGGAAGCAGACATGATCCCCATTCACAAAAAGGGAAAGGACAAGTCGAAGGCTGACAGCTACAGACCCATCAGCCTTACAAGCTGCTTAGGGAAGCTGATGGAGAGACTTGTCAACACAAGGCTTGTCTGGCACCTTGAGGAGCATCAGCTGCTGAGCCCTGAACAGGCAGGCTTCCGCCAACACAGATCAACAGAAGACCAGATCACATTCATCACGCAAAGCATTGAGGACGCTTTCCAAGAAAAGAAGAACACGCTTGCTGTCTGGATTGACATGGAGAAGGCGTTCGACAAAGTCTGGAAGGACGGACTTAGGCTCAAACTACGGCGATGTGGTGTGTCTGGGGGGATGTACACCTGGATCAGCCAGTACCTACACAATCGCCAAGCCCGAGTCAAGATTCAGGGCCAGAAAAGCAAGAAGAAGGTGCTGAGACAGGGAGTACCACAAGGAGGAGTCCTTTCGCCAACGTTGTTCCTCATCTTCATAGATGACATCGTCAGAGAACTGCCAAAAGGGGTCAGAGGAGCGATCTACGCAGATGACCTGGTGCTTTGGTGCTCTGAAGAGTACACCACCACAGCACAGGTACGCCTCCAGACTGCGCTCAACAAGATCAGCGACTGGACCAAGGAATGGCTTGTCTCTGTCAACTCAAGCAAAACAACCTACACAGTCTTCAGCCTATCCAGCAAGAAGCAAGAGGCGAAGCTGACACTGAACAACCAAAGGCTTGCAGAGGAACCCACACCTACCTACCTGGGAGTGACCTTTGATCGCAGGCTCACTTGGAAACAGCAGATCACCAGATGCTGTAGCAAGGCCAAGTTGAGACTGGCGATCATGAGGAAACTTGCGGGGACGAACTGGGGGGCTGACGAACGTATCCTGAAGAGACTCTATACAGGGAGAGTCCGACCTGTAGTTGAGTACGGGACATCAGCATGGGCATCAGCTGCAAAGTCTAACCTCAACCACCTCAATAAGATACAGAACCAAGCTCAGTGTGTCATAATTGGCGCCATGAGATCCACCCCAATCCTGAAGATGGAAGAGACCACTGGGCTACAGTCATTAGAGGACAGAAGGGACACAAAGATCCTCATCCAAGCAGCAAAATTCAAACGCCTTGAAAACCATCCAATGAACAACAGAATGAGCAGACCCACCAAGAGCCGGTTGAAAAGAGGCAGCTTCATCTGCCAGTCAAGACGCCTTGAAAGACAAAGCCCAGTCTTGATGGAACACGAAGCAAAGCCTATCCCGGCAAATGTCACCCACCCATCTTGGAAGAGGCAGGTGTTCCCAACAGTCGTCACCAGCATTCCCGGAGTGGAGAAGAGAGGAATACAGTCAGACACCCAAAGGAAGGCCCTGGCCATGGAGTACATCTGCAACCAATATCCCCAGGAAGACTGGACCCATGTCTTCACAGATGGCTCCGCCACAGAGGCAACGAGGGATGGTGGAGCTGGAATCTTCCTTCGATACAAAGACGGAGATGAAGAAATTGCAATTCCAACAGGAAAATACTCCACCAACTTCCGAGCTGAGCGAGAAGCCCTCTGTGAGGCAGCCACAACAGTCTTGCAGAACTCCAAAAGAACAACAGGGCAGGTGGTGGTCTTCTCTGACGCTCTCTCCGTGCTCCAAGCCCTCAAGAACTCCCGCTGCAAAGAACAGAACCATATCACTTCAGCCCTTGTTGCCCTGAGTGCCAGAGTGGAGAAAGTGGTGATACAATGGGTACCAGCACACTGTGGCATCAGAGGCAACGAAAAAGCGGACATTCTGGCAAAAGATGGTGCACAGAAGGAGCAGGCCAACAACCTGGTGTCATACGATGAAATTAAGACAATCATCAAGGCACAACAAGGAATAAAATGGCGCCTCCTGCATCCCAAATACAACCCAGAAGACACATACCATTTGCTGGGACGACGGGAACAGGTCAAGATCTTCCGCCTGAGGACTGGACACAATCGCCTGCTCCACCACATGCACACAAAATTTGGCATTGGACAGAGTGGAGAGTGCCCTTGTAGTGGGGGACCAGTGACAACTGACCACATCCTTCAAGTCTGTACGACGTATGCAGCATCCAGGAGAAAGTACTGGCCAACACCGACAGCAGTGGAAGCCAAGCTGTATGGCACCCTGGAGGAGCTGCGACGGACGGCAGCCTTCATCGAGGACACCGGGCTGCTCATCTAACGGGATGGCGAACGAGGAAGAAGAAGACTGTTTAATCATGATTTTGACATATGACTACCGTCCATTGGTATCAACCGCTGTGCTAGTGCAAAAATATGTGACCATGGCAACTACTTCAAGACACACACATCCTCGCCTCCCCAATTACCTTCAAATACTTGTCATAATTTCAGACTGAGGGAGACTTATAATAACATGCTACAACAGGTTTGTCTATGAGTGAGTACATCCATGCATCACAACATCAAGTGCAACCATGCTCATGATGCTGACTGGCTTGCAAGAGCTTGAAACTTGACCTAACTCTGCAGTGTTCTATTTGAAATGAGCCTTCTTTAGTAACATGCACAACATCTTCACTACTTGATAGTTTTTCTGTCCATCCATATGTTGAGCAAAGTTATTTCATTGGAAACCACACACTCACAAAAGAAAATTTATACATTTCTGCAAAACAAAAGGCTTCATCACCAGACAATGACACCATCACCTAATTACTGTCACCATCTTGGAAGACATTTCCTAGAGCTAAACCCTCACAAAGAAAAATGAAAAAAGGAGAGATAGGAAAGAAAGGAAGGAAAAAGAGAGAGAGAAAAAAAAGACAATCATGTTCTTCGTCAGATGGACATCTTTGACATGATGATCACTTCTCATATCAGGAGGCAAAGGCATCATTAAAAACATGTTGGCTGAATGTTCTTTTGCTCAAATACAAAGTTATTGCTAAATAAGTCAAAATGAGGAAAATTGCTGCTTTCAGTAGGTAGTCCAAATGGGTTTTATGAAATGTATTTCACGAACTGTTTTTTGTCATATTTAGATAGATCTTCTCATTCTGATAAAAATGATATATGATAGAAGTCTGTACTACAATTAATAAGATAATTATGCAATTTTGTGTTGTTGTTTTTTTATTTACAATTTTTTTCCCTAACAATCTTTTTTTAATCGATTTTACACACATACATCAAGAACAAAATTAGCCACAGACATCTCAAACTTCTGTATTTCAATTTTCATATACATCCAATCAAACACACAGAGTAGATTACACATCAAGTGATTCATTGAAAAGTTATGGGTCTTCAAGCTTGGGACCAAAATACAAATATTTCCACCCATCTTTGTGAACAAACTGCCACAGAAATTATTTTGAGAAACTGGATTACAGCTGAATTCACCAAAAAGGCCACAAATATTGTCTGCTTAACAACCATATGCAGAACTAGAAGATACCGATACTCAATTTTTTTCCAGACCTCTATATGCTCTCAATCACTCAATGTTAGAACATCATCAAATTTGACTTTGTGGCTAAAAATGGTCAGATGTTAAGGTTCTTATTAGACAGACTGTAACTTCCCCATACTCCAAGTTATAAAGCTGCATGTTGTATCAGAATGTTCAATATTGTTTGCTTATTTCCAGCTAATAACTCAGTTCCTCTAGTCTAGCACCATCTGTTTGCATATTATCATTTTTCATTACCAAAATTTCCAAATTTGTTATCTTCAGCGGTATTTGTCTTCACATCAGTTAAGTCAGATTTCAAGTTGCAAAGTATTATTTCATATCACAATACTCAGCTTTCAATGTTCTATCATTTGAAAGCAAAATAACACAGAAGAAAAGAAATAGCTTTCTTCATTTCAGATACTGAACAAAAAGTACCAAAAAAAAAAAAAAATGAAAATGTGGTCCCGCAGGAAAGCAAAGTGTCAACAGTAACCTTCTGGAATTTTCTTCCCCAATTTATTATGGAATAGTTTTCATTCAAGAGATCTTTTCCAGAATCAACATAATGATCAGCAGTATATTAGTACATCTAAGTCTTTTTTCTGTCTTTCATAAAATATAACTTCAACTTTCCTATGGGATCTCATTCACTGTAAATCAAATGCAGTTCGAAGAACTTACACGGTTCCTACTGATCCTAGAAATAGAATATAAATATGGGGAAAAAAGAAACTCACATACACACAATAAGTTTTTTTTTAAAATCAGCAAAGGAAAAAATATGTAATAAGAAAAACCTTTAAGCGACTGAATTCATGTGATTTATGGCCCAGTGGACCAAGATGGGCCATATCAAGGCTAAAGTACAAATTCAATTATTTTGCTTCCCAAGTACCTTGCAATTTCTACACTGAATTCATACTGCCAAATGAGAGAGAACTGTGAATTACCAAATTCAAACTAAATATATGAGCCATTTAAAAAAAAAACAAAAAAAACTCTGTGTTTTCTTCATGTTCATTGTTATGAGGGCAGGTGCCAGATGTACTGATAATCACATACACCAATGAGTCACTTTCAGACATGGATACAGCAGTTTGTTTCCTTTTCTTCTTCTTCCCTTTTTAATGAAACTAAAAAAACAATTATTGCCAATACTGGTTCAAGCTTCAATTTTCTTCCTTCCTTTTTATTTATTTATTTATTTATTTTTTAATATATATGAAAAAACCATCATGGCAAATATCCTCCCAAGAGAGGTGCATCCATCATTCTACACATAGGTCTACTTCGAGATCTTGTAGGCTTTCAATGGTTTCTCAACAGATGGAACAGATCATACCCCATTATTGTTTGAATTTGAATGTTATGCAAACCTTCTACACAGAAAAGAGAACACATTGTCCATATGAAGAATAATGCCAGCACTTGAATCCATCAGTTCCCCCCATTCCATACACACACACTTTCACCAATTCTTCAGTGTGTCACACAACACGTGTGTGTGTGTGTGTGTGTGTGTGTGTGCGCGCGCGCGTGCGTGCGCGCACATGCGCACGTTTGCGTATGCGTGTGTAGCGAGGAAGGGGGGGGGGGGGGGGGGGGGGGGGGGGGAGGGGGCTCAAAAAGAGGGATAGACAATGGAATATAATTATGCCTGAAAAAAAAAAAAATTGAATGTCCAAGGAACAAAACAAGTCGGACAAGGGAAATCACTCTGCAGAAAAATAATGTCCGACAAATTTTCGTGGTCACGTGACCACATGCTTTAAAAATCTTTCTGTAAATAGACAATATACCAAAACATATCAAGCAGATGATTCAAACATGGTGTTTGATCAGCAGTTGCTTGTTTTTCCACATGGAATTTGGATTCAGTGTGATCCTCCGTCGTACTCATAGCCATCCCTTCATAAAATGAGGAATGAGAAACCGGTTTCGATTTGTTTCTTCATGCTCTTTTCCAAGGCATGCGATTGGTCAGCCCAAAACGAGGCCACATACCTATGCGAGAGGGGACCACGAGCTTTCGATCGATGCTATGGTCTTTTAATAATGAATTTTTTGTTTGGAAAAATGGATTTCAGGATCAGGATCAGAATCGGGGGCGTTGTATCAAACACAACTTAGCCTATTTAGGCTTCTTATGCCCCTTCTGTATGTATATATCCTCTTTTTTTTTTTGTGACCGTTGGTCCAGTCATAGGCTAGCTCAGTCCTATTTTCCATCAAATTCATGTCTTATTTTTGTTAATAATTCATGTTTATCTATGAGGTTCTTAAAAACATTAATACTAGGTGCACGTTTGATGTTAACTGTTAGTTCATTCCAAAAATTGGTTACTCTATTAGTAAAAGTAAATTTTCTCAAATTAGTTCTGGAATATTGTTTAAATATCTTATCTTCACTGTTCCTTGTAACATTCTTCTGCGGAGTACAAAAAAAACATGCTTTATCAACATCATCAGTTCCATTAAATATCTTGTATGCTTGAATCAAGTCTCCTCTTATTCTTCTTGCCTTAAGTGTTGGAAGTTGTAGATATTTTAATCTTTCCTGATATGAGTAATCTTTTATATTATGAATCATCTTGGTTGTTCTTCTTTGTACCTGTTCTAAAGCTTCTGATTGTTTCTTTAACATTGGATACCATACAGTGTTGCCATATTCAAGAACAGGTCTAACTAATGTCTTATATAATTGCAAAAAAGTGTCCTTTTCTATAAATGTAAAGGTTCTTTTTATTATTCCAATCATTCTGTTAGCCTTATTAATACTATTTACAATATGTTTGTCAAATAGCAAATTTTTGTCAAAAGTCACACCTAGATCTTTCTCTTCCTCACATTTAGATACTTTTATTTCCTTATCCCCAATTTTCATTATAATTTGAAGTTTCCAAAACTGATTGCAACTGCTTTTTAATTGCTCTACCCCTTCAACACGCACACGACTGGATAGAACAAATTTCTTATAACACTGAAGCATTATTTCTAAGGTTTACTCATTTGCATGCCTCAGCTAGCCGGCCAAATGTGAGGGGGGAAGGCCGTCGCTGTTGGGCTACTCAAGCTGCAAGCCAGAGTGTCAGCGGATTAATAGGTGTTTTGAAAAAATATTTTAAAATACTGTAACATCACATAACACTACAAATGACATGTCAGCAGAATTACAAAACACTGAATTACAATATGATGTATATTCTTTTTTGATACACTGTGATCTGATTGTAAAAACGGAAGTTGAAAACAGGCAAAATCAGGCGTTCTGGGCAGTATGTCAGCTGCAAGGCAGTGTTTTGGAATACAGGTACCTTCTTTCAGCACCATGCATCAAGCCTTTAACATTCAGCAATGTCAGATTTCATTGTTGTAGCTACTTTTTTTTTCACCCTCACAAAAGTCGTAATTGAGGTATACATAACATTCAAAAAGGAAACAAAAACCCTTTGAGGTGCTCCCTTAAATCATAAATGTAAATACTGTAATTAGGACCGTTATTGTTCTTACAACTACCAAGTACGATCTCTGATTTTCAGAACATCTAATGTGCAGTAGTTACTACTGAGTTCGAATTTGGGGATTGTGTGAATATGTGTGTGTGTGTGTGTGTGTGTGTGTGTGTGTGTGTGTGTGTGTGTGTGTGTGTAGAGAGAGAGAGAGAGAGAGAGAGAGAGAGAGAGAGAGAGTCTCTATACTGTGTGGTGTAGTTTTTTTGTGTTTTCTTCAAGGCAGTGCAAGTCATAGTCCTGATCGAGTTTGGGCACCCACATGTCATGATGCATGTGATTGTGATCCCACAATAAGCACTTAGGTGTGCTTAAACTTTTTCCATAATGTTCCGTCAACATTCTAGGCTGTTCTCTGTATCAACCCAAGTACCTCTGTCATCACTTCTTCAATAGTTCTTGAGCTTTTTTTTTTTCATTTTTATAATAAAACCTTCTTATGTAAATTGTAATGCATCAATAGACAGGACTACAATTTTCTTATACTGACTGTCGAAAATTCAAAGTATATGAGGTACTGGGCACTCTTTGTTAGCTTGCAAGTCCATTTATTTCTTTTAGAAAAAAGACACGTAAGCATTTGAGATACGAAAAAATGCTGCTTCTGATCATAAACTGATGATCGAAAACATATTAGCCAAGTCTAAAACTAAGTAAAAAATTTTCTTCTTATGTCAGACGTTCAACTACAGCAGAGTTAGTAAATACTTCTGTTCTTTGCAGATTACTTTTTTTTCTTGTCAATGTGCTTGCTGATCCTAGGCCTGACTTCATATTTTGATAACCGGTTTTGGAACGGCATGCATGACTCAGCAAAACTGGCTCTTGCTGTGCACCTGTTTGACTTGTGGTTTCACAAAGTACAAATCACATTGCTCGATTCCTGAAATCATGGATATCTATTTAGCCTACAATCACTGTGTACATGTACATTTTCAATGTTTAACCCATTCATAAACTCGCCTATAATCACATTACTTACCTCAATATCAAGGCGAACCGTCACTGCGGAATATGTAGCTGTTCCTCAGTCAAATGCGTAGCATGGAATGACAGGAAGTGACATAGGTTCTAATTGTCTCAAGCGCCCTCTGTGAAAAAGGGCCCGGATATAGATCTACACACCGAATTGTACCAAAATTACCCCAAACATATCACAGTGTGAAGTGAAAGGCTAATAAAACAGAGAGACAATCAATATCACACACATGCATACATGGCACACAGGAACACACGCACGCACGAGCACACACACACACACACACACACACACACACACACACACACACACACACACACACACACACATTCAAGCAACACAGGAATGGAATGTCATGATTCTTGCATAATAAGTGTCAACCCGCTTACTGACTGAGAGAATCAAACACAAGAACTGGCCGCCGAATTCAAAGGCCAGAGGAGGTATGGAGTGTGGGATCCAGAAGTGTGTGTATAAGTGTAAGCAGCACAAGGAGTCTGTGTGTGTGTGTGTGTGTGGAGGAGGAGGAGGAGGAGGAGGGGGGTGAGACAGTCATAAATGACGTCAAAGGAATAGCTTTTGGAGGGGAGGTGCCCATGTGCTTGTGGATCAATGATTTAGGTCAGGCTTTGTAGTATCAAACCCAGCAGAAGGCTATGGAATAATTCCTACCACACAATAGCCTGTTGCTGGCCCTTAATTTGCCACCTTATTCACCTAGCCTGTCCACCCGCCATTTTGGTCTTTGATTTGGGAAAAAGAAAAAAGTCTGAGCTTAAATTGCAACTAATGTTGAAGCTACTTCACACAGTTTCGAGGTATGCTTCAAGTTCTTATCGTTCTTGTAATTGGATTTCGCCTCTCCCTACTCCCTCATACATTCAGGCCTTTACATCAGTGTCCTATGCCAATTAATCCAACTGCACATCGCGTAACTGCAGTATGAGATTCATTATGTGGGAAAAGGGTTTGCTAAGTAAAGTTAAAGAATAAGGGGAACACAAGCACTTTTTGGATACCTGTTCAAAACCAACGCCATGGACAAAAAAAAAAAAAAAAAACCCTGTAACACACACACACACACACACACACACACATACACACATCCCCCTCCCCCCCCCCCCCTCACACACACACACACACACACACACACACACACACACACACACACACACACAAGCCCCATGGTTTGCTATCACTAAGAGCTGAGTGCAGAGTGGTGGTCATTGTGTCATTTTTAATTATCTTTCATTGACACTTTCGTGTCTTCTGGTGCGGAACACGTGCGATCTTCACGACTTGCGAGGTCAGTCAAAAAAAACAAAAAACAAAAAAAAAGAAAAGAAAATAATGAAAAAAAAAAAAATGAAAAAAAAAGAAAAAAGAAGAGAGATGGCTTTGATATTCTTCGGTTTCTTAGTCACTGCTTTGTCAAGACCTGCTGCATAGAAGGCCGCAAGGTTTGGCTGCGATGACGTTTAGTCACCTTGGACTTTCAGGAGATGCTTAAACTGTGTGTTGTTTGGAGTTGTTATTAATGACAACAAGATGCATAGATTGTTACTCTTTTTGCAAACATTCGATGATTTCAAGTGAAGATCACACACAATGTTCTTTTAACTTTGCCCGATCAAAATCAAGCTCGCCTGGCTGCATCAAAACAGGGGTCTGGGGCGTGGGTAAAGGAATAATTTGTCCCCCACGCCATTTTCGTGCCGCACATTGACATCAGTAGATAGAAGTGGATTTGCGAGTAAAGTATAGTATTTGAAAAAGAAATTTATGCAGGCATTAAGGTATGCTGTTTCAGTTTTCACAAACGTCACTAGAACTGTAGATCAGAGAGAGAGAGAGAGAGAGAGAGAGAGAGAGAGAGAGAGAGAGAGAGAGAGAGAGACAGACAGACAGACAGACAGACGGACAGACGGACATGCACACACACACACACACACACACACACACACACACATACAGAGAGAGAGAGAGAGAGAGAGAGAGAGAGAGAGAGAGAGAGAGAGAGAGAGAGATTTACTGTTTCAATTCGGAGGGAAGCAACCACACACACACACACACACACACACACACACACACACACACACACACACACACATACACCATCTTCCTTCCCCTCCCCCACCCACACACCCTAAACACACTGTCAGTTTCAGTTTCAGTTTCATCAAGGAGGCGTCACTGCGTGCGGACTAGTCCATATACGCTACACCACATCCGCTAAGTTTTGAGACCACTCTACGCATGATTTGAAGCTGATGGATAAATGAATTAACAACAACGATGAGACAATTGAAGAAGAGGGTCTCGTGGCTACGACTCAGCGGATGTCTGACCTACGCATTAGCCCAACGTGCTGGTCAGACCTTGAGTGCCTACCTACCATTTTGTTGTTGTGTGTGTGTATGTAGTGGATGTACACATGTGTGTATGATGTGTGGGTATGGACCCATATGTGTGCCTGGGCGCATGTGTGTGGGGTTGTGTGTGTGTGTTGTGTGTGTGTGCGTGTGTGTGTGTGTGTGTGTGTGTGTGTGTGTGTGTGTGTGTGTGGCATGCGTGTATGTGTGTGTGCGCGCAGGCATGTGTGCGTGTTGTTTGTGTGTGTGTGTGTGTGTGTGTGTGTGTGTGTGTGTGTGTGTGTGTGTGTGTGTGTGTGTGTGTGTGTGTGTGTGTGTGTGTGTGTGTGTGTGTGTGTGTGTGTGTGTGTGGTCGTCGGTTTAATGTCCTTCCACTATAGTGATTCAGACAGTTTATGTGTGGGTGAATGAAGTATGCAAGTGTATGAAGTGTATTATTCCATTAACGATAGAATATGACATCCCCTCCTCCCCCCCCCCCCCCCCCCCCCCCCTCATCTCCCATCCCTCTTCCACCTTGACAATTTTAAGTGAGAAGTGATAAAATCTACAGATAAGGACCAATTGAACTATTTAACAAACACTTACAAACTGAGTCAAGAACAGAGTAATTGTTTAAAACATATGGTAAAGGCAATGAAGTCGATCCATCAGTGTAACCATCAATACCCGAATGTCTTAGGAGCTCTCTTGCTCTTGGGCATTGAATCAGCAAATGACTGACATTTAAGGATTTCCCACACATACATTTAACATTATGACAATGTTTTGTTTTCAATGCGTTCAAACGGAATCTATGGATTAAACTTTCAATCTCCCTAGACGAGGAGGAGACTTGTTTGAACGTTTTCCCATTGTACCCATCACTAAATTTTATACAATTGTGATAATATTGAATGTCTGAGTTCATCAATGAGGTTTTAACTTTTTCTCTTAACGTTGAATTTATAATTGAAAAACATTCATTCAAATCTAAGGGAACTTTGAGTGGTATTGCGTCACTGACATTTTGAGCTGCTTTTCGTGCAAGTTGATCTACACGCTCGTTGGGTACTATACCACAATGAGAGGGGATCCAACAAAAAGTGACAGTAATGCCTTGCATGGATAAAAGGTGAATAATGTGATGAATTTCAAATATCATATCAAGTCGGATTGAAGGACATGCAGACTTGATCGAGTAGATTGCTGCTTTAGAATCAACACCTATTAAGATTTGTGAACTTTTTATTGGAAAATTTAGAATAAAATCTAACGATTTAAGTATGGCAAGTAATTCGGCACTGAATATCGATAACTGTTTACCAAGATAGAAGAGCTTTTGTACTTTGAGGCTAGGGATTATGAAGGCTGCTCCCGTGTTATTATTTTCTAGCACTGAGCCATCTGTAAAAATTTTCAGATGATGATTGTACTTAGTTTCTAAATGAGTGTAAACAGATGTTCTTAAGATATGTGGACAATCCTTTTTTGAAACATCTGTATAATCAATATCAAAGGAGGCTTTACAGTGTTCCCATTTTGGAATAGGTGAATACGTGGGCTTTTGGGCTATGTTATTTTTATCTATTTTGGTATCCTTTAGAAGATCAGCGGAAAATGAGTAAATAGACCTTGCTGACTGTATGTTTTTGGCACGTTTTCCAAAATCCTTCTCTGATTTTAAACATACTTCTTCTGAGCAAAACTTCTTTTGTGAGAAGCTCTTTAAGACAAATTTTGAAGTAGAAGCTTTCCGAAGTTCTGAAAGGGGCAAGACCCCTGCTTCATTATAGGTCCCTAAGTTAGATGTATGTGTGGGAACCCCAAGGGCAATTTTATAAAGCTTTGCAGTCAGTGCTCTGAAGTTTATTTAAAAGGTATTGAGGTGCATTAAAAAATACTTCTTGAGCGTAAGTTAGTCTGGAGCGAATAAGGGCAGTTGCTAAAATGGTTAATGATTTCGAATCCTGTCCCCAAGATTGTTTGCTAATTATTTTTAGGAAATTTAAGCTTTTTCTTGCTTTGTTTAAAATGTATTCAATATGAGTGTTCCAAGTTAACTTACTGCTTAAGATAACACCCAAGAATTTAACACTTTTTACATAGTTTAAAACAATGCCATCCAAAGTAAAAGTAGGAAGTTGTCCTGGATCGTAACCAGAATTAAAAAGAATCATATTTGTTTTTTTCTGGGGAAAGAGAAAGGCCGTTCTCATTTAAAAAGTTATTGATCTTATTTAGTTCATGTTGATATTTTATTTTGATGTAATTTAGTGATCTTGATGATGTATTTTTTTTCATTGTCACTTTTGTCCATAGGCATATATCATCAGCAAATTGAGCCACTTCAGTATCTTTAGAAAGACTGTTAGGAAGATCAGAAATTAAAATATTAAATAATATTGGAGAAATTACTGAACCTTGGGGTAAACCCATTTGTAAAGGTCTTGGGTTGGAATATGTATTTCCTATTTTTGTTTGAATGTGCCTACAGTGTAGAAAATCTTGAATAAAATTGTACATGTTCCCGCTGATTCCAATATTTTTTATTTTGTACATTAGTCGTTTGTGCCACACTTGTTCGTATGCTTTACGAATGTCAAAAAAGGTGGCGAGAATGTTCTTACGCCGTGCAAATTGATGTTTTACGTGTGTTGTAATTTTTACAAAGTGTTCAATTGTAGATCTGCCTGCTTGGAATGCAGCTTGGTTGATAGGAATGATACTGTTTTTGTTGCAATGATGTATTAGCCTTTTTAACACTATCTTTTCCATCAATTTACATGTGTTAGATGTTAATGATATTGGTCGATAGCTATTTAAATCTTTGAGTGGTTTTCCTTGTTTATGAATTGGTATAATAATTGAGTCCTTCCAAATCAAGGGCATTTTTCCATTGTCCCAACATTTTTGGAAAAACAAATGTAGAAAATGTATTATATTTTGCGGGAAATGACCTAACATTTCATTTGAAATGCCATCTAATCCCACTGATGTCTTTTTATTCAGATTTATGATACACTCTTCGACTTCCTGCAATGTTATAGCGGTATTTAAATAGTGATTTTCTGCAGGTTTAGGGCTATTATAGATGTCTTTCTTTTCTTCAGTTTCGCGGAAACTGTGTGTGTGTGTGTGTGTGTGTGTGTGTGTGTGTGTGTGTGTGTGTGTGTGTGTGTATGCCTGCATGTATGCGCGCGTGTGTGTGCGTGTGCAGAATTCCGTGTGCATATGTGTGTGTGTGTGTGTGTGTGTGTGTGTGTGTGTGTGTGCGCGCGTGCATGTGTGTGTGTGTAATTTGTGGGTTTGTGTGAGCACACATATCTGCATATAGGCTATATGTGTACATATATGTGTATGTGTGTGTGTCTTTGTATGTGGGCGTGTGTGCATGTGCGTGTGTGTGTGCATTTGTGCGCTTACATGTATGCATGTGTGTGTGCGCGTGTGTTGGTGTGGACGTGCACATGCACACATGTGTATATGTGTGTGGGTAAGAGCGAGCGAACGTACGCGCACACGTTCGTATGTGTGTGTGGTGTGTGTGTGTGTGTGTGTGTGTGTGTGTGTGTGTGTTGTGACTGCGTACGTGAATGTTCAGAAGATGACTTAGGAACAAGAACAAGACCATCAAATACAGCATATAAGTGCACGCGCACACACACATATACACATAACAATAAGAACAACAGCTCCTCCCCCTCAAACACATCCCACGCACACACACACGCGCGCGCGCACACACACAAACACACACACACTCACACACCAACGCTTCCACACACGTCTGTGGACTCTCTAATTAACACGCTGGCATTACCCCACTGATGAACACACACACACACACACACACACACACACACACACACACACACACGCACACACACACCACTCACACACCAACGCTTCCACACACGTCTGTGGACTCTCTAATTAACACGCTGGCATTACCCCACTGATGAACACACACACACACACACACACACACACACACACACACACACACACACACACACACTCACTCACTCTCTCCCACACACACACCAACGCTTGCACACTCATGATGTCCATGGACACTCTAATTAACATGCTGGCATCACCCCACTGATGAACACACACCAGCGCACACACGTCTACAGTATACGCTGGGGACCTGAGAGATTCCAAGTCTTATTGTCACACTGTCAGAAGGGATTAAGTGTGCTAAATTACATAGAGGACAGAAGTTAATTCACTCCATTCAGAAGGAACCATTCATCTGCAATCACGAGCAGATAAACATGAACACGCGTATTCTTGTCTCACTTACCAACTGCGAATAAGGTTCCATCCACTAAGACTAAGAGGCTTTAATTAATCACTCAATCTAAAGTTTACAAATTAGCAATTGTAATCAGTATCCCTTTCTCATGAAAATGTAACATCCATTACAGGCCCCCAAAGCCATTTAAAAAAAAAAATCCGTTGAATGCAATCACAGGCCATTGTAGCCAATTTGTACAGAATCTCCAAGGACCCCCGAGGTCATCAGAACCCCTTGAATACAGTCACAGGTCGTCATAGCCAATTTGTACAAACAGAGTCCCCAAGGACTAGTCCATCACAGGCCCCCCAAGGCCATCAAAAATCCCTTGAATACAGCCAGAGGCCGTCAGAGCCAGTTTGTTCGAAGTCCCCAAGGACTATTACACCACAAGCCTCCAAGGTCATTTCTTCAGTCACACAGGCTCCGATTGATGGTCAGGTCACTACCACCCGAGGTCAGTTCACTATTAAATGCTTTTACCTTAGAACGCCGTTTGTGCTTGAGTCTGATTACCACACCGTGTCAATCTCAAAACGATGCACTTCACCACTAAAACGAAAAATAATCAAGATGCGTTGACAAAATTAATGGTATCCAAGATAAAAAAAAAAAAAAAAAAAATGTCAACCGTCAGTTGCACTGTCAGTGCATCCTCAAAGACAGTTTGCATTTTCTCAATGTAGGAATTAATTTGACGTCACAGTAGTTCTACTGTGTGAATGACGCCTTACACGTGACGTAATCATCAAATATTGACGGAGAGCAGGCATCGACTTGATTCAGTGATCCTTTTCATGTATGAATCATGTGTCACATAGTTGCGCGCGCGCGCGCGCGCGCGCGCGCGCGCGCACACACACACACACACACACACAGAGAGAGATTTTACATAGGTTTAAGTGAGAGTCGGTGAGACGACAGGCAAAGCAAGCGTGTTGTTATTTATTTTTGCGTGCTCACAAATAAAACCATCGTGTGGTTGGAGGTGGAGGGATGGGGGCCGGGGAGGGGGATGGTGGGGGGGGGGGGGGGGGGGGGGAGGGGGGGGCAGGGGGAAGGGTGAATGAAAGGAAGGTACTGGTGCAGTATGAGGTTGGGTATGGATAAAAGGGAGCGGAGAGAGATGGGCAGTGTATGTGTGAGTGTAGTGTGTGTATGTGTGTGGATGAAGGCCCACACGTGTGTGCGCGTGCGTGTGTGTGCGTGCGTGTGTGTGTGTGTGTGTGTGGGGGGGGGGGGGGTAGTGTGTGGGGGTGGGGGTGGGGGTGGGGGGTTGTGTGTGTGTGTGTGTGTGTGTGTGTGTGTGTGTGTGTGTGTGTGTGTGTGTGTTGTTGTTGTTGTTGTTGTTGTTGTTCTTCAATTTAACGTTTTTTCACTAATGTGATATTAGACTCTGTGTGTGTGTGTGTGTGTGTGTGTGTGTGTGTGTGTGTGTGTGTGTGTGAAATAATTTAGTAGTGAGAGAAACAAGTGCAGGCTAACAATTCTTCCATCTTTATATTAATGACTTGGCAAAGGTTTGAAAATTTGAGCCCTTGGTGATGAGAATACCTCAGAATCATAGACAGTGGTATATCTTGATTTGATGCCATGGGAGCACAGGCACAATCAGCCGTGCCTCCCTGATGAGTCCGATTCAGCAGACGAAAGGCCTCGGAGCAGGCGATATGAATGGTTCTGTCTTCAAGATGGATTACAATGGTTTTCATATGCTGCTAGATAATGGTTGAATATCTATTATATATTTCCCTGATGTTTCGTTCTCATTTTCTTTTCACCTCGTCCCCCACCCCTCCTACACACATTACCATTTATTTTATTTTAATGATCTTTGCCCAGTCATTAATGCAACGACAAAGGAATTGTTAGCCTGCACTTGTTTTCCCCCACTGTTAAACTGTTCAACATTGTAATGGTTTCGTCAATCAGTGGGGGATTGCATCTCTTAGGAGATCCAAGTAAAGGCTGTTCTGCACAATTCTTAGCTGCTGATATTGCTGGGATTTTTAAACAACAGAGCTGATCACTCTGACTGTTTGATACCTTTTAACCTCCCTTGCATCCTTGAATGGATCCGCAAGCATAGGTTCAAAGATTGTCTCCTACATCTTACACTGTTTACGTAATGTTTTCAGTTTTTCAGCAACTTCTTTCCTCACCACACTTTCTTTTCGTGTTACTTTCTACCCCTCGTTGGCTGCTTTGGAGTGCTGTTGGGTTTTATTCTTGAATCCTTGGTGATGAGAATACCACAGAATTATAGTCCTGATGGTGTGGGAGGACAGACACGGTTGGGTTCTGTTTCTGAACCCTTGATGGTGAGAATACCACAGAATCACAGTCCTGATGCGAAGACAGACACAGTTGGGTTCTGTTTCTGAACCCTTGGTGGTGAGAATACCACAGAATTACAGTCCTGATGGTGTGGGAGGACAGACACAGTTGGGTTCTGTTTCTGAACCCTTGGTGGTGAGAATACCACAGAATCACAGTCCTGATGCTCTGGTTGGTGATGCTCGAGTTGGTTATTCTTCGTACATAGTGAGAGACACAGTCGGCCGTGCTTTCCGATCCAGTCGACGAAAGACCTCAGAGCAGGTGATATGAATGGTTCTATCTTCAAGATGGATTACTATGGTTCACATACATTGCTGGTAAAGGCCTGCATATATATATATATATATATATATATATATATATATATATATATATCCAACATTTCTCGCTCTCATTTTTCTTTATCCCCCCCCCCCATCCCACTCTCTCTCTCTCTCTCTCTCTCTCTCTCTAGTCTTTACCATGTCATCAAAATACTAACGGAAGAATTGTTCACCTGCACGTGATTCCCCCAGTACTAAATTGTTCAATACTAAGTATATATTTTTGCTTATCTGTTAGCCTCGGGTATAAAAATTATCAGTCAGTCAGTCAATCAGTTACTTTGTGTTATTTTGTATTTCTTTACATATTCTTCATGATCGGGTTTAGTTTTCTTTTTGTCCACTGTTTTTATAATCCTTTACGTGGAAGATTGATCTTAAAAAGAAATGTAAATAAAATCAACTAAAGATGCAGACAGACAGGTATTGTGTGATAAATGTCTTCAAATATGTATAATGAATCTCTGTTACAGAGCAAACACACTTATCACCACACCTCCTTCTCCCACGGCTTCTCTTCCGCATCTCCCCTTTTTATCTGTGGCTTTCATTAAAAAAAAAAAAAATCAGTTTAAAGCCGAGTCTGAGAAGGTTCAATGTTAAAGATCCCATAGCCTAAGGAGCAGTGAGTGAACTGTCAGGGTCACAATGTCTTGGACACGACATTAGAGGTTGAGATTTGCCCTTCCCTTCCGCCACATTTAACCTCCCAGAACTGATTTAGGTATCCATGTACTGCTATGGGTGGATGGAGAAAGGATGTTCAGACCAGAAAAGGGCCGATTCTTTGTGGTTCAAACCTCACGACCGTCAGCGGCGCCGGCAAACCAGCTCTCTGATCTTTTGTCCACTGGAGAAAAGCAATAGGAGCACTTAACTCTGGTTCCCAAACATACTGAGGAAAGGTGATATTGAGATCACATTTTATCAGTCTGTCTGTTTCTTTTAAACGGGGGGATTCTGAAATAATTATCGTATAATTGACATCCATATTGCGATTCACTTTGAGACAGTTTTGACTTGTTTGGCGACAATTGCGGTAAAAATGTATACCATGAACCAAATGCGAATGAGACCAATTCGCGCCAAATTGGTCAATTCGATAATTAGAAAGCAGGCTGACTGATACACATTGTTATTATTCATCAGAACAGCCGTCAGAATGCCTCGATCTTCTTCACGATCGTCCAGTTCCACGAAATCTGCAACACCGATTCAGCCTCAGTCGCAATGGATTATGATGACAGAGGGTGAGCCCCGGTGTAGTGCATGGCTCTCGTTCTCGATGTGACGATTCGCTGAGTCGGCGGAGTGGCAGACTCACTTTCAGTTCGATTGATAGTTTTCAGTTTCAGTTTCATCAAGGAGGTGTCGCTGCGTGCGGACTAGTCTATGTATGCTACACTACATCTTCTAAGTTTTGAGACCACACTGCGCATGACTTGTGTCACTGCGAGCAGACTAGTCCTATGTACCTTCTCCACATCTCCGAAGTTTAGAGACCACACTGCGCAGGATTCACAGCTGATGGATGAATGAGTTTATGACTAAGAAGAAAGGGTTTAAGACGAGGGTCTCATGATTAAGACTTAGCAGATGCCTGATCAGCGAATTCGCCCAACGAGCTGGTCATCTGGACCATGGGTGCCTGCCTAACATTGCATGCGCGTCGTATGAGTGTGTGTGTGTGTGTGTGTCCGTGTAAATGGGTAGGTTGGCACTGGCCCATGAGCGTTCCCAAGGCAGTGTATGTATGCATGTGTGTGCATGTATATGTCTGTGTTTAACTGTAAGGGCATATGTATGTGTGTTCGTGTGTGTGCATATTTGTGTGTGTGTGTGTGTGTGTCACTGTTCATGTATGTTTGATTATTTGTGGGGAAGCAATGTTGAGAAGATGGCATACTTATTACATCTCGGTAATAACACAATAAGAGACAGGGCCAACCTCTATCACTAACAACAGCTATGGACAGAGATAGGGCCATCCATAGACAAGTGAGACAGTTGATTCAGCAAAGGAAGCGTTCTCTTTTAGTGGAGCCACAAATTACTGTAGTACATCACCCTAGATAGTCGTTTTTAAAATTCAAAAAAAATAAAATCAGCACTAGAAGATCAGATTTTTTTTTCTCACAATTTCGTTGAAATAATAAATATGTTTCAAATGTAGCATTGACCAGCTAAGCTATTGATAAAAAGAAAGTGGTTTTTATATATGATAATCTCCACACAAAAAATCAAACTTACCAGTGATCAAAACGACTGCAGGGAACTGAAAAACAAGCCAGATTCTCGGTTTACCAACAGGGTTTTTGATGACAACCAGTGAGTTAACTTCGTGGGCTCAGTGACCTTCTCCACAATTCCAGAGTGCTCCATTTTGTTGAGTTCCTCTCTCAGCTTGTTTTCTATAGCATGGTAGGTGGACAGTAAGCATTGCTTTTTTTTCCCCTCAGGTGAACGCTGATCTCAATTTTCAGCTCTCCAGGTTCCACCACAAAGAGATGCTTGTAGTTCTCAAGGCGCTGTCCCTGGCCGTGGACTCTCTAGAGTCAGTAGAAAGGAAGAGTTGTAACCCATAGTCAAGCACATAATACCAGGATGGGATGTGACTGATGTGGCAGGTGTGTCAGCTACATGGAATGTAACCTCTAGTACTGGTTTTGCTTGTACTGGCATTCCAGATCAATGTCTACCTCCATTGCCAGGCAAAAATAACATTTGAAATCATTAGCTTCCAAAAAGAATTTGAAGAAAATTAATGCCCTGCTCTTCCTCAAGCCATGATTACCTCTCTGTAAGACATTTTCTGAAAAACAAAAACAAAAACAAAAAACGCTTAAACCCTCAGCTCATGATTAATTGTTAAATGAAAAAAAAAAAAAAGAAACCAGAAAACTAAGGAGATTTAGATGTAAGATTTACCTGATATGATTTTTTCCATTTGATTCAAATCAATGTTCATTCATGAATGAAAATACCTTTGTCAGTTTGTGTCTACATGACCATGTGCATTTGTCATTGTTTTTTCTTAAGAGAGAGAGAGAGAGAGAGTGTGTGTGTGTGTGTGTGTGTGTGTGTGTGTGTGTGTGTGTGTGTGTGTGTGTGCAAGATAATCATTCTGAGGAGAGAGGGTGGGAGAGAAGGAGGGGAATGGGGGCACAGGAGGGAAGGGGGATAGAGAAGGAGAGGGGTGGGGATGAGCAGGGGAAAGGGATAGGGCAAGGGAGACTGAAATTGGAATATATAACCTTTTTCATTTTGAAAAATATCCATTTTGCACATTTTTTGCTTATTATTTTCAGTTGAAGTACTGTTGAATCGTGAAATACATGTTATAAAAAAAGATATTTGATTTAATGTATTTGTTTCCTTTCAGGTATTATTGTACTGTGAAATTTATGTAAAAAGATAAATGTTTAATTGATTTCAATCATTGCTGACATGATATAATTTAACAGGTCATACAGATCGAGTACATCAACTGAATCATTTGTGCAGAAAAACTGTTTGAGAGTGATGGCAGCAACGAGAATGACCTGTCCTTTTGCAAGCTGCGACATCCCAAGACAGGTATTCTGGAAAAAGTGGAATGTTTGCAGGTCACAAACAAAGAGAGGAAAAAGATTCAGGCAATTCCAGACATTTCTTAAAAAGAAAATCTTATGAAACTGTTAAACGCCATTATCAGACTTGTGTGATCCATATACTGATAGTTTAGAGTATGTTGCAATCTGGAGTGTCAGTTTAGAAAAATATATTTTGCATTCGACTCTACAGAAAATATACTGAGAAAAGAGGCGTATAGTGTCTTGCTTAACTTGAATGCCGTTTTCTTTTTCTTTTAAATTGCTGTTTTGTTTTTGTTTATTTTTCGACTTTGGGGTTGATAGTTTGGTCTCAGTATATCTGGATGAGAACAACAACTAAGAAGTGGAAGGGAAACAAAGTGTTTGTCAACTGCTAAGGTCTGGCTGTGTATTTAAATCATGCTGATACATGAATTGAAATAAAAAACAATACCCTTACATCTTAGGGGCTCATTCCATCTTTCTACCCAGTGCAGTTAAAGTGGATTCATGTGGTTTTTTTTTTGTGTGTAGCCCTGTGGACAGACAAACAAACAAACCTTGTAGACACATGTAGAAACATAGCACCAGTTTCATAGTGCAGCAGAAGTAAGTTCCGCAAAGAAGCAGTAGAGGCGTCTGATCTCTGTTCTGTTGCAGATCAAGGGGCCATGTACTTGGTGTGTGGCGGCACACAAAATAAGACCCTGTGTGAAGTGGTCAAGTTCTCCCCACAGTTCGGCTCCTGGCTGATTGGAGATTCTGTGCAAAGAGGTCAGTCATAAAGTTGTCAAAGCACTGGATGATTGTCGACTGGATAGATGTAAATGGGATGGAAAATGAAGAAGAGGGCGTATTGTTTAAACATGTGTACTCCAAAGTATGACACTTGTAGCGTAGCATAATAAGGTTTCAGCGACAATGCCATGCTGTTACGCTTTGCACTGGAATGCTGGGCCAAAACCAAAAAGAATTATAACCAACTCCTCCCCTCCTCCCTCCCCACCCCTCCACCCCCGTTGTCTGCGACCCCTCCTCCTCCACCCCAGAAACATGCTTCATGGACTGACTGGCGGCTTTAACAGAACCAAGATAACGCAGCCCTGTAGGCTGTGAACTTATTTTGTCATAAAATGACTAAATTCAGTATGGGTAGGAAGAAAAAGCTGAAGAAAAAGGCTAAAAACGATTGAAATTTTACTGCCCTATCAATTGATTTTATGGTCGGCCATTTCAGTTTTTTGGGTAGCTCAAGTCAGAACGGGCAAGAATTGTCTTTTTAGTCTGCCATCATGTCATGTGCGAAGTGAAGTGTGTGTGAAAGTGCTGTGGACATGAGTGCTTCTCTGAAATGTGGAAGGCAGCATTTCAAACATAGATGAAAATGATACACTTTGTGCTTTTAAGGCTCTGGCAGATATATACATGTACCAGTGATGTTGGCAACGTTGTCTGCTGTCTGTTATTGAATCAACTCATAATTTATCTCAAACGGCTTGTCTTTAGAGCCTGGAGTTTGCATTTATGATAATAAGAATAGGAATAATGATTATTTATGGCACTTAATCTTACATCATAAGCCCTAAGCCCTTACAAATACAGAAAAGGTTAAAGATAACATAAATAAAACCAGTAGGAAGACAAAATTGCAATAAATACAATACACCTACAAACAAAGGTGCACCCACCCACGCACACAGACACACACACACTCAACACACTATCCCACACACACTGTCTCACAACAACGGACACAACAGCATGCGTGCACACACACACACACACACACACACAAACACGCACATACACACACACACACACACACACACACACACACTCACAGTCACACACACACACACACACACACACACACACACACACGTTGCAGAATCAATTTGATGGGCAAGGGAAAGAGAGGGAAGTACTGCTATTGATAGGTGAAGAGGGTTGTTTTTAGAGATGCCTTGAAGGAAGACAGAGAGTTTGAACTATGCAAAGATATTGGGAGTTTGTTCCAAGAAACCGGACCCTGGAAAGAGAAAGAACGATCGTCATAGGTGTTAGTTCAAAATCGAGGAATTTTGAGCAGAGTGTTGTCGGTAGAAGAACGCAACTGCCTAGAAGGAACATAGAGTTGAAGGAGATCAGAAAGGTAGGAAGGAGCTAAGCCATTCAAACATTTAAAGCAGAGTAAGGACAGTTTGTAGTGTATTCGTTTTTCAACCGGCAGCCAGTGGAGAGAAAGAAGTAAGGGAGTGGTATGATTTGCCCAACAAATCCTACATTTTGCATTTACTGACTTGGTAGCAGTGCACTGTCTCTTCTGGGGCTTGTCTCATGATGGCCTGGTGACCGGATATTCTGCCCCCCCCCCCCCCCCCCCCTCATTACCAACCCAAATCCATCTCCTCGCTCCCCTTTTTCTTCTCCCTAATGGGAACGCCGGAGGATCTTTCACAATAATGGGATTCCCTGCGTTTTGAAATTCTGTGCTAGTCAAGTCAAGTCAAGTCAAGTCAAAATCATCTTTATTAAGGGTTAAAGAACAAGCTTTCCAGCTTTCTTACATCCCACCATAGTCATTCCTTTTGCTTTGTTTCACTCTCTTTACCTGTTTTCTCCCATTTAGACCAGAATTTTGCAACAACAACTCATCTTAACAAACCAATGTAATGCACATGTATTTGTTACGAGTAAACACGAAAACCGATGACCCTTCCAGGTGTTACGGTTGCAGAAAATCGCCTCACTCTGAAAGCAAAGGGCAGCACCTTTTTTCAGGGATTGACAGCAGGCAGGAATTTGTGCCACTGTCAAAAATTGTTCACATATATGTATATTTTCCACCACCGGCTATGGAAGGAACAACATTGAATCAAAACGGAAAGTAAAGTGCTCTAAAATAGCTAGCTGTGTCCAAGCATAACAGAATGACGAGATTGAAGCTGGAAAGTGAATCCACCTCCATTAAAAAAAAAAAAAAAAATTTCAAAAATTAAAAAAAAAAAAAAGAGAAAAAAAAAGGAAGACGGAGAGAGAAGCAGTCAGTGCTACCAGACCTGCAAGAAACAAAACCCCAGAGAATAGTCATGTGTACAACTTGAACAGAAAAGAAGAAATGTTCATTGTACACAGTCTGCAAGCGAGCACTCTTGTCATTCTCAGTCAGTGAAGGTGGCTTTGAGCATGTGTGTGCCAACACGCATACATGTGCATCTGCACAGTAGTACATATGTAAGAATGTGATGTGTTCTGTAAAATTTTTGAGAATTTCAGTTTTGTCCTGATTTTTGATGAGCGGTTGTTAATGGAAAGATTTTTGGGGGTAGACATAGTTTACCTGAAGGTGTTTGTTATGCCTTTTTTTTTTTTTGTTTTTTTTTCTTCCCTCAGACGGGAGCATGCTGATTACCACACCTGTAGATCCTGTCTTCCTGGTCCTGCCGTATCTCATTAATGCTGGGAAGGTGAGTGCCAGTGTCTGGTTTATGCTGGAAATCGCCTCGTTATTGCTAGAAAGGCGGCTGTCTCCACAGGTCTGGAAATGCTAATCATGACTGCTTTTTGGGAAAAGGGGATCACCTCAGTGTTCTCAGGAAGGCATTAGTGATGAGTAGCCATTTAACAATGATAAGCTAGGAATAAGCGCTTCATTAATACCGTAAAGGTGAGTAATATTGAGTAGCCCTTTTATGAGAAGAAGCTAGAAATAAGTGCTCCATTGATACTGTGAAGGTGAGTAATATTGAGTAGCCCTTTAATAATAAGAAGCCAGAAAAAAGTGCTCCATTGATACTGTAAAGGTGAGTAGTATTGAGTAGCTCTTTGATAGTAATAAGCTGGAAATAAGTGCTTCATTATTACTGTAAGGGTGAGTAGTATTAGGTAGTTCTTTAATAATAAGAAACCAGAAATGAGTGCTTCACTGATACTGTAAAGCGTACTAAAGGTGAGAGTATTATTAATGCTGGAATGTGAAGCAAGCATTTGTGTCTTTAATGCTAGAAGAGTAAGTGTCTCAGATTTCATTGATATTGGAAAGGTGAGTAAATCATTGACTCAAGGAAGGTGGGTACCCATGAATGTTGGAATGATGGTCCACTCATTATACCAGAATTGGACTGAAAGGTGAATTACTGAACACCTCATTATTGTGAATATTAGTTAACAAAAGGGCGTTGTTCGTGCTGGATCGTTAATGATGGTTCTTTGATGCTGAAATGTGAATGCATCTTTTATAATATGAAGGTGAGTTCCTCATTCATGCTAGAGAGGTGGGTATGAGCCAGCTCATTAATAATGGATTAAGTGAGTAGTAAAAGCTCCTTATTGGTCTTGAGAAGATGAGCATCTTTTAATTATGAAAAGTTGAGCATGCTCTCTGCTTTTTAACCCCCGTTTCTGGTAGTACTTGGACAGCATACAGGTCAGACCACTTCATGTTTTCTATGTCTGAAGTAAATAAGCAGACTTTTTTTTCAGTTGGTATATGTGGTTATCAAACGCTGCTTGTTGAATTTCTTCTGTTTTAAATTTCTTCTTCCTGTGGTTGATTTTAACCCTCTTTACTATGCACTTACCTGAGCTTAGTTACGCCGAAAACCATCGGCAAGATAAGTAATCCGTAATTTGAACATGGTTACCCAATTTAAAAATTAATTTAAAAGAGAGGAAAGGAAATAGTGGAATGAAAATAATTTTAAAATTCCTATGAATATATATGTTGCTATATCATACGTTTGAAGAATGTCACATGAGCCATTTACTCGGGGAAAAAAAAAATCTTCTTTTTCAGAATCGTTGTTTATCATACCTGGAACCTCATCCCAGTCGAAATCTAGGTCACTGTAAGCTTCATCACCCAGCACTTTCACTAAGTCTTATGCCGTAAATCCTACAAATCACAGTATCTTCATCACTAAATCTCATTATAGAATGGCAGAAATCAAGGTTAGCCATGGTGAAAAACAGCATTTCGACCACAAAACTTTAAAAATTCATAACTCGAGAACTACGGCACGAATCAGACTCGCGTTTTTTTGCAAACGGAAGTAAATGGCCACAGGAAGAAGGAAGTCACTTCTCGTGAGACTTCCTTTTCTATGAGAAACATGGCGGCGCCCATTGTTGCCACATGTTTTACCGGGCGCTGGCAGGCGCTCAGCCTTTTGGCCCCCGTGTGATTTCCGGTTGGGCGCTACCGGGCGCTCGCTTGTCAAGAAGGTTAACTGGCTGTGTCAGATCTTCAATCCTGTGTTGTAAATTTGAATTTTTTTTTACTGTTATTGGTGGAAAGAATTATGAGTGTGAATATGCAATGTTTTCCTGTGCCATACATTCCTTGCCACAGTGTTGATATTTCTTGAGACGTGCTGAAGACACAAAGCCTCGGGTTCACCCTGTAGAATGCTTGTGGTTTCAGAATGGCAAGTTCATGACGCTGGATCAGATAGTCCACGACACAGACTTCCCCGACTGCGGCCTGCTTCTGGACTGCGAGGGTCTGCAGAGCCTGGAACAGGTGGCCAGACTTCAGAGGTAAACGCTGGGGAGAGTGGTCAGTGGATATACCGTCCAACCCAGAACTTTCTGTATTAGGGGAGAGTGGTCGGTGGATATACCGCCCAACCCAGAACTTTCTGTATTAGGGGAGAGTGGTCGGTGGATATACCCCCCAACCCAGAACTTTCTGTATTAGGGGAGAGCGGTCAATGGATATACCGTCCAACCCAGAACTTTCTGTATCAGGGGAGAGTGGTCAATGGATATACCGTCCAACCCAGAACTTTCTGTATTGGGGGAGAGTGGTCAATGGGTATACCGTCCAACCCAGAACTTTCTGTATCAGGAGAGAGTGGTCGGTGGATATACCGCCCAACCCAGAACTTTCTGTATCAGGAGAGAGAGTGGTCGGTGGATATACCCCCAACCCAGAACTTTCTGTATCAGGGGAGAGTGGTCGGTGGATATACTGCCCAACCCAGAACTTTCTGTATCAGGGGAGAGTGGTCGGTGGATATACCGCCCAACCCAGAACTTTCTGTATCAGGGGAGAGTGGTCGGTGGATATACCGCCAACCCAGAACTTTCTGTATCAGGGGAGAGTGGTCGGTGGATATACCGCCCAACCCAGAACTTTCTGTATCAGGGGAGAGTGGTCAATGGGTATACCCCCCAACCCAGAACTTTCTGTATCAGGAGAGTGTGGTCAGTGGATATACCGCCCAACCCAGAACTTTCTGTATCAGGAGAGTGTGGTCAGTGGATATACCGCCCAACCCAGAACTTTCTGTATCAGGAGAGAGTGGTCAGTGGATATACCGTCCAACCCAGAACTTTCTGTATCAGGGGAGAGTGGTCAGTGGATATACCACCCAACCCAGAACTTTCTGTGTCAGAATTTTGCGTAAAGACCACCTGAAACCCTGAAAAAGTGGGTATGAATTGAGCGTCTGACTCTTGCACAACATGGCGGAAGGATTCTTGTCGTGGATGGTGCATTACATGGTGATGTGTTGTGATTATAACAGTAGCAGAGGGAGAAGGGAGGGAAGTAATGACAGATGGTGGAGGGGGGGTGTGTGGGTCTTATTCCTTGGTTGTGGGGTGGAAGGAGGGGGAGAAGAGAGAGGCGGATAGTGGTGAGTAAGGAGAGTGGGGAGTTGTAAGAGAGGGAATACTAGGATTGTTACTTTACACACACACACACACACACACACACACACACACACACACACACATGCACACACACACACACACACACACTCACACACATGCACACGCGCGCACACACACATGCACACGTGCACACACATGCACGCGCGTGCACACACGCACGCACGCATGCACGCACTCGCTTACACACACACACACACACACACACACACACACACACACACACACACACACACACACAATGTTCATACTCATTCACATGCACACACTTCCTTGGTAGCTTGCTTGTTCTCTTGCGAGGGTGGGCTTTTGTGTGTATGCTGGCCCTCACACTCATACGCATGCACATCCCCCCCCCCCCCCCCACCTGCTACACGCACACACACATACACATTAACACATACATGTACACACACACATGTACGTACACGTACACGCACACGCACGTACACACACACACACACACACACACACACACACACACACACACACACACACACACACACACACACACATGTACACGCACTGCTTGCATCTGGAGCAGCAAGAATCGTTGGTGTGAAATCAGTCTGTGTTTGTCCCAAACATCAGGTAAGTGATCCTAGGAACGCATGCACTTATTTTGCGGAACAGTTGAGATAGTGTGTGGCATGTGAACTCAGTTTGAAATAAAATGCAGCATCTATAACCACATATCAGATACATATGAATATGTATGAACACTTTTTCGCATACATGTCCGGAATGTTTACATAATCTTCACTCGTCCTACCAGCCGCCATGGCAAAGTGGTTAGCGTCGTGCACGCCCGGCTGGGAGGTCGTGGGTTGGAATCCCATCAGAGTCATGTGGGTTTTTCTGCCCCGACCAGCTCCTACCCAGAGTTGAGTTTGCTGCGGACTCATTTGGGAAGACTGGGACCACACAGTCGAATTTCATCCACTTAATGGATGCGTTTCTGAGAGTGTTGCTCAAATTTCAAGACCAACACTGCAGGTGCCTGTATCTCTCGGGCCTGGTTAACGCCGGGATATAATTATTATGAAAGGAAGCGTAGAGTACAGCCCTGTCATGTAGTCTCAGACCGAAATGGAAATCCGTAGCATCATCTTAATCATCCTCATTCTCATCGATCGGCATAAAAAGAAAATGTCTCAAGTTCTGTGGCCCTTCATGCCCTGCTGTCATGGTGACCTCAATTTCGATGTCCCCTCCGCGTCTGTGGCCTTGGTTTCGTTCCGTCGGGGTCACCAGTATCGGCGAGTCCATGGGGGCTGCCGTTGGATGGACGTGGTGGCTCCCTCCGGAAGGAGAGCTCACTCACACCGGCTCGGCGACTAAGCAATTATAGTCGTCAGTAGGGGGCTTAGTAGGTGGTGTCCTGCGTATGTTAGATCAGAACAGGCGCCACTGAACACCACCGAAGTGACTTGGCAGCAGTGCAGTGTCTCCTCTGGTGGGTTGCCTCTTGACGACTTGACATTGACTGCTCCTTGTGGATTGCTGGTGCCGGGGTTGCGGCGGGGCTGACCGGGCTGTGGCTGTGGGAAGGGTGTTGGAATGAGCGGTGTGGGTGCACTGCCTCTGAGGTGGCGCAGAGGTTGGGACAGCAAAAAAAAAAAAAAAAATTTTTCGCTCATCTTCCACCCGTCCTCCACCCTTGCCTCCCCGCACCCCAGCTAACTAACTGTCCTCTTCCTTCCGCTGGTACCCTCTCGCTCTCTCCCTCTCCTCAGCCCCACTATACCCGTGCCTGCAACCCCCACCCCAACCCCCAATTTCCCTAATTCAGAAGTTACTCCCCAGATCCCCTATTCACGGAAAAAGTTCTGAATTCAAAATTTTGTTTTAAAAATATTGTGTTTGAGGAGTCATTAAAAAAAACAAAGAATGGATGATAAAGTGTTTGCAGAATAAAGCCCAAGAGATATGCAATGTTGGCAGTTATTTGTGTGTGAAATGCTTTTTCTTAAAATTCTGTTTGGACTCCAGGACAAAAGCCAACAGCCCCCTTTGTACACCCATCCACTTTCATCTCCTGGTTCCTGAATTTTGACTCCTAAAAGTTGGATCTAGTTGCAAAGTGAGGCGACTGTAGGCAGAAATCTAAACAAATTTGAAAAGTTATGGATAACACTCCGCAAAAAAAACCCCCAAAACCGTAGGCAAATGAATCACAAGACAAAACATGATGCGTTTCGACCTCTTCGGTCTTCTTCATGCAAGCTACACAACACCCAGGACAACGAAAATGAACGAGCAATCACATATCTTCATCCAATCTGGCGCAAGATAGGCGTTGAATCAAACGTGTATCGAACGCCTATCAAACACCTGTCTCAAACGTTGAATCAAGATAGGACCTGCGAAGATCCCTTTCTTCCATTAAGAAAGGGTGAACACCGTAGTCGCACCTTCTCGCCACGTTAATGTGGGTGTTTCCTCAGGGGGACATGGGGCAGGTTGTTTTCACTAACGCGGCACGGGAGCGGAATACTGGCGCTATATCAAAACTAGATCCCGGCCTCTCCAATCAAGGAAAGCCGCAGGCTAGACCAGTCCAGATGGAGGAGTAAGGCCCCCACCAAAATGGAAGGAACTGAGTGAAGGCCCACCGGCGTGTGGATACGCCCTGACACTGCTCCAAGCCTTACCCCAGCCATGGGTTAAATGGCAAAAGCATCCAGCCTGCCGAAGACGGAGTGTGTCAGCTACGGCGCAGGTTCTGGGGATAAATTAGGACACACACGCATCAACGATTATGGTCATGCGTCAGACTACCTTGTTGTCATGGCGTCGTCCCTATCAGCGACAACCGGGGAGGGACGGAGCCGGGCCCTTAGCCTCAAAGGGGCCCACCCAAGCGACCGGTGCCTCTGTTAACCTGACGGTCGGGGGAAGGCAGAGTAACTCACGCAGCTCTACGACACAAAACCTGGCCGGGGGGAGCGGAGTTACAGGCGCAGCTTTGGGGAGCCCGTTCTGACCTGGAGAAGACCGCGGGCTTCATCATGGCGGCCGGGTTACAAGTCTGACGCATCCAGCTTCAATCGAACGCAGAAGAAGAAGAAGAATCAAGATAGGCGTTGAATCAAACGTGTATCGAACGCCTGTCAAACCCCTGTCTCAAACGTTGAATCAAGATAGGCGTTGAATCAAACGTGTATCGAACGCCTATCAAACACCTGTCTCAAACGTTGAATCAAGATAGGCGTTGAATCAAACGTGTGTCGAACGCCTATCAAACACCTTTCTCAAACGTTGAATCAAGATAGGTGTTGAATCAAACGTGTATCAAACACCTGTCTCAAACGTTGAATCAAGATAGGCGTTGAATCAAACGTGTATCGAACACCTGTCTCAAACGTTGAATCAAGATAGGTGTTGAATCAAACGTGTATCAAACACCTGTCTCAAACGTTGAATCAAGATAGGTGTTGAATCAAACGTGTATCAAACACCTGTCTCAAACGTTGAATCAAGATAGGCGTTGAATCAAACGTGTGTCGAACGCCTATCAAACACCTGTCTCAAACGTTGAATCAAGATAGGCGTTGAATCAAACGTGTGTCAAACGCCTATCAAACACCTGTCTCGAACGTTGAATCAAGATAGGCGTTGAATCAAACGTGTGTCGAACGCCTATCAAACCCCTGTCTCAAAGGTTGAATCAAGATAGGCGTTGAATCAAACATGTATCGAACACCTGTCTCAAAGGTTGAATCAAGATAGACGTTGAATCAAACATATATTGAACACCTGTCTCAAACGTTGAATCAAGATAGGCGTTGAATCAAACGCCTATCAAACACCTGTCTCAAAGGTTGAATCAAGATAGGCGTTGAATCAAACATGTATCGAACACCTGTCTCAAACGTTGAATCAAGACAGGCGTTGAATCAAACGTGTATTGAACACCTGTCTCAAACGTTGAATCAAGATAGGCGTTGAATCAAACGTGTATGGAACGCCTGTCAAACACCTGTCTCAAACGTTGAATCAAGATAGGCGTTGAATCAAACGCCTATCAAACACCTGTCTCAAACGTTGAATCAAGATAGGCGTTGAATCAAGATAAGTGATTGCTCGTTCATTTTCGTTGTCCTGAGTGATGTATACTTGCCTAAAGAAGACCTATGAGGTCGAAGCGCATCGTGTTTTGTCTTGTGATTCGTTTGTCTACGTTTTTTTTGGTTAGTGCGTTACCAATAACTTTTCAAATTTTTCAAGAAAGTTGGCAGTTACGGCGGTCGACATGGCAAGTTTCCTTGACTCCCCCTTTCTGTTGCGTTCAGAAAGTCGTGCTTTATTTATGTACTTTCTGCCAGGCTTTTCACTGTTGCCACATGATGTTGCAGGAGCGGATGACATCAAGGCATACCGTTACAGCAGTGAGAGAACCATGGCCTGGCTTGCCATGAAGGTAAGTAGCCTGGAATCTGCCCTGTGTAACTTGATGCTGGTTATAGATTTTGAAGAAAAATGACTATGCCGCAGAACAAAAAAAAAGACAAAATACAAGACAAACACGACGTGTTTCAACCTCTTTGGTCTTCTTAAGGCAAGACAAACAACATTCAGGACAATGAAAGCGTAGAAAATCACTTATCTCATCAAACTGGGCACAAAATTATGCTGATACGTTAATGATATTAATGAAAATAGGGCTCCAACTTTTCTGGGATTAACAGGTTTCAGCAAAATCTTCAAGTAGGGAAGCATGAGAAAAATATCCTGGAAAAAAGGTGCAGAGAGGAGGAGGAGGAGGGAGAGGTGACCAGGGAATCCATAGGGCAATTTCTGTGATTTCGGTATTCTAGAAGATTTTGACTTAACTTTTTTTTTAATGAAAATGGGCAGTTGCCAATTTTTCTGCCTGGTTGAAGGCACCCTAACTTGAAGTTTCGACAGTGCGCTGCAAAAGTGGAACAGACCGATAAAAGCTGTTCAAACAGGTGGTCCTGGGTGTGGATGGACAGAAAAATGGATGGTGCACCACTCAGTACGCAGATTAGAGTCAGACTGTGCTATTTGATGGCAATTTTCAAAATCATCTTCGTGGTGGCTGAGAGGGGGGGGCAAATCCTAGGACCTCCCAAGAATTTGGGGGTTTTTTGTTTTTCCCCAGTACCAGCCTTGTAGCGATGATAATAGTGTTTAATGACTTTAATAACAAGGATTTGTATAGTGCTAAGCAAACAAGTGCATGGTTCTCTTAGCCCTTTGCAACAGTAGCATATGTGGCAGGAGAGATGGCGGCACATTTACATATAATCCACAGTAGTTATTGACGTTCACCTGTAATTCATCACTGTCTTCACATACACACACGCATGCACGCACACACATGCACGCATGCACACAGCAAAGGTGGATGATTGAGGAGGATATTATCTGTAATTAGAGGAGAAAGAAAGAAGGCAGTTCAAGCGTGAAAATGTTTTTTGAAGAGGTGTGTTTTTGAGATCAGTTTTAAAGGAATGAAGAGTTTGAGGATAGCGAATTGCATGAGGAAGTTTGTTTTAGGTTAGAGGGAGGCAAATGGGGGGTGGGGGGGGGAAGAAAAGAAATTCTTTTTCTGAATGGTTATGGACTGATGTTTTACAGCTTTTTGCATTTGTAGTCAAAGGAAGAACGAAACTGCTCATGTGGTTTGTAAAATATGATTAAGTTAGTGAGATTTTGTTCTCTCTCATAGATAGTTTATGCCATGTCTACTGACAGGGAAACTGTTAAAGCTGCCTTTGTTCCTTGCCTCCTCTCACACACTGTATATGTCATTTGGCATGGAAAGGGTCAATGCTTGATTTTTCTTTCATCTTCCTTCTGATAGATTCACATTTTACTGTCTTGCAAGAACAGGGTTAACTCCCGACAGTTTTTATTTTTCACATCTTTTTAGCAGTGTCTATGCAACAGTATTTGAATTTCTCAAATGATTTTTTTTTTCATGGTAAATGAGGTTGTTTAGGCTTGTTTTAGTCAAATATTCTATTAATTCCCCCCAAAAGAAAAAAGGCTTTGATCACCGGTGATTGAAAACCAAGAGAAAGAACTGCATGGAATTAAAGCATCTCTGTCTTATTTCAGTATAGACAGTCTTGCTAACATAGTAGCAAGGAAAGGGTTAAAACACCTCTGTTTTATTTCAATATAGACAGTATTGCTAGCTTCAGTATAGACAGTATTGCTAGCATAGTAGCAAGGAAAGGGTTAAAGCACCTCCTGTTTTATTTCAGTATAGACAGTCTTGCTAGCATAGCAGCCAGGAAAGGGTTAAAGCACCTCCTGTTTTATTTCAGTATAGACAGTCTTGCTAGCATAGTAGCAAGGAAAGGGTTAAAGCACCTCCTGTTTTATTTCAGTATAGACAGTCTTGCTAGCATAGTAGCAAGGAAAGGGTTAAAGCACCTCTGTTTTATTTCAGTATAGACAGTCTTGCTAGCATAGTAGCAAGGAAAAGGTTAAAGCACCTCCTGTTTTATTTCAGTATAGACAGTATTGCTAGCATAGTAGCAAGGAAAGGGTTAAAGCACCTCTGTTTTATGACAATGTAAACAGTGTTGCTGGCAAGGAAAGGGCAGGTGCCTTTCCTGTCTCTCTCTCTCACTTGAAACCCAGCCTCTCTCTCTCTCTCTTACTTGAAACCCAGTCTGTATTTCTCACTTGAAACCGAGCCTCTCTCTCTCTCTCTCTCTCTCTCCCTCGCTCTCTCTCTCTCACCTGAAACCCAGTCTACCTCCACTTTCCAGCGATGGGTCACTCCTGCCAGGTTACCTCTGGTGGGTGTGGGCGTGGTAAACCTGGATACTGCCTGGCAGGGAAAGGGTTAATGCGGCCTGTGCGTTATTTCACTATCGCAGACTGACAGTGTGGCGGAGGCGCTGAGGAACAAGGAGGTCAGCGTGGGGGAGAGTGGCGCGCACAGCGTGAACTTTGTCCGCAGCAAGAAGGATCAGCTGGATGGGGAGGGTGAGGCTGAGTGAGAGTCCTGCTCTGTGTGTGTGTGTATGTGTGTGTGTTGTTTGTCTGTGTGTGTATGTGTGTGTGTGTGTGTTGTGTGTGTGTGTGTTGTGTTGTGTGTGTGTGTGTATGTGTGTGTGTTGTGTGTGTGTGTGTTGTGGTGTGTGTGTGTGTGTGTGTGTGTATGCGTGTGTGTATGTTGTCTGTGTGTTTGTGTATTGTGTTGTATGCGTGTGTGTGTGTTGTCTGTGTGTTTGTGTATTGCGTTGTGTGTGTGTTGTGTGTGTGTGTTTGTATGTGTGTGTGTTGTGTATTTTGTGTTGTGTGTGTAGGTGTGTGGATGCTTGAATGTGTGTGTGTGTGCGTGTGTGTGTGTGTGTGTGTGTGTGTGTGTGTGTGTGTGTGTGTGTAAGTGCCTGCACAAAAGTTTGTGTGTGTGTGTGTTGCACATATTCTGTGCACATGTTTTATGTGTATCTTCGGTAACAACTGTAAAGTCTTATAGCAGTTTATCTGTATAATGCCCTCTATAAATGTGCATTGTTATAAACAAAAGGTTCTTCCTGCATACAAAATCGTTATTTTACCCCTCTTCCAGCTAAACACAATAGAGTCCTCATAACAATTTTCAGGGGAAATGAGAAATTTAATCATGTTAACTAACCACCATGTGAAACAAAGGATATCGTAAGAAGTGTGTTGGAACTGGAGCAAGTTAGGTGTGAATGCCAGAAAGCCAGTATGGCAAGATGATCACGATGTGCGCTAACTGACCCATTGTTCAAACTAGCTGTATCCATGACGACATGGTAAATCACATTGAAGCTCATAATAACTGGAAATCTTTTGATCTTTATGATTATCCATAGCAGATCTTGAAGATTATCACTATTAGATATAGGTTCACAGAACTGGAAATTTTAATCTTTATTTTTATTCACAGCAAAGCTTGAAGACGATTGCTATTAAGTAAAAACCTATATGAACTGGAAATTTTAATCTTTATGTTTATTCACAGTAAAGCTTGAAGACAATCACTATGAAGCAGAAACTCATATGAACTGGAAATGTTAATCATGATGTTTATTCATAGCAAAGCTTGCAGACAATCACTATTACAATAGACATGGAAATGCCAGGTGTTGATCATGCAGTAACTGAACGACCACATGAACAGTCTGTACAGCGCCAGGCCTGCTTGTAATGGGGACAGTGGTTTTGCAGTTTGCCTGGTGGCAGGCACAACCTCCTGCTACTTAGTGGTATAAATAATATCACAGTTAATAGGATTCATACAAGTCCTGAAAAATCCTTAAAAGTCTGAACTTTTAACATTCCTTTTCAAGGACTTAAATTGTCTTTCAAAGTTGGATTTAAGCGCTAGTGCTGGAAAGTGCATGACAAATGAAGGTTTTGATGGAGCTACTAATACTTCGGTGAGAAAACCACAAAACTATGTAGAGAATTAATGTCATATTTTGGTGAGAAAATCACAAAATAATGTAAAGGATTAATGTCTCCTTTGTTTACAAGCCCTTTACAAAAATGTTTGTGGTCGTTGTTAATTGCATTATAGCTGAATTCAGCAGTAAAAAAAAAAGCTTTGAGAAAAGACCTAACTCCTGCCACTGTCTTTTGGAAAATCTTGATGCTGAAAGAAGGCACAAGTTAGGGTTAGCTATACACCAGGATCAAGTGTGTAAAAATCGTGTCTCTCTGACAGGGCTTCACATTACTTAACGTAAATGAAAAATTGCGTACACAAAAAAGGCAAAAGGGCTTGAAAGCGCAAAGAAAATTAGTCATAGGGTGTGAACAAGTACTGGTTTTACAATAAGGGGTCTCCTTACGGTCGATTTCAGTTGAAGAAGTTAAACGGCTAATTGCATGTTAGTTAGAACTGCCATAATTCAATGAAGAGTGCATTCCCTTTACATAGCTTTCTTCATCTGTCAGCCAGTCAGCAAAGGCCCTCTATCTAGTATTTCGGAAGTGAATGCTGATTGGTACTTGCAGTTTGCTTTCTTCAGTTGTCAACATGGCAGGCATGAAACTAAACAAACCTTAAATAAATGTTAGCGAACCGCCAAGAGAAACGTTGATTCAGCGCCTACCTTGCACTGAAGAGATCAAGCCAAGTGACAAACTCGTTCATTTTCATTGTCCTATTTGTTTGTATCTTGCCTGAAGAAGACCTTAGAGGTCGAAACGCATCGTGTTTTGTCTTGTGACTCGTTTGTCCATGTTTCTCTTGGCGGTTCGCAAACATTTATTTAAGATTTCACCAACAGAAAATTTGCTCTCTTTTCATGCCACAGAATGATATGGGAACTTGCGGCGATCAGCAACCGTCAATGATTATCCAAGGGTCACACTACTCTGTGTGTGTCAGATGAAGGCTTTTGTTGTCAAATTCACAGTGCCAATGGCCAGTGAAATGTCCAGTTTTATTTTGGAGACCGTGATCAACACAGCCCAGCTCTGGTTTTGAAAAAGCTACAACAACACAAACAAACAAAGAAAAAAAGCATACTCACTCAAAACACATGTTGACAAAACACAGGTATTTTCAATTATAATCAGTCTCATAGCTGAAAATTAGGGTTTTTTTTCCTTTGATAAGTTATGACTGAATCCTTTGGGTGTGAGAGAACTCTCAGAATTTTTGTTGAAGTTATGGTCACCCCCCCCCCCCCCCCATCCCCCTTGCACCCGTTTCCCATCCACCAGTTTACCTGGGATGCTGTGAAAATCACTGTATTTTTATGATGTGAAGACCTGTCACAACAAAGGTTTTGTCCACTTTTTACTGAAGCGAAATGTGTATTTCTTCTTGACTAAAAGATATCTCTGCGAACTTTATTTTTAACCTTTTGTGTAATGTACTTCATAGACTGCGTTGGTTTGGATATCTGCAATTCCAACATATTTAAGGCCCAGAATTCTTAAAATGAATCATGATTAGTTTCCCGTGATTTTTAATTGCATTTAAAACAGACGTTTTCTGAAGTCTCTGTACCGAGATACAAAGTTTCCATTAATCACCAACTATGCTGTGTGTGTGTGTTCCAACAGAGGCCTACCTGAAGTATGCCTACGGTGTGGTCAGCGATTACCTGCCCTTGGAGGTGGCGGCCAGTCTGAAACAGCATCTGGGGTGAGTGATGAAGCTTTGGCGTTGGACCTGAGGCATGACGATGGTATAGCATGTGAACGAGTTTTAAGTTAGAATTGGAGTCTGGGGAGATCACCTTTTTGTCATGAGACTCCCATGTCTGCGCTTTTCAACCCATCTTGTTTATCTGTTTCAGGTAGCTAGTGTGAATTGTTAAGAGATTTTTTCCCAGGAGAAAGATGCTGCTGGTTTTGCTGAAATTTGGTAGAATCTTGGGTTTTTGTTGTTCATTATTTTGTGATTTGGGTTTCACTTTTTTTTTTCTTTCAAAATTTCTTTTTAGTTGCTCCCATTCTCTCCCAGTCAGGCAAATCACAAACAAAACAAAACAAGAAACTGGATGCAGCTGCACGTCATAGACTAGAAGGGTTAGGCTGTCTAGGAGGCATCCTTACTACGTAGGCATGTGTGGGAGGGGTGGGGGGGGGGGGGGAGGGGGGCAGAATGGAGGCTGGAGGAGGGAGGTTTTAGGATCAAGGTGTGCAAAGATGACAGGGACGGAAAGTTGAAATTAGAAAAGGGGAGGTGGGGGAAGGGGTAGGGGTGGATATGCAAGCTAAATTGCGAATTTGTGAATGCAAGGCTCCCAGTTTACCATCAGTTTGTTGGGTACAGAAAAATGTAAAAGTGAGAAAGAGCAAAAAAATGAAAAAACAGTTTTCTGATTTTTAAAAAAATTGCTGAAGGGAGGGAGAGGGATGGAGATGGGGTGTGGTAAGGTAAGGTAATGTTGCTTATAGCCCAGCCAACTGCAAAGGGCCATATCAGGGCTGTCACCACGTTAAAATCAACTCACAAGTCATCAACAACAGAAATAAACAACACCCCCCCCCCCAAAAAAAAACCCAAAAAACAAACAAACTTTCACACATCTCTTTAAAATACATCTTCTAACAGTGTACCAGAAACTTTGTTAAAAATCTGTGTGGGGCCGACGTATTTAAAAGATTTCGCTCTGCTAGCAAACAACGCTGTCATCACAATGCCTTACGAAAACTTCCTGACAGCAGACAATTACCTTTTTGTCTGCCGGATCAAGGGCAAAATAACGTCTTATTCTCATGTCCTGCAGCAAAAATGAAAGAGATGAACAAATCTGTACGAATAAGCGCTGCTGGATGTGCTAGGGTGGACACAACAACACTCGCGTGCTCAAACTTGTGTGTCAGACTGCGATATTTTGAACACAGGTTTCAAAACTTTGGTGGGGGGGGGGGGGGGGGGGGGGGGTGAGGAAGGACAGCCTTGCTGGCCCCTGTATAATTTCACTTTTCTTCATTGGGAGTTTTGGAGTGTGAGTATTTGCTTGGCGTAAAGCTCTTTGAGACAGCAAAACATGAAGAAAGGAATATCCCATAATTATAATGTTTATGAACCTCTTCGTACGAGAGTCAGTATTTTTCTTGCTGACAGAATCAAAAGGTGTCGTTGCCGTTCTGTAGTGTGCATCTACAGGAAACAATGCATCTTATGTAAACAATGTACCTTATGTAACATGTACTTGTACTGTATCTCCATGCTGTTCTGGATTGGCTGGCTGCGTGTGTCCCAGTTTTGTTCTTGAGCGTGTTGATCATGTTGTTTGGGACCCGCACAAAAATGAAAGGTTGATCTGTCCATTATGTATAGGATCAAGGAAACCAAAGAAAACATCAGACCGGAGACCAAGGGAGACGGGCCACCTAGCAAAGTGAGTAGTGATAGAAGTGGTGGCTGTGTGCTGAATTGAATCGCTCTCTTTTCTGGTCGGTATTCATTTGCATTTGATGTGAAAACCAAGCAGAGTAGTCCGTTGATGGGGTTAAATGTCTTGCTTTTATCTCTCTTAGAAATAGTCACAACCCAGATTATGATCATGATTATGAAATGACGCTATATTTTGGTGAGTGTGGTTCATTTAAGCATGTGTGTTGTGTTGTGCGCATGGACTATGCATGGGTGCATGCGTTTTATGTTCTTGATTCAAGTTACAATCTAAGTAGTGTGCGTTTTAGGCCTCAGACCTGAACAAGAGGTAATACACAGTCAAGTTCGACCATTAACTCCTTCATTCCTATTTTCTAATGAACCATTACTTCCCTTGTTCCATAGATTCTTAGTATATGAATATCCCTTCATTCCTGGATTTAGAGGGAAAAAGAAGTGTAAAATGAAAACTGCAAAGCATGCTTGTAGCAAACCGGCCAAATAGAGCGCAACTTTTCCAGCTTATGCATTGGCCGTGTGTCAATCCATTCCATTCATAACATGCCCCGAGCGACCGGCATGAGTGTACCGCATGAGGAATCTCGCGCAAAGTTCAAAGCACTCACTGCGAGAATGATTTTGGCTGCAGGAAAAGAGGAATTTGTGCTGGCCCGATTTCTGGGCTGCAGGAAGAGGAATACGATTCTGCTAATGGAAACCGGGTTGTAGGATGAAAGAGTTAATGTTGATGTGCACAGTGTTACATAATTCCTGACAGATAGTGCCCATGCCTCATCTCTACGGCCTAGTTGACACAATGATCACAGTTTGGCAGGAAGTGTAGAGTACAGCCCAGCCATGAATGTTGACCACAATGGAACTGCAGCCATCCTTTTACACACTGATCATCACAGACATGTCCACCATAGATTTTGCAGTATTTTGTACACATTTGTGAAAATACGTGAATATGATGAACTGAAAAAAAAAAGACAAAAATTTGTGGAAAGGAAAATCCAGAGGCCAGTTTTCAGCAGTTATTGCATTCGGGTGTGTACCAGTGTGTTTTTGTGGTGTCTTTGACCACAGAGCGACGGCTGTCGTTAACTCGCATGCATGAATCTAGACCAATCTTCAACCGCATGTCAAAAGTCGACAAAAGCGGGACTTCGGGCCCAAATACTGGGGAAAAATGAAAATAAGAAAAGGTAACTCTTGCTCCCACAGTGAATAGTCACAGATCCAGAACTCATGTGAATGCTGCTTATGACAGTAAATCACCGCATGATGACAACACAAAGCACAGAACAAACAGGAGACATCCCCAAAAAGGACGTTCCAAGCTTGCCGTATCTCTTACCTGACATACTCACAGCAACAACAACGGAGAAATGGACAAACCAAATAACATTTATTCAAGTCTGGCTTAGCCTTTACGATCTTGAATATAGTCAAACAAACACACGGACAAACAGTAACAATTGCAAGTAACCTCAGTTTGATTGGTATGAAAGGAAATTTTTTAATGAGTATGTGTGTGTGTATGTATATGTGTGTTGTTGTTGTGGTATGAAAAGCAAATTTTAGTGACTGTTACTTTCTGCAGTGATAATTTGAAAAGAACACAGATTTTTTTTTTGGGGGGGGGGGGGGGGGAGAAGAGGTTGTTTTTTTGTTTCTGTTTTTTTTTTTTTTTTAATCCTGATCCTATTAGGATTTCACACTTACACGGAAGGTTCTGGAATGTCTAATCCTTCCACAGTGATTCTCCAAGAATGCTGAAACTGGCAGGCAAGGGAATCGTTTCTTTCATGTTTAGTAGTTTAATGATGTGTTTTTTGGTACAGGTGATGCTGCATGCAGAAATCTTGATTAAATGGCCAGTCTCGGTTCCGGTCTAGACTATGTTCAGTGTCTGTTAACTGTCACCGTAGTATTTTTACATTGGAGTTTATATGCACATATCTTGGAGACTAATAGATGTATTTGAAACTAATTCTTTCATTTTGTTCAAGTTTCTTGTCTTAAAAAAAAAGAATTAACCAGATTTTTGTAAAGTTTGACCTATATCCACGAGTTTTTTACATTCAGCATCTTATTCCATTCAGTTCATACTTCAATATTTTAGTGTATTTATCTTGGTGATTATTATTATTTTCATTCTCACCTCCCCTTTGCCAGAAACCAAGATTGTCCAAAGACGACATCACACCAACAGAGGACTACTCCTCCAACACTGGAGAGCTCAAGAAAGACAGTTCTAAGGTAAGGGACAGCATGAACTCTTACTTACAGGGGGAATTATATTTAACTTTGATTGTCTTCTTTTTACTGTTTAAACAATCGTACTTTTTGTGATATAATTTCTTGGTATTGAAATTTTGTTCTCTTTTATTCCGTGCTTGGCTTAATAGGGAATGTTATGTTTTTATAGTTAAAATGTTTAATACAAGTCTGTTTCCAATTTTTACATTCCTATGAATGATCTCCCTTCACTCTCTCTCTCTCCCTCTCTCGCACCCTCACCCCACTTCAAACATCTCAGAGGTAAATCTTTTATTCCTGATTTGCATTTAACTCTGCAGGTTGTTTTTATAGTTTAAGTAATTATGCATTTTGCAATATTATTGATCTTTTGAATGGTGCTTTTCTTTTTGTTTTCTTTTTTTTATACTTAACTTTGAGCTTATCTTGGAGCGTTCTGTTTTACGGTTGGAGTGTTTATTTAAGTGGGGTGTTAATATTGCATATGTGATGGTGGTTTGTGGTGGTGATGTGTGGGCTTGTGTGTGTGTGTGTGTGTGTGTGTGTGTGTGTGTGTGTGATTCTGTTTTGGCGGGGTGTGTGCATGTGATTCTGTATTGGTGTGGTGTGTATGTATATGGGGTGGTGGGGGGTGAGGGGGTGGTGGTGGTAGGATGTGTGAGCGCATGTGTTAATATCTATAATTATGTACAGACTGACGCAAGATGGATAAATGAACTGACAAGGAATGACCGAGCGCAGTGGAAAGAGTGGAATATTTTTAATGATATACAGGTTTATTATTTGTTGTAATATGTGACTTTTGATGATTGCACCTCAAATAAATTTTCCTTGTATTCTATGAGGACAAATAAAATATCTTGTATCGTGTGTATCATGTGAACAGGACAGATCAGGGGTGGGAGGCTAGAGAGAGAGAGATGGTAGGGAGGAGGTGGGGGGAAGGAGGGAAGATGGTGTTTATGATTTAAATCTACATTGATTTTAGCATTCCCAGCTGAACATTCTGTGGGTCATCATGTAGTAGCAACTGTTTTTTTTCTTCAAATTTTGAATGCTGTAATAATAATGATAATCATAACAATATTGATAAAGTAATGATTTTAGTTGTTTTTTTTTTAATATGAAAAAAACCCCATTAACCTTCTGCTTTTTGGAGGGTTTCACTAGACACTGTGTGGGATGACGAAACAAGAACTGATTCCTGTTTCACATAAATCGCATCCCAAGAGACAAAAGGTAGGATCTGGTGACACCTTTCATCTTTTGCACCCAGCAGAAGAGTCATAGTTCAGTCTTCTTTCGACTGTTACAAAACGCAGCGATCTCCAAGGAAAGAATGTCTCTCAGCAACATTCACAGAACAATGTCTGGTTAAAAAAAAACAACAAAAAATCACAGTAATGCACAGTTTTAAAGAATTGAAAGTTTGAGAATTGTGCCATGACAGAGCATTTAAAGTTTCAGGGAATATGCTAGTACGTTCGAGAACCGTCACATAGGTAGACCATTGGAAGGCATGGAACATTCTCAAAACAATTTGTGGAACTTTCTGGAAGATTTTTTGCCTTTCTGGAAGATCCTAGGACTTGAAAGAACCATAGGTATCTCCATTGTCTGTGCCTACTTGTGTCATCTGCAGGGGTGGGAGACCTTCCGCATTGATACAGAATTCCGTATAGCAAATTTTTCCCTTTTCTTTTTTTCATTTTCCATGTGCGCATTCCATGTTCCGATTCAGGTTTTCGCGCCACTCGTATTTGAAATCCGCCATCTTGTTTTCAATGCATGAAGACCGTATCATCATGCTTTATATTTGTTAAAAATGGAGCTGATTCACGACGAAGCAGAGGCACGGAAGATCGACAATGTCCTGAAGAAAAACAAGTGGGAGAAATGAATGGATGGATGACATGGACGAATTGAATCGTCCATTCCGAATATGGCTGCGGAAAACAAATGAAGTGGGCGCTGCTTGTGTTTACTGTGCAGTTGGAAGTTTGTATACTTGAATCAAATGGAAAAAAAGTCGATCGAAGTGCATTTCCAGGAGACGAAACATGTTGAGAGATCGAATGCGCTGAAACATACATCAACTCTTCCTGCTGCTGCTCCAGTAATGGCTCCGGTGTCTCAAGATGATTCCCTGCTGGATGCCAAGATTCGGACATATCGGATATAATCAATTGATTTTCATTTCCAAGATTTGTCATGGCATTTTCAGGACTTAACCCACTGCAGCTTCTAGTTTTCAAGACTTGCCCCTCTGCTAACACTGATTTTCATTTTAAAGACTGACCTTGCTGAAGTCAGTCTGACCTTGCTGCAGTCACTGACTTCTGTTTCCAAGACTCGCCCTAATGTAGGTTAAAAAAAACAAACTGATCCCACCGATTTCTGTTTCCAAGAATCGCCCCACTGTAGTCATTGAAAAGCTGTCCCCACTGCTGTCACTGACTTCTGTTACCATGACTCGCCTCATTGAAGCCACTAATGTCCAGTTCCATACTCACCTTGCTGCTTTAGCTGATAAAGACTTCAAGTTCTCTCACTGCAGCCACTAATGTCCAGTTCCATACTCACCTTGCTGCTTTAGCTGAGAGACTTTTTCAAGTTCACTCATTGCAGCCACTGATTTTCTTCTCAAGATTTGTTCAGTTGGGGTTACTGATTTATTGCTTCCAGGTTCATCCACTCTAACCATTGACTTTCATTTTTCAGATGCCCCAGTGCCACCAACCACTGATTTCTATTGTGAGACTTGGCCCACTGCAGCTTTTGATTTTGCTCAGTGTTTTGTCCCAATCCAGTGCTAGCACAGACATTGACTCTCTGCTGAATTTAAGCCATGTAAGACTAAAACAAAAACAAAAACAGGAATCCTCATTCTTGAACTTATAAATTAAGCGACTGAAATTTGGCCACTGTCTTCTATTAATATCACTGGTGAATAATATTTATACATTGCATCCTATTTTGTTTTGATGGTTTACTGAAATTAAGATGTAGTCTTAGTACTTGGCATAACATTTTCAGTTTGGTATTTAAGCCGCAAGTCATATTTTGTCATATTTGGAGTCTTTTTTTGTAGAAGTGAATTGTTTTCAGGAAGAGGCCACAAAAGTGTCTTGGCAAGACAAATTTTCTTCAGCGTTTGGGGGGCAACGCCCCCAGACCCCCCCAGCAGGGCATTGCCCCTGCACCCTACTGGGGGCCTAAAGCGGCGCCCTGGACCCCCCAGCCTTTTCAGTATAGCTATGATTCTCTGCTCCCGCCCCTGCATCTGGAAAGCGAGTCTTGCGGAATAATTCTTTGAAACATCGAAGGTTAAACTGAAGTAAATGGATGGGAACCAGCCAACAATACACAGCAAACTTGGTCTGTTTGTCACCATCAGTCAGTGTGTCGTTCACTGGGTGAAGGATGACCAAGGCGTAGAAAATCATAAACCTCATTTTGCATTGCCGTTAACTTTTAGCCTGCTTACGCTTTTTACGCTCTCTCTGCTGAACAAATTCCGCAGAAAACAGAAATCAAGCCCAAACTTTTTTCTTAGAATTTACCACTAAGTCTGCTTTTCTGAGGTAAAGTTGTAAGAGTATATCAACAAACGAAGAAAAATAAAAAAGAAGAAAGAGTTAAAAATCACTAGCGTATCTGTTTTTAAAGAATCGAAATGAAACGGTTACAGTACATTCATACCCAATAATGCAGAAAATGGGAACACCTGGCGTCAATAACGTTACTTTTGCAAAACTGGGTCTTCTTCTTCATCAGATTCATACAGACTGGTCTCATAATGGGGATTGACATTAATCACATCTGCTTCGATCTCCCAGGGCTCGGTGTCATCTGCATCTTTGTCCCAACTGTCTGTATTTTGCATTATGTCCCCTGTTGGGTTTGTTTTTTTTTATTCCATTTCAAGAGAGGTGCAAGATGATTTCAGTCCACTTTTGTGACGCAAAACTTATTTCGATGGGTCAAGAAAAAAGAAAAAAAAGGAAGTCTGTGCAAAAAGATTTCTCTGAAATAATCAAACAGACTGTCAGAAATGACGATTTTTCTGTAACGGAAAAGCTTCAAGGAAAGTGTGTGTGTGTGTGTGTGTGTGTGTGTGTGTGTGTGTGTGTGTGTGATTATTCACTGGGTGTAAAAATCACCCCTTCAAAGGAAGCTGTGTTGCAATGCAGTGTCGTGTCTTTTTCAGGGCAAGCAGACGGCGGCCCAGAAGCGCCTGAGCAAAGTGGACAAGACAGGCATGAAGAGCATCTCCAGCTTCTTCTCTCCCAAGGCCTGAACAGGCGCACGATATGTAGAGACACAGCATTGGCGTGGAACTCGTTGTGTGCATTCACGTGCCTGTGGAGAAGCTGTTAACGTCACTCTGTTGTATAGCATTGGCATAGGACTCGTGTGCATTCATGTGCCTGTGGAGAAGCTGTTAATGTTGCTCTGTTTTCGAAAGAGTGGCGTGGTTGTCTTTTCTTTTCTTTTTTTTTCAAAGTGAAAATGCGTGTGATAGAGAAAGGGATTGAGAGAGAGATTAAAGAGAAATGGGAGTTAAAGACTCTGCAAGAAAAATGTGTTTGTATGCTAAGAGAACAATTTGGAAAAGTACTGTAAATATGTGTGTTTCAGTGAGTGTGTATGAGGGAGAGCATCTGTGTGTAAGATTGTGGTAAAGAAAAAAAAAACAGATTGCAGCCTTACCGGAGAACAGGCCAAATTAAAAAAATAAAAGTGCAAAACAAAGTGTAAAGTGTCGCAGATTTTATGAACAGCATGAAACGGACAAATAATTTCTTGACATTCTCCTGGTGACTGCAGTCAGGGAGAAACTGTTTTATGCGTTTTCATTCACTGTGTGCAACGTCTGAAGAAGACTTATTTGTCGAAAGAGATTACATTTTGTTTTGTGAGTTGTATTTTGACTTAAGATTGTAGTAGAGATAACAGTTGCTGATTAATTATATTTGACATGTATGTAAGCTACATGAATACAGTCATGAACTCGCATTTTAAACAAGTGTCTGGAAGTCCCAGACATTTGAACACCACCAAAGTGTATAGATGTTTTTAGTCTGGCTTTAAGTGGTGAAAAAAGTCCACGTTATGGATGAAGGAAAATTTGAATTTGTGCATGCGACAGATGACGGCTGCTTGTGTATTTTGTTTTGATTCAGCCTGTGAGAATCAATGGCTATGTTGCTGATGAGTTTGATCATGTGGTAAACATGTGGATTTGTGACACAACGTTCAGCAGACCGAAAATTCTTGTGATTACATAGCATTGCCTGGCAGTGTATGGAAAGTAGTGAGTTGAATAGAAATGTTTGTATGCATGCACAAACCGTAAATCTGGGTTTCTGGTAATGTACCTTGGTGTATGCATCCATCGCTTGCATTGATTTTGTGTACTCCAATCCGGTAAGCACACATACACTAACGCACACACTCACACATTCACAAGTGGGACGGTTTTACAAATCCTGCGGCCATGAAGGAGTAATAAACATGGTTTCTCCAAGAATTCAGAGTGCTAGTTTTATTCAGTGCAGTAAATGAATTTTTACAATGTTTAGACTTTCGTACATGCAAAGCTTGTTGATTTTTTATATATATATATATATATATATATATATAGTTAAAAAAAAAGTACATATTTCAAAAACTTTTTTTTCCTGTTCACATCAGAATTGGGAAACAAAGCTGTAAGAAGGCGAAATAGCATGCAGACGACATAAGCGGAGAAATGGAAGATCATCTCACACATGACAGGCATTTGTGGAGATTGTAATAATCGCAACTTAAGATTGTCTACTAGGTCATGTTATAAGTCATTTTTTTTTGGCTATTTACAGAATAGGGAGTGGAGAATAATGCATCGATGAAATAAAGAATCCAGCAGAAAAGGTACATGCATGCCTATCTGTTGATCTGTGTAGAGCATTTCATTTTCAATAGCAAATTGAAATTATTTTATTTTTTTTTTTTGCTGTCCCAACCTCTGCGCCACTCAGAGGCAGTGCACCCACGCCGCTCATTCCAACACCCCATCCACAGCCACAGCCCGGTCGGTCCCGCCGCAGCCCCGGCACCGGCCATCCACAGGGAGCAGTCAATGTCAAGTCGTCAAGAGGCAACCCACCGGAGGAGACACTGCACTGCTGCTGAGTCACTTTGGTGGTGTTCAGTGGCGCCTGTTCAGATCTAACATATGCAGGACACCACCTACTAAGCCCCCTACTGACGACAATAGTTGCTTAGTCGCGGAGCCGGCGTGAGTGAGCTCTCCCTCCGGAGGGCGCCACCACATCCGTCCAACGACAGACCCCATGGACACGCCGATACCAGTGACCCCGACGGAACCAAACCAAGGCCACAGACATGCAGAGGACATCGAAATTGAGGACACCATGAGAGCTGGGCATGAAGGGCCACAGAATTTGAGACATTTTTTTTTTTTCATGCTGATTGATGAGAATGAGGATGATTAAGATGATGCTACGGATTTCCATTTCGGTCTGAGACTACATGACAGGGCTGTACTCTACGCTTCCTTTCATATTATATCCCGGCATCAACCAGGCCCAAGAGATACAGGCACCTGCAGTGTTGGTCTTGAAATTTGAGCAACACTGTCAGAAACGCATCCATTAAGTGGATGAAACTCGACTGTGTGGTCCCAGTCTTCCCAACTGAGTCCGCAGCAAACTCAACTCTGGGTAGGAGCCGGTCGGGGCAGAAAAACCCACATGACTCTGATGGGATTTGAACCCACGACCTCCCAGCCGGGAGTCTGCGACGCTAACCACTTCGCCACGGCGGCTGGTCGCAAATTGAAATATTATTCCAAAAAGTAATATTGAAAAAAATATAGCCAGCCATTATTTACACAACAACAACAAAAAAATGCAAATCATTTTAAGAATAATAACAGCACACATGAGGGAATAAGAACAATTCTGAATGTCTTCAGAAAATAATCTTTTCAGAAAATAATCTTGAACACCTGAAAGCTTGAAAAAAAAAAAAAAAAGGCGCTGAACTGAATGTAGGTGAAAAAAAGAAACAAACCTGTAGAATCAGTTGCCGTGGTGCAGTGGTTAGCATTGCAGATTTCTGGTTGAGAGGTTGTGGGTTTGATTCCCAACAAAGCCAGTTTTGTATTTTAGACTTTTCAGCTTACGACTAGCTCCTATCCAGAGCAAGTTTGCAGTATATTTATAGTATTAGCTATAAATTAATGTTCTCGTTTTCAGAATCGTCTTATTTTGCAGTGATGCTAAGCAAGCTGAAAATAACCATGTTCAGAGGAGACCTTAACGGTTGTCGGTGACAACACCTCTCAGTGAAGAAACTGGAGAACAAGCAAGTTTCCCCAATACACCAGTCTTCAGGGCAACACATTTATCCTCAGGGGAGACTACTCCAACAGCAAATTCCAAATGCATGGGTCAGCCCTGTTCATTGGGAATCAGGTGTGATGAAATCACAGGTGACAATGAACATTCTGTGGGTGACACAAGGGGGGGGGGGGGGGGGGGGGGGGGGGGGGGGCAAAACATTTTCTGCCTGAAATGTCTTACATGTGAAAATCGTTTGGATGATTTCTTCAGCTTTATATTCACTCACTCACACACATACATGCACACACATACACACAGACACAGAAAGAGAAAAAAAAAAAAAAAAAGTAAATGCGCATTGTCCTCAGTTATAGTCATGAGGATTTGGGTGCTAAAATGACTACAGTGTCAGGATATAGCCTCCAGGATTTTGGTGATTGACTACAGCTTCCGGACATAGCCTCCAGGATTTGGGTGCTAAAATGACTACAGCTTCAGGATATAGCCTCCAGGATTTTGGTGCTAAAATGGCTACAGCTTCAGGATATAGCCTCCAGGATTTTGGTGATAAAATGACAACTCCAGGATATAGCCTCCAGGATTTGGGTGCTAAAATGACTACAACATCAGGATATAGCCTCCAGGATTTTGGTGATAAAATGACTACAGCTTCAGGACATAGCCTCCAGGATTTTGGTGCTAAAATGACTACAGCTTCAGGACATAGCCTCCAGGATTTGGGTGCTAAAATGACTACAGCTTCAGGACATAGCCTCCAGGATTTGGGTGCTAAAATGACTACAGCTTCAGGACTAGCCTCCAGGAGTTTGGTGCTAAAATGACTACAGCTTCAGGATATAGCCTCCAGGATTTGGGTGCTAAAATGACAACAGCTCCAGGACATAGCCTCCAGGAGTTTGGTGCTAAAATGACAACAGCTCCAGGATATAGCCTCCAGGATTTTGGTGCTAAAATGACTACAGCTTCAGGACATAGCCTCCAGGAGTTTGGTGCTAAAATGACTACAGCTTCAGGACATAGCCTCCAGGAGTTTGTGTAAGATACGCTTAGGAATACCTCGAGTTGGTGCTAAATGACTACAGCTTCAGGGCATAGCCTCCAGGAGTTTGGTGCTAAAATGACTACAGCTTCAGGACATAGCCTCCAGGATTTTGGTGCTAAAATGACTACAGCTTCAGGCATAGCCTCCAGGATTTGGTGCTAAAATGACTACAGCTTCAGGACATAGCCTCCAGGATTTGGGTGCTAAAATGACTACAGCTCCAGGACATAGCCTCCAGGATTTTGGTGCTAAAATGACTACAGCTTCAGGACATAGCCTCCAGGATTTGGGTGCTAAAATGACTACAGCTTCAGGACATAGCCTCCAGGATTTGGGTGCTAAAATGACTACAGCTTCAGGACAGCCTCCAGGAGTTCGGTGCTAAAATGACTACAGCTTCAGGACACTCCAGGATTTTGGTGATAAAATGACTACAACTTCAGGATATAGCCTCCTGATTGGTAACTGACTATGCCAGTCCCCTGTCAACTGCCTCACCAACACGCTCTTCTCCTTAAACAGATGCAATGAAATGAAAATAATGAAGAAAACACTGACACATTCATCTAATAAATTTTTGCTAAAAGCAGACTGTAGGCACAAAACTTGGATCTACGACTTCTCATTTAGCTAATGGGGTAATGTCTGAATTGATATGTGTAAAAGTATATAGATACATCATCATATACATGTGAAAATGATACTGATATCTGTTAAAGCATATGAATACATAATTATAGAAATCTGAAAAAAAAATAAATAAATAAAAAAACCTCGAATGCCTGTGGACATGTGATGCTAACTGGCAGAGGCGATTGTTGGGGAACACCTGTACGAAATGCAACCTCTTGTGAAAAAGATGAATTCATCAACATATCTAGCATGAAAGCATTAGTAAAAGAAAAAAAGGAAATTAAAGGCATCAAAATCATCTGAGAAAAATAGACACACTTGCAGATGTTGTTCCGCCCCTCATTACCAGATATTGGACATAGTACTGCACACACAATCGCAGGCATACACTTCAGAGCGACACACTTGCACACACATACACATGAACACACGTAAAACAATCAAATCAATCTTTTTTTTTTTGAAGAATCAAGAGCACCTGCATGTTTGCATACATTGATGATATGTTCACGCTTGAGCGTCCCTCATCAGCTGCATGCACGTGCACAAATGATCGCCTGAAATGGGCACAAAATGTGCATGATCGGACACATACATGTGCACACAGAGTTGACATTAAAACAACATTTAAACATACACACTCGCAAGCATGAATTATACATGTGTACACACAAACATGGTAAAGACACTAAAATCATACTTTTAATCAAACACAAGCATTGGTGTGCATTCTAGTGGACGAGTAGATGCATATTATGTGCACACGAAGGAGCTGAACATCAACATTGCATTCTCATATACAAGCAGAGAGATGATAATGCGTTTACAGATACACACACACACATACATACACACACACCATTACAGATTCACAACCAACACACATGCACTCCTTACACTGATTTTCTTCACATACTTACATGTGCGCGCATGTGCACCATACGGTTACAGATTCACAGCCAACATACACGCACTCCCGCGATTTTCTTCACACACACGCACACAAGCGCATGTACGCGCGCTGCACACACACACATATGCACACGGTTACAGATTCACAACCAACATGCATGCACTCCTTACACCGATTTTCTTTACACACACGCACACACACACACACACACGTGCACACATACTGTTACAGATTCACAACCAACATGCATGTTTATGTCGGTGTTATGTGATGCGCCACATCTCATAAACTCGTTGTGGGCTCATATATCCAGCGTGTTATTATCATAAATTATCTGCTGCTGAACATAGTAGAGCTGGGGTGGATCACTTGGTCAGGAGTGGGGTGGGGGTAGTCTCATTTTTGTGTTTTGTTAGTGGTCAACAATCGAAAACAAAAGTTAACAAGTATGCTCGCCAGGAAAGTTGAGCCAGGAAAGGGGAGGCAATAATTAAGGAGTAGAGGAAGATGAAGGGGGTAAGTAAGTGGGGGGTTCAGTAGGGGTAGGTGGAGAGTGGGTAAGGGAGGAAGGAAATTTAACTGCACATTGTGTACGATATAAGCTGATGTAGTCTTTCGATGGAGATTTAATTCACACACACACACATTCGTGCGCACGCATGCATGCACACATTAGTGCACATGCACGCATGCACACACACGCATGCATGCACACACACATTTATGTTGAGAGGGAGAGCGGTGATGCAGTGATTGAGGAGCTTCCAGATAAAAAAAATGTGAATAGAGGGGTGGGAGCAGAGGAGAGAGGAGGGGTTGGTAGGATGAGAATAGGTTGGGGGGGGGGAAAGGGGGGGGGGGGTCGAAACTCACGAAGCTGATAGTCTTTCTATGGAGATTTAATTCACACACATACACACACACACCACGCACATACGCTACACATGTATGCGTTCACAACACACGCATCGTAGCATGCGTGTCAACACACACACACACGCCCGCATGCACGTATGCACACACACACATATAACAACGCACACACACACACACACACACACCCTGCGGTTCCGACGTTCCCCCCTCGTTATTGAAAACATGACTATTCTGTGCAGGGGGGTGGAGCAGATTGCCCATCATATCTTCAAAACATATCTATTCTTGCCGGGATGTCAGGGCGATGCAACAGTCACAAACCATCTTTTTTCCCAACTCAGGGACTGTACAGCTCCCTGATTATTTCCAACTCAGGAGCGTTCAGTCCCAAATTTGACCAACCAGCGCCCTCCCCCCCCCCCTCCCCCCCCCCCCACCCCCCGCAACCCCCCCCCCCCCCCCCTACTGCCAGTCCTACATGTCTATGTCAACACCCTTGTGGAACCCCCCCCCCCCCCCCCCCCCCCCCCCCCCCCCCCCCCCCAAGTTTTTACACACATCAGAACCATCAAAATGATGATGGCGGATGTTCAAAGAAAGACGTACTTGCACTCTCGCATAGGCACATGCACTCTGTTACTTATATCGGGCCTGCACAAAGGTGACGGGAAATCGGTAACATGTCACAGAAAATGGAATTTTATTTAAGTTGACTCCGAGCCCCCACCCGTAACTACACAACACAATGATCTGTGTGATACAAGCAGGTAAACATCATACAGATTATCCAACAATCGCATAGCCTTTTCTTCACTTGCACTTAAACTAACTAGGAAAGACAACAATCCAATATTCTGCTTACGCGCCTGTGAACTACAAGAAAGAAAGAAACGTTCATAACTTGCCTTCCTTGGTTGACCAGTCAGTTCTCTCATCACTCAGTGTGACACGATCTCGAGTTGCACCCTCAGACCGAGTCTCCCGGACTCCACTGCACTTCGCCCTCTCCACGGAAAGGGCTCCGGTGACCTGTGTGAGAGAGGCTGACAGCAGAAAGTTAACAGATTACTAACTTTTCGGTTAAGAGAAATCCGCTTAGATCAGTGACGGATTATGACGTGTGCATAATTCGAATTAACAATCAATCGTAGCTCCATGAGCCAGATATGACATTTTGAATGAGTTTCAGAAAGACTTGTCAGACGATTCTGCGAGAGATGTTGTCTGCCAACGAGCTAGAAAACGTCGGCATGAATTTCCAACGTATGGTTTCAAAACTCAACAAAATCCAATTGCATTTTATTTTTTTTTTAACCTGCACAAACTGATTTTCCCAGTATACAAACAACGTCACAGTAATCTTTCTGTGCTGTACAGGCGAACCGTACTGACTGACCATAGTGTTTATTTGTTTATTTTATTTATTTTTAGACGATGTTATGGCAACGTTTTCATTCTTACTTTTTCTTTTCTCCCCCCGAAATAGTTGAGTTTTACGTCCTCATAGCGAAAGCTTTTAGGGACACGTCTTTCATTCACGGTAGTCTTTAAACCCCCCCCCCCCCCCCCCCCCTTTTCTTTTGTTCCCACAAATAGTGACATAGTCTGATTGGTCGACACAACCACCGGTATTCTCACTCTCAGCAGGTGTAAGTTTATGCAAGTCTGTCTACTTCCTCTTTGACATGTTTCTGGTGAGGAGAACTGCGAGAGAGGGAAGGAAGGAGTGTGTGTGTGTGTGTGGGGGGGGGGGGGGGGGGGGGGGGGGGGGGAGGTGGAGCTAAGAAGGAAGGCTGAGGGCTGACGGGACATTAGTATTGAAATGACCGTGGAGTGACAAGCTGCACGTCTAGCGGTGGCAGGGGCAAAATGTATAGGGGGGGGGGGGGGGGGGGGGGGGGGGGGGGGCGAGGATGAGAGGGAGGTGGGAATGGGATAGTGGGAATGAAGGCATGTAGGGAGAGTGAGGCAGACAGGAGGAGGGGGTGGCGGGGCGGGGCGGGGTGTGTTGTGGGGGGGGGGGGGGGGGGGGGGGGGGGACGC
>CM065741.1:14648747-14676247 GCA_033310375.1 Conus canariensis
CGTTTTACTGTCCCCAAACCCAAACCCTGAAAAAAACCCCTTTAAAAAAACCCAAACCTGGGGGGAATAAAAAAGAGGGAAAAAATTTCGGGGCCCTTAAAAGGGGCCATGTGGGGGAAATCAGGGAAAAGGTGGGTAGAAGAAATTTATGGCAAATACAAGGTCTGGTGTCTGCAGTTCATGCTGATACCAAAGCTGCTATGGCCTCTGATGATATACGACATCTGCACCAGCATAGTGGAGGCAATGGAAGCCAAAATCAACAAGTTCACAAGGAAATGGCTTGGTGTCCCACCCTGTCTGACTGACATAGCGCTGTACTGTCGCCAAGCAAAGCTGAAACTACCCCTGAAATCCATCCTGGAGGAATACAAAGCAGGGAAGATCAGACTTCAAAGCATGCTGGAGGACTCAGGAGACAAGGTGGTAGAAGCAATTAAGCCCCAGCTGAAGACAGGCAGAAAATGGAAAGTTCAAGAGGCGATGGATTCTGCAAAAGAAAGTCTCAAGATCAGAGAAATAACAGGACACACACAGACCAACAGACAGGGACTGGGGGTGACCAAAACTGAATGGTGGTCAAAGGCCAAAGGAAAAGCCAAAAGAGACATGATGATTCAGGAGATGAGAAAAGAAGAAGACCAAAAAGACTCCAAAAAGCAGTCCAGCAGAGCCAGCAAGGGCAATGGACAACGTGGGAGAATGCACTCCAAAGAAGTCTCACTTGGAATGACATTTGGCACATGGCCCCTCTCAGGATCAGCTTCATTCTCAGATCTGCATATGACCTTCTGCCCTCAAATGCAAACCTGGTGAAGTGGGGGAAAACAGACGATCCTGCATGCCCCCTCTGCCATGAAAAACAAACAGTGGAGCATGTCCTAAGCTCATGTAAAGTAGCCCTGGCTCAAGGAAGGTACACATGGAGGCACAACCAAGTGCTCAAAGAAATTGTACAAGTAGTCTGGGCTAGTACCAACACCACAAAAGGGAAAATCAGAACTCCAAAAGCACCCGCAACATTCTTCACGGCAGGAGGCAGCAAATCATGGCCAAGAACAACAGTGCCACTCGAAACATGCAGGCAGAGTCCGCTGGACGGGGCAGATGACTGGGAGTGCACTGCAGACCTCCCAGAATGGAAGTCACCCAGAGATCATCAGCAAGAGTGGCATGAGACCAGACATAGTAGTCCACTCTAAGTCAACCAAGCAGCTGATCATGATCGAGCTCACGGTGCCATATGAGAACAGAATGGAGGCAGCTCAAATCTACAAGACTGAAAAGTATGCTGATCTGGCAAACAGCCTGAGGAGAGAAGGCTATCAGGTCAAGTCCTCACTGCAGAAATTGGAGCTAGGGGGTTTGTAGGAACGTCTGCATACAGCCTCATGAAACAGCTCTCAGTTGCAGGGAAGGAAAAAACCAGAGCCCTGAAAGCAATGGCAGAAGCGGCAGAGAGGTGTTCAAGCTGGATCTGGTCAAGGAGGAACAAAAGTGAACTTCATAAGGCTTAATTTCCCTACAAATATCAGGTGTCCCTGTGGCTCAGTGGTTAAAGCGCGAGTCATTAAGTGGAAAATGAGCATGTCCAGAGGGTCATGGGTTCGAATCCCAGCCATGGCTCGTCCCAAGATGGGGAAAAAAAAAAAAAAAAAAGGGGCAGCAGAGGGACATCCGGAGTCATGAACCGGGTGTGGCCCAACCCCCCTAGAGTGTCAGGAGATAAGGGCCGAAACACTTGCTTGAAGGGGGCTTCTCTTCTGAGGACTCTCTGCTGCCACGCTCTCCACGAGTTTCTTTCTACTAATTGAATATTTCTTGCAGTCTTTCCAACAACCAGCTGCTCTGTAAGTTGCTGAAATGGTGCTTGGTTACTTATCTTTGGAATTTATTGGTCAATTATATATATATATATATCTCGACACTCCTTCAAATGACCATATATATTCAATTATAAACAAAGCTTGTTCATGTCTTAGATTGAAGAAATAGGGGGAAATGGGGAGTTGCTGAAATGGTGCTCGGTACTTATTCTTGCAATTTATTAGTTTATTATGTATATATATTCGTCTGCGTACGTGCATACATGCAGCGTGGGCATGCACACACCCACCGCCGCCACCACCACACACACACACACACGCCGCATCTGAAGTGCTTTTGTTTCGCTTTATTTTGCTTTTCGGCATGAATTATTTCCCTTTCTGACCAATACATTCTGTGACATCAGATATCCACGTCAGTGTCTGCCTCTCTTTCGTCAGGATTGACCGAGTTGTATGTACTGTGTCAGCTAGACCTTGCACCATACTGTCATTCTGCGTCTCTCCGTTTCTGAATTGTCTGTCCTACACCGTGCGTGGAATTTGTCTCTGAACGGGCGTAGACGCTTGTTTTTTTTTTCGTTTTTGTTCATCACGAGTGTCGGTACGTGTGCGGTTTTTGTTTGTTAAACTCTTTGTCATGTTGACTCACCTTGTAAACGTTTCGATTCTGTGTACTTGTAGTCTCTTTTTTTCTTTGATTGAGACTCTCTCTCTCTCTCTCTCTCTCTCTCTCTCTCTCTCTCTCTCTCTCTGTACGTACTTTGTCATATTCATTTTACTGTTTTTATACATGCTAATTCTTGTACGTTGTAGTACACTTCCATATGTTCCCCCAGCCCACCCTACCCCCACCCCCACTCTCTCCTTCCCCTTCATTATTGTTATTTTCATTTTCATTTTTTGTTTGTTTATTACTATTATTTTTCTTTTTCATTTCTCTTCTGTTTTCATTTGATGTTCCATTATGATTGCATGACCGCCTTGCTTGCTTGTTTGCTTTCTTACATTATTTCATTTTACTGCATGTTGTAGTCCCTACTTAGGGCGAGGACTGGAAGTAAAAAAAGCGCGTCAGTGCTTATCTATTATCCTCGTAAATAAAGAATTCTCTCTCTCTCTCTCTCTCTCTCTCTCTCTCTCTCTCTCTCTCTCTGTGGTGTTTCTTTTCTTTTACAGTGATCAATTCATTTTTCTTATTTGTTGTTTCAATGTTGTTGTTTTCTTAAAGGCATATAATTATGCGTCAATGTAGATGGAGAAAACAACTCATCCACACTTTGTACGTATATTTGAAGATCTGTATGTTTGTTAAACGTTTTGTATGTTTCAGTCGCTGATCACGCTTAGTTACTTGCTTGTTGCACTCAGTCCCTGTGCGAGGCAAAGGCCGGATTAAAAAAAAAAAGAAAAAAGAAAAAAAAGGCATGCGTTTGCTTATCTGTTACCCTTGGAAAGAAAGATTATCAATCTGTCTCTCTCGAGCATGTGTGGGCGTGAGTGTGCACTTACACATCTGTACGTGGGCATCTGCGTACATTTCAAATATAGTAATACACTCGAAGTTGGTTTTCTGCAGTTTATGCCGAAGCGACTGACTGCTGCATTTCGGCCAGCAATATTTCTATACATCACCAGAGACAAGTCGTTAATAGCTTATAGTGTTCATCGTCGTCTTGCCTTTTTATAAAAGCGCTTTGCTCTCTATTTCAATGCGGTTTTCTTTTGTGCTTGTTGTTGTTGTTGTTGCTGCTGCTGCTACTGCTCCGCTTCTGTTGCTGCTTCTCCTACAGCTGCTTCTGCTGCTACTGTTGTTGTTTCTGCTGCTGCTGTTTTCTTGTTGCCTTGCCAACAGTAGGATTCTATTTTGCACTTTGACACGTAGGTGCTCGTGAGAGTATTTTGCTGCTGATATTTTTCAGGCATTTGGTGTGTTTACGACAGATAAGATTGATCATTTTAGTTCAAATAAAATATCTGATACTGTATAGATTTTTTGCACATCAGTTAGGCCAGGGACAGTGTCGAACACTGGACGCTTGATCGACTGCGTTTGAAAAATGATCGAACCGTTTTAGATCAAATCGATACCTCGTCTCAATTTTTTTTTTCCCAAGTGGGACACGACAGTCAATATTTATGATCGACGACGTCCAGTCATCTGCCTTTATGAACTTCGGCGGTCAACATCCTGATCAAGTGCGTCCAGTTATCTGCCCTTGTGGACTTACGCCATTGAAATGATTTCTAACCGGCAAGGGCGCAGCTTATCGCTCTGTCACAGTGTTGACATCGGTGGTACCGCCCCTTCAAGGGGGGTAACTCTGACGGTCTATTCCAAGACCCGCTCCTGCAAGGGAACTAACGCTGGCGGTCTATTACAGAACTCGCTCCGTCGAGAGAACTAACCATGACGGTCTATTCAGAACTGCCACCAGGTGAATTTCGACGGCTCTACCTACAAATCGCGTGGGAGTTTACAGAATTCAGAGAGTCACACAGACTGACATATACAGTGATATCTATGAATGAAAGGGATATGAAAAATAAAAGCAAAGTTCAAACAATCTAGTTTCAATTCTGGCATCTTTCGATTTGAATACAGACAAGATAACCGTTGTTTCCAAGGTTCGGAGGTCAAAAGGGATATCTGGTCTAACTATGTTCACCCGTTATTTTTTTTCTTCCTATTTACCAAAAACAGTACAATATCAAAACAAACAAATAAATAACAAATAAATAAATGGATAAACAGATAAATGGATAATCAGATGAATTTACAAAACAAATAAGTAAATAAATGAATACGTACATGAAAAAAAGAAAAAAATGAATAAATACATAAAAATTGGCAGGAAGAGTTGTCGGAATTGCTACTCTCCATGCTGGAAGAAATAGAAATTGCTCTGGCATGTGTGCTCTCAGTTTCTGACAGCTCAGAACCGGTGGAAGTCGTGTAAATAAAACCTCTCAGTTGACTGATGCTGGTAAATTGTACAGAACCGATATCAAATCAAACGACTTTTTTTTTTTTTTTTTCAAATTGGTAGCTCAAGGAAAATCAATCGGACATTTTGGAGATCTATTGGTCAATGTGTGAAGAGACCCTTAGAGACCGTGTTTGTTCGTTTATACTACTCAGGTATTTTCATTTCCGAAAACACACACACACACACACACACACACACACACACACACACACACACACACACACACTGTGTGTGAACTGTTGCAGGCAAACTATACAGACCTGAAATAAATCAAAACACATTTTTAAAGGGACGTCTCCAGTACAACTGAAGAGCGAGACCTGAAACTGAAAACAATCTGATGTTGCTGATTTGATCGGTTGACATGGGTGGGACATAATCATTATGTGGTCGCTATGCACAGTTGCAGTTTACCCTCTTTATCGGAGCTCATCTCTCCGTCAGCGAGTATGAGATCCACAGAGACCACGGGCACAATGCAGAGAGAGAGAGAGAGACGCTTTGACGCTTTGATGATTTATTGCCTTCAGCTATAGGGGCCATTAAGGCAAGGGGGGTATACATACGTCTGGACACATTGCATCATGAAAGTATAAAGAAAATACACATTGTATCATTAAAGTAAAAGGAAACTAAATGATCAAATAAACAAAAACATCAGAACGTAAAGGATTAAAGGATCGCTCACATTGTCAGGATGGTACAGATATTTATATCAAACTACTCACACGTAAACGATCAAATCTGATCAGAAGACTTCCGTACAGAACGGCCTTTCCAACGCTACCGTTCCCGTCCCTTTAGTTCCAAAACCCAGTTCCCAATCCCTTCTCTCACCTTGCACGAACAAACATAAACAGTAAACGCAAGCTCACATTCTTCCATCCCTCCTCCCAACCTCTCCCTCTAATCCGACAGATCCCCGACCGCCCGATCGCCCTCCCCCTCTCCCCTTCCACACCCCACCTTTCCCTTCTCCATTCCCGACCTCGCTGTTCCAAACGCACGCAAGCGCAAGCGCAAGCGCAAGCGCAAGCGCAAGCGCGCGCGCGCACACACACACACACACACACACACACACACACACACACACACACACACACACACACTGAGACTACATGGCCATCCACTAATTACAAAAGAACATACTAAGACAAAACAAGGAACATTAGATTACAATACTGTTGTCATTAAGTTCTAGCTTCTTTTTTCTCGTCTTGGTAGCATCAGTTAAATACTTAGCAAGACCAATGATAGCTGCATCATTATCTGTTGCCAAAAGATTAATTAAACCACTTACTGTAGGCTCGACATGAGTCATATTGAAAAAAGAATATTTTCGGCGAATATCTGACAAGAAGCAACAATGAAAAAGAAAGTGCACTTCATCTTCTTTATTGTGACCGCACATTGGGCAGTCAACACTTCGTTCGCTGGTCATAAACCAGTGTTTTGCAGCGCCTAGACCATGCACTCTTAATCTAAACTTTACCAGATCTTCCCTCATCTTTTTATTCGTTATCAAAGTTAGATACCTTCAGCTTCAAACATAATTTTAAAAGAACGGTACCACTCATATTTATCATTATCTTCAATTTCTGAATGCCAATTTTGTTTGTAACATGAAACAATTCTTTCCTTAAATTCTGATATAAACCCCTCCTCCGAGCCAACACCTTGACACAACCATACTACACCAAAACCATTTTCTGTTAGAGTGTTCCTAACTTTTGATGCCCAATTGTATTTGCCTGCTTCTAATTGTAATAACAACATATCATAGGCTTGCCTACATATTCTATTAGTTGGTAGTTTTACCAGCCGCAGCCAGTATTTAATACATTTTACAGCAAGAGAGAGAGAGAGAGAGAGAGAGAGAGCTCCATAGCAGATGCTTCCAAAAGGACGCCAAAAACACTCCTCGCCTCGCTACCAATTCTTCCACCCTAAACCGAGCCATCCCCTTCCCCCGGGAAGCCCTGGTATGGCCCCTTGCGGTCGGCTGGGTTATAAATAAGCAACATGATTTGATTTGATCTGATGCTATGATCGGTAAGTGATGCCGTATGTCGGAATTTGGACTCGGACGAGCCGGATTCTGACCATGGAAAGTGTTAGAAGTGAGAAGTCACCTTCGCCCGTCCAACATGCAGATCTTTTTTCGTTGTTGTTGTTGTTTGTGTTTTTGTTTGTTTGTTGGTTTGTTTGTTTTTAACTTCTCCTCTTTCTACTTTGTCTTCTTTCTGTCTTTTTTTCCATTACTAACTAATTTGTTTACGTTTCAGTTTATTTTCGTTCACGTGCTTATCTGTTACTTATATCAATTCATACTTTCTTTTCTTACTTTTGTTGCTATCATTTTACTTTGTCTCTGTTCTTTTCAACCAGTTGCTGATTTATTTACGTTTCAATTTATTTTTATTTACGTGTTTATTCTTGATCAATATTCATCCAGACTTCTATTACTCTCTTTTTTCTATCATTTTATATTAATACCGAAAACCTTCCTGCTGAAAATGTCATGGTCTTGAGCTATTGCCATGGAAACCAGCGAAGTTTGGAGAGCAGTGAAGAGGGAGGACGTGAGGGAGGAGGAAGATGGAAGGGCTTTGAAGAAAAGGGTTCGAGCAAAAGGCAGTTTAGGGTAGAGGGGGTGGGGTTGGGGGGCTGGGAGAGGGATTGGAGGACGGGTTGGGGAGAGATAGGCTGCACATCCAAAATTAATGCGCCAAGGCCTTGCTTTGCGAGTCGAGTGTGTGTGTGTGTGTGTGTGTGTGTGTGTGTGTGTGTGTGTGTGTGTGTGATTTTTTTTTTCTTTATGGTGTCTGAAAGTTGATTCTCCTCATTTTCTTTCATATGACCATCAAGGTACAAGGCAGGTGGTTCCAAGCAGACAGATTGAAATCAAAGGAATGGGACCATTTGAGTGCTTCCAGCTGGCGCAAAAATAGGGTCACGGGTGAGTGCAAAAGCCTGAAATGTGACGTCAACCAAGGCGAAGGTCATGTACTTGAAGATTGCATGTGAGCTCATCGGTGAAAATCCCCCCCCCCCCCCCCCCCCCCCCCCCCAGAACAAGGGAAATGATTGCTGGCGAGTTTTGTCTTTTGATCAATTGTCAGTTGAACATTAAATGCTGACTCAAATTTATGGTAGGCCTCAAAACGCTATTATAGACTATATATAGTGCTTTAGTGGAAAATCCTAATGGTGGCGTGTGGCCAGTAGGGGCGGGGAGGGGGGGGGGGGGGGGGGGAGGGGATTGGGAGGGAAGGGGCTGGAAGGAGCGGTAGACCAGTCCCTGCCTTTCCCTGAACGTATTGACCGTGGCGGAGAATTTAACAGCCTGTTACATAAGGCTGCACAGCCGTTATTATTACCTACTGCGCTGTTGGCACTTAAAGGGCGGGGAACGTTATTCAAACAAAGCGAGGCGAGGAGAGTGGATGGGGATGGGGAGTGGAAAGAGGGTTTATGAGTTTTACAGAGGCTTAGGGGGAGGAATATGTTGGGGAAGGGGGGTGGGGGTGGGGGGGAGGGTAGTTCTGTATGCTAGTCTGTGCCAGTTTTTGATTGCATCGATTTTAGCTCAATAACCAAAACAAAAACCAAAAACCAAGTAAATACAACCTCTCTCTCTCTCTCTCTCTCTCTCTCTCTCTCTCTCTCTCTCGTGCACATGACGTTGTGTGAGTGTGTGTGTGTGTGTGTGTGTGTGTGTGTGTGTGTGTGTGTGTGTGTGTGTGTTTTGAAATAATTATGAAAAGCAGAATAGAAAATTTCCTTGAGGAAAATAGTCTTGCGTTTATTTCAGACTGGATTAAGGAGATTCGAAGGAATTGTAGACCACAGTCACATGTGAAAAACAGAGCTTTAGCCAAACGTTACTCGCCCCTTGCAATATTTTTGGGATGTTCACGGAGCCTATGATCCAGCATGGCACTCTAGATTATTGTACAACGCACATAAACCAGGGACATGAGGTCTTTCTTTCATTTTTGAAAAGTATTCTTACCGGATAGAACTTCAAGTCAGTCGATGCTGAATTTTATCAAGTTCTAAGACTATCAACAAAGGTGTCTCCCAAGGAAGTGTGATCGCTCCGGCCCTTTTTTCACTTATGCTTTACGATATTAAACAGGATAATACGAAAAGTGCTATGTCCAGGACGGGGGAAATCGTGATGGTATTGCTTAAGTGCACTAAGTTGATTGTATTATTGGTCAGGCTTAACACACCAAGGTTATCTTTGCACTCATACACGCATATGCACACTCATGCGCCCACCAAACATTCACCTCTCTCTGGGAATGGGATGTCACGCATTCGTTTCTCTCCTAACACGACTGAGCACAAGAAATCCAAATTCTATGCTACTATAATCAAACATGAAAAATCCAATTACACAAAATGAAATATTAAAACATAAAAGATCAATACTTCCTAATCCCGGGTTATAAATAAAAATGACTTCTTACCTGGCCAGGTTTTCACACACACAACCATGCTTTCACACCACACCACAGTTCTTGAAAAGTCTCTTCACGTCTTCTTCAGCACTGCTTGATGGTGATGCCCTTGGTTGACTGGCTCCAGGTTTCAGGACTGGGTCTTCGTGGTCGTCTCTGGGATCTCGACGTAGAACTCTTCTTCTTCGTCTCCTTCACCCACCTCTGGGTTCAAATTCAGTTTGTCTGTCTTCACCCACCTCTGGGCTTCAAACTTAGTTTTCTTCTCTTCCAGCTTGTCTTTCCCTAAGACTTTGCTGTCTCTGCTATCTCCCAGACCACGTTTCTCTCGACCCGTTCTCTGTCCTGCCCACCCTTCTCTCTTCTCTCTCTCTCTCCTCTGCCTTCTCTTTCTCTCTCCTGGTGTTCTTTTCCTTCTCGTTGTTCTCCCTCACTTTATATAGGAATGGAAACAAAGGATTCCCCTTCGGGCCATGCCTTTGTCCATGCTGCTTCTCAAACCCCTAGTTCACAAGTGCTGTGAATTCTCCATTCGCTACATTCTCCACACATCTGCATTTACACACATCCCTACCTGATTGATTAGCAAACAAACACATGGCACCAGATGGACATCGAAAATTCCCGCCGACTTCGGAGGCCACTTTAACACAGAAATCACGGTCTGGGTCTCCATACCCACGTGCTCCTGGAATGTTTCCAATTACCAGATCATACGGCGGCTTTGGAACAGCCAAAGCCTGTTCGACTCCTCTATAGAATGGTGTATCAATAACCACCAGGGCCGTTTTGAATTCTGCCACTGTTCCATCTATTTGTCTACACCTCTGTGTTTTACCTGTGAATTGTCCCTTCTCAACCAGGGATTCCTTCACCATTATCCCTGTGCACCCAGAGTCTCTAATGACACTAACCACATTGTCCCCCACTCTGCCTTTGTGCACATCCATGTTATCGCCTGAATCTGTGAACACACAGCACAATCCAGACAAAATAACACTGTCATCTTGTTCACCTTTTTCTACCTGTCTCTCACCTGGCCTGACCCTCATTGCTGCAGCTTTCTGAGGTCTAAATCGGCAGTCTCTAGCCAAGTGCCCTGTCTTATTGCACAGAAAACAGGTACGCTCATTCCTAGCCACGTGGCTACTGGTTTTCACCCTTGTTTGCTCACGTGACGCCGTGGGCCTACGGGTGTGTACTACTGACTCATCGTGTGAGTCATGTGCTGGCCTGCCATCCTCTGGATATGCCTCTGGGCCCTCTTCTTGTTCAGGCAAGTCGCGCCTCGCTTCACGGTAAGTCTCTGCCGTCTGAAGTACCTCAGCTATTGTGTTTGCACCTTTTTCCTTAATGTGGATTGTGAGGCCCGTCCCACAACCATCAAGTATCTGTTCCTTCATCACCAATGTCTTGAGGCCTTCAAAATCACGGTCCACCCCGCTAAGTTCTACCCACTTGTTGAAATAGTGATCCAGTCTAACTCCGAACTGTGTGTATGTCTCACCATGTTCGATTCTCGCCTCGCGAAACTTACGCCTAAAACCTTCTTCAGTCAAATCATATGCCTTTAGTACTGCTTGTTTCACCTTGTCAAAATCCCTCTGATCACCTTTGGGTAAGGTGGAAACAGTGTGTAACGCACGACCTGTCAACAAGGCAGACAGGTTTATTGCCCAGTCATCTTCCGGCCAGCCCTCGTGCTCGGCAACCGATTCAAACCGACTGATATAGGCATCGATCGAATCAGTTTCTTCTCTGAAAAGTGGGAGTTTAAGTCTAGGTGCGCAACTTAATCTGCGGCCTACTGACTCAGAACTGGTGTCTATTTCACTACGATTTTCAGATTTTATTCTTTCCAACTCAATTTGTTTGGCTAAAATCTCTGATTCCGCTTCCGCTCTCGCTCTAGCAGCTGCACTCTCTGCATCTGCTTTAGCCTTTGACGCAGCGGTTTCTGCCGCTAGACGTTCCTTTTCAAATTTCCTTCTTTCGGCCCTTTCATCTCTCTCAGCCTTCTGCTGAGTCTCTATGAACTTACGCAGTTCATCTCCAGTATATCCCATTTCTTTCCCCAAACTAACTAGTTTCTCTATGGGGGTAAAACTTTCTTCAGCCATTTTTTTTTTTCTGATATGTTTTAGCACCACTAAAACAGTTACGCTTATAGACCCGGAAAAAGTCAGTAAACAGTTTATCTACTAAACGTTACGAGTACACCAACCAGTGGTAATGCTCCTAACACGAAGGAGCCTTAATCTTAAACCACAGCTTCTGTGAGAGTTAAGACTAGAACCTCGTTCTTCGTTTCTCTGAACGACCTTTGATTAATACAACCACCCTACACACAAGTCAATACTCAACACTCAAAGAACTAAAGGAAATAATTAGAAGAGCTAATTAAAATTGCCTTTAGTGGACGCTTCGCCCCAGTACTACTCTAGTACTCACTTTGTTTCCCTCCTGAGACTAATTTGGGCCATGCAATCCTGGCAGGCTCGCCACTTTGTCCAGGACGGGGGAAATCGTGATGGTATTGCTTAAGTGCACTAAGTTGATTGTATTATTGGTCAGGCTTAACACACCAAGGTTATCTTTGCACTCATACACGCATATGCACACTCATGCGCCCACCAAACATTCACCTCTCTCTGGGAATGGGATGTCACGCATTCGTTTCTCTCCTAACACGACTGAGCACAAGAAATCCAAATTCTATGCTACTATAATCAAACATGAAAAATCCAATTACACAAAATGAAATATTAAAACATAAAAGATCAATACTTCCTAATCCCGGGTTATAAATAAAAATGACTTCTTACCTGGCCAGGTTTTCACACACACAACCACGCTTTCACACCACACCACAGTTCTTGAAAAGTCTCTTCACGTCTTCTTCAGCACTGCTTGATGGTGATGCCCTTGGTTGACTGGCTCCAGGTTTCAGGACTGGGTCTTCGTGGTCGTCTCTGGGATCTCGACGTAGAACTCTTCTTCTTCGTCTCCTTCACCCACCTCTGGGTTCAAATTCAGTTTGTCTGTCTTCACCCACCTCTGGGCTTCAAACTTAGTTTTCTCTCTCTTCCAGCTTGTCTTTCCCTAAGACTTTGCTGTCTCTGCTATCTCCCAGACCACGTTTCTCTCGACCCGTTCTCTGTCCTGCCCACCCTTCTCTCTTCTCTCTCTCTCTCCTCTGCCTTCTCTTTCTCTCTCCTGGTGTTCTTTTCCTTCTCGTTGTTCTCCCTCACTTTATATAGGAATGGAAACAAAGGATTCCCCTTCGGGCCATGCCTTTGTCCATGCTGCTTCTCAAACCCCTAGTTCACAAGTGCTGTGAATTCTCCATTCGCTACATTCTCCACACATCTGCATTTACACACATCCCTACCTGATTGATTAGCAAACAAACACATGGCACCAGATGGACATCGAAAATTCCCGCCGACTTCGGAGGCCACTTTAACACAGAAATCACGGTCTGGGTCTCCATACCCACGTGCTCCTGGAATGTTTCCAATTACCAGATCATACGGCGGCTTTGGAACAGCCAAAGCCTGTTCGACTCCTCTATAGAATGGTGTATCAATAACCACCAGGGCCGTTTTGAATTCTGCCACTGTTCCATCTATTTGTCTACACCTCTGTGTTTTACCTGTGAATTGTCCCTTCTCAACCAGGGATTCCTTCACCATTATCCCTGTGCACCCAGAGTCTCTAATGACACTAACCACATTGTCCCCCACTCTGCCTTTGTGCACATCCATGTTATCGCCTGAATCTGTGAACACACAGCACAATCCAGACAAAATAACACTGTCATCTTGTTCACCTTTTTCTACCTGTCTCTCACCTGGCCTGACCCTCATTGCTGCAGCTTTCTGAGGTCTAAATCGGCAGTCTCTAGCCAAGTGCCCTGTCTTATTGCACAGAAAACAGGTACGCTCATTCCTAGCCACGTGGCTACTGGTTTTCACCCTTGTTTGCTCACGTGACGCCGTGGGCCTACGGGTGTGTACTACTGACTCATCGTGTGAGTCATGTGCTGGCCTGCCATCCTCTGGATATGCCTCCGGGCCCTCTTCTTGTTCAGGCAAGTCGCGCCTCGCTTCACGGTAAGTCTCTGCCGTCTGAAGTACCTCAGCTATTGTGGTTGCACCTTTTTCCTTAATGTGGATTGTGAGGCCCGTCCCACAACCATCAAGTATCTGTTCCTTCATCACCAATGTCTTGAGGCCTTCAAAATCACGGTCCACCCCGCTAAGTTCTACCCACTTGTTGAAATAGTGATCCAGTCTAACTCCGAACTGTGTGTATGTCTCACCATGTTGATTCTCGCCTCGCGAAACTTACGCCTAAAACCTTCTTCAGTCAAATCATATGCCTTTAGTACTGCTTGTTTCACCTTGTCAAAATCCCTCTGATCACCTTTGGGTAAGGTGGAAACAGTGTGTAACGCACGACCTGTCAACAAGGCAGACAGGTTTATTGCCCAGTCATCTTCCGGCCAGCCCTCGTGCTCGGCAACCGATTCAAACCGACTGATATAGGCATCGATCGAATCAGTTTCTTCTCTGAAAAGTGGGAGTTTAAGTCTAGGTGCGCAACTTAATCTGCGGCCTACTGACTCAGAACTGGTGTCTATTTCACTACGATTTTCAGATTTTATTCTTTCCAACTCAATTTGTTTGGCTAAAATCTCTGATTCCGCTTCCGCTCTCGCTCTAGCAGCTGCACTCTCTGCATCTGCTTTAGCCTTTGACGCAGCGGTTTCTGCCGCTAGACGTTCCTTTTCAAATTTCCTTCTTTCGGCCCTTTCATCTCTCTCAGCCTTCTGCTGAGTCTCTATGAACTTACGCAGTTCATCTCCAGTATATCCCATTTCTTTCCCCAAACTAACTAGTTTCTCTATGGGGGTAAAACTTTCTTCAGCCATTTTTTTTTTTCTGATATGTTTTAGCACCACTAAAACAGTTACGCTTATAGACCCGGAAAAAGTCAGTAAACAGTTTATCTACTAAACGTTACGAGTACACCAACCAGTGGTAATGCTCCTAACACGAAGGAGCCTTAATCTTAAACCACAGCTTCTGTGAGAGTTAAGACTAGAACCTCGTTCTTCGTTTCTCTGAACGACCTTTGATTAATACAACCACCCTACACACAAGTCAATACTCAACACTCAAAGAACTAAAGGAAATAATTAGAAGAGCTAATTAAAATTGCCTTTAGTGGACGCTTCGCCCCAGTACTACTCTAGTACTCACTTTGTTTCCCTCCTGAGACTAATTTGGGCCATGCAATCCTGGCAGGCTCGCCACTTTGTCCAGGACGGGGGAAATCGTGATGGTATTGCTTAAGTGCACTAAGTTGATTGTATTATTGGTCAGGCTTAACACACCAAGGTTATCTTTGCACTCATACACGCATATGCACACTCATGCGCCCACCAAACATTCACCTCTCTCTGGGAATGGGATGTCACGCATTCGTTTCTCTCCTAACACGACTGAGCACAAGAAATCCAAATTCTATGCTACTATAATCAAACATGAAAAATCCAATTACACAAAATGAAATATTAAAACATAAAAGATCAATACTTCCTAAACCCGGGTTATAAATAAAAATGACTTCTTACCTGGCCAGGTTTTCACACACACAACCACGCTTTCACACCACACCACAGTTCTTGAAAAGTCTCTTCACGTCTTCTTCAGCACTGCTTGATGGTGATGCCCTTGGTTGACTGGCTCCAGGTTTCAGGACTGGGTCTTCGTGGTCGTCTCTGGGATCTCGACGTAGAACTCTTCTTCTTCGTCTCCTTCACCCACCTCTGGGTTCAAATTCAGTTTGTCTGTCTTCACCCACCTCTGGGCTTCAAACTTAGTTTTCTTCTCTTCCAGCTTGTCTTTCCCTAAGACTTTGCTGTCTCTGCTATCTCCCAGACCACGTTTCTCTCGACCCGTTCTCTGTCCTGCCCACCCTTCTCTCTTCTCTCTCTCTCTCCTCTGCCTTCTCTTTCTCTCTCCTGGTGTTCTTTTCCTTCTCGTTGTTCTCCCTCACTTTATATAGGAATGGAAACAAAGGATTCCCCTTCGGGCCATGCCTTTGTCCATGCTGCTTCTCAAACCCCTAGTTCACAAGTGCTGTGAATTCTCCATTCGCTACATTCTCCACACATCTGCATTTACACACATCCCTACCTGATTGATTAGCAAACAAACACATGGCACCAGATGGACATCGAAAATTCCCGCCGACTTCGGAGGCCACTTTAACACAGAAATCACGGTCTGGGTCTCCATACCCACGTGCTCCTGGAATGTTTCCAATTACCAGATCATACGGCGGCTTTGGAACAGCCAAAGCCTGTTCGACTCCTCTATAGAATGGTGTATCAATAACCACCAGGGCCGTTTTGAATTCTGCCACTGTTCCATCTATTTGTCTACACCTCTGTGTTTTACCTGTGAATTGTCCCTTCTCAACCAGGGATTCCTTCACCATTATCCCTGTGCACCCAGAGTCTCTAATGACACTAACCACATTGTCCCCCACTCTGCCTTTGTGCACATCCATGTTATCGCCTGAATCTGTGAACACACAGCACAATCCAGACAAAATAACACTGTCATCTTGTTCACCTTTTTCTACCTGTCTCTCACTAAGCCTGACCAATAACACATCAACTTAGTGCACTTAAGCAATACCATCACGATTTCCCCCGTCCTGGACATGCTACATTGGCACTTCCTGCGGAATGGGAAAATGTAAACTATTGATTTTCCAGACATTGAAAAAAAAAAATTATGGAACAGTTTCAAGACTTAGTTGACAATATTCTGTATTGCATGAAATCAAATGGGTTTGATTTATCTGCACACAAAACGTTTTTTGTCTTTACAAAGAAAAGTGTGTGTGATTGAAGTCAGAGAAGTAGTCACAATTAGGGTTGATAGTACTTTGATATACCCATGTCAGTTTCTTGGTGTTATCTTCCATTACAAACATCTTTAAGTAAATATATTAATTGCCGTGTCGAAAAGGGTAGGGGAAAATTGCATTATTACATACCCTTTCTGGCATACTTCACACACACACACACACACACACACACACACACACACACACACACACACACACACACACATGAATAAAATAAAGAAGGCCGGTGAACAATTTGTCATAAGTTCACCTTCAGTAAGCTATCATAAATTTCACTGTGAGGACTTCACAGCCAAACACTTTTACGAGGGGGCGGGAGAGGGAGAGGGATTGTAATTCTGTAGTGCAGCTCCTCTTAGAATTTCTTCCATCGTCTTCCTTTGTACACCGTCGCACCCAGGAACTCAAGTGTCCTGTCTTTTTGTAGTCCTAGTTCTTATAGAACAGGGAGTACTTTACAATGAGAACGAAGAAATGCTGTCTGTGTGTCTGTCTGTCTGTGTGTCTGTCCGTAGTCAAAATGTGTTCCACTCGCTCCAGACAAAACTTCTGGGCCGATCTTTCTGAAAATGTGTAGGTATGTTCATTATGGGTCACGGATGATCCCCGATATTTTATTTTACCAGAAAGTACTTGGCCGTTTTATAAGCGGTTTGGATGATCTTGTGACAAATCGGAGTCTCTTACCATATGTAAGCGATGTAATGCTGAAAATCGATTAAACAACCGTTAAAAAAACCGTTACTTTGCCGTTATTTCTTTTATACAGGTGGATTTTAATGAAATTTGGTATATAGAAAGGTTATCACACACAAATGGCACCTCTATATAGTGTTTCAAAATTTGATCGTTAAAAACCGTTATTCTTGACATATTGTCCAATTTGGATGAAATCTGGTATGACACAGGCTTTAGCCCAGTGAGGACTAAAATACCAGTTTCAAAAGTGTACATCAGTTATATAACCGTTGAAACTGTTATTTTGCCGTTAAAAATTTATATATATATATATATATATATATATATATATATATAAATATATAATGGTGGATTTTTAATGAAATTTGGTATATAGAAAGGTTATCACACTCAATCTATGAAAGTACTGTATTTGACGGATTTTAAAATAGCTTTAGATCTAATACCTGACTGGTAGATCATGGGTATTTTCATAGTAAACATGCTCTTGACATGTACACGCGTATTCAAGATAAACTGGGAGTATGTTTATATGCTTTGCATCTTGCTTTCTTTTTTTTTTTTTTTTTTTTTTTTTTTTTTAAACATTGTTTTCTTTCTCTCCATAACTGAGGGATTATTGGCCTGGCTTGACCGTCGTGTCAGGCAGAGTTCCTACACCAACAAAAGGAGGAGGAGGAGGCGGGGTGGGATAGGGGTCTGAACAGTGTGTGGCTGCACTCCACAGTTAGTCACAGGACTCGGCTGGCCATCGAGGCGTGCTGTGGTGATTGCCGCCCTTTGATTTTGCCGTTGTTGGTTTTTCTTTTGTCAGAGGTTTCCTGAACAGATTTTTCCTTCTGTGGTGAGGATCTCTCTCTCTCTCTCTCTCTCTCTCTCTCTCTCTCTCTCTCTCTCTCTCTCTCTCTCTCTCCTTTACCCATATTGACTAATTAAGGGAGTTGACAGTGTTATGAAATTTATAAGCAATTTTTTGTCAACGTTTGATTGATTTTGATTAGCAAAAAAGGACATAAATGTGTTGAAAACAGCAATGGGATTTAGAGAATAAGAGAACACGAAGTAAAACAATACTGTTTGCTGAATACAGACAAGCTTCTGAAATATATATACAGAGAGTAGGCTCAAGTTAAGTGTGTCAGATTTAATTGTGCATTATGACTATAAGAGAAAACACAACGACAGAAATTGAATTTGCCCTTTGCGTTACAAAAACAGAAGAAGATGAATTATGTTTCTTTTTGTGTTGTTCAACTCTAAAAGAAATTCAACAGAAATATCATTATCATCCATGTGATTTTCAATTAGGCTTTGTTGCCGTCTCTAAAATAGATAGTGATGTACAAATCTGTCAGTTTTCCAGTCTAAAACACTCGGGTTTGGAAAACGTGTAATATTTTCCTTCTCAGTTCATTATGATCTGATTCTTGCAGATCGATTAATTGTTTAAGTGCTGTGCAAAGGCAGAACACTATCCTGCATGTTTTTTTTTTTTTTTTTCATTTGCTTGAGTTGAAGTTTGATACTTTTTTTTTTTTTTCCAATCTGTTGTAGTAATTTGAAACAGCTCTTCACACTTTTATTTTCTTATTCTTTTTCCTCTCCATTTAACACTTCATTATGGACTGAGGCCTAATTGAAACTTCTTGAGGGGCCAAGGCCTCTCTCTCTCTCTCTCTCTCTCTCTCTCTCTCTCTCTCTCTCTCACTGTGTGTGTGCGTGTGCGTGTGTGTGTGCGTGTGTGTGTGCGTGTGCGTGTGTGTGTGTGTGTGTGTGTGTGTGTGTGTGTGTGTCTCTCTCTCTCTCGCTCTCTCTCTCTGTGATAACCTTAGTCGTATCGTCCGTTTCACCCTCCCAATTTTACCTATAATTTAATACTCTACAAATCCTTTGTTTAAAAAATAAACGCGTGTGTGTCTGTATGTGTGTGTGTGTGTGTGTGTGTGTGTGTGTGTGTGTGTGTGTGTGTATGTGTGTGTGTGTGTGTGTGTGTGTGTGTGTGTGTGTGTGTGTTTACTTCTCACTGGACCCCTATTAATTCGACTAATTTAACGGCGCCAGCATGTTTTTTTGTGTACCGTGCTTAATTAAACACTTTTAATTGATTCTTTTATTAAAACCTCTTTGAGCTTATCTAGACATCATGTGTCAAAAAAAAAAAAAAAAAAAAAAACAAAACCATGCAAATATACCGAAAGGTCCGCCATGGTATCTATCTAATTTACATAGACAAGGACGCAGTTTGGCAGTGCGCGCTCTTCTCTCCGTTAATTCCTACTGGAAAGGTTTGAAAGGCTAAAAGTCCAACAGTCCATTGGCCGAAGAGGCAGTGAACGACCATGACAGCTTCACCGTGTTCGGGATACGGCATTCCATTCAGCAGGACCCCCATCCCTTCTCTTTCCGCCGTTCAGATACTATTTTACCGAACTCGGGTACCCATGACAAGGAGGTGGACAGAGTAGGTTTTTTGTTGTTGTTTGTTTGTTTTGTGTTTTTGTTTTTTGTTTTTGTTTTTCCCAAGCAGTAAAAACTCGAGCCCGTGAGTGGTTCGGATTGGCCAGAAAATGTATGTGAGTGAGTGACTCTGTGTGTGTGTGTGTGTGTGTGTGTGTGTGTGTGTGTGTGTGTGTGTGTGTGTGTGTAGGGTGTGTGTGTGTTCGTGCGTGCATATGTGTGTGTGTGTGTGTGTGTGTGTGTGTGTGTGCGTGATGTGTGTGCGTGTGTGTGTGTGTGTGTGTGTGTGTGTGTGTGTGTGTGTGTGTGTGTGTGTTTATGTGTGTGTGTGTGTCTGTCCACATTCACTGAACTCAGTATCATCAGCTCTGCAGAGAAACATAAGCTTAAGCGTATTACTCTACGTGCGTAAATTCGGTACAGACACGTACAGATGTTGTCCTGCGTTTTATAGAGATAATCTACTGCTAATTGATTCTGCCACCGCCTCGATCGTTTCATTTTCAGCATTTTCTGACACACTTAAGTATGCTAGTGAAATGTATTGCCTTCGACAGGGCGACGCCCGGGTGTAGGTGTGTATGCGGAAGCTTGAATGAGCAGCGTGAGTGTATCGCTACAGAGAGGGCACGAAAGCTGAGCCAAGAAGAAAAAAGGAAACAGATAAATATATACATAAATGAAGAGATAAATGAATAAGCAAATAAATAAATAAATAAACAAGCAAATAAATAAATGATAAAACACGAAAGATAAATCAAGATAAAAAGGGAAATAAGTAAATGAATAAATGAGGGATATAGAGGAATAGATAGATAAATAAATAAGAAAGAAATATATAAATCAGTAAGTAAAGATGTGAAGAAATCAAAGTTAAAAAAAACCAACAAAAAACATTGTTGCTTCCCCTCATATTCAATGAGAGTAACAATTGGTGAACTGGCACCAGAATTTCGCTGCCTTTACATAGTATGCATCTCCTTCTCTCTCTCTCTCTCTCTCTCTCCTCTCTCTCTCTTCTCTCAGTTTTTGTTTTGCTCGTTTATCAAGATCCCTCGCTGGCTTACAATGCCGCGGTCAATACTGACCAATCTCAAGCAGGCTAACCTTAAACGTATTGCCTGCACTCTGTTTACATTCTGCCTGAAGGAAGTTATGGATTGCAGTTATCATTATCCCTTGATTCCAAAGATCATCTCCCCTTTGATAGCCATGGTTGCGCCAACATTTCTCATATGCGCGCGCAGGCAAACTCACACACACACACACACATACACACACGCACGCACACACACACACACACGCGCGCGCGCGCGCGCGCGCGCGCGCGCACGCACCACGCACGCACAGAGAGAGAGAGAGAGAGAGAGAGAGAGAGAGAGAGAGAGAGAGTCTGGTCGAGCAATACCTAAAGGCGTTTTGATCCAGTTAGTGGTTTGAAAATCAGTACCTTACCCCGAGGAGTTACTTCTTTTCGCACTTAAATCTTGGACAAATGCTTCGAGTTTGCTTTTTGTTTTGAACGATTTTCACACAAACCAAAGATACGACCAAACATTTCTTGTACGCTTACATTATGTTTTTTTCTTTTTTTCCTTTTTTTGCCCCCTGCGTTCGCAGAGAGGAGAAAATGATATTTCAGAAAAAGATGGCCGAACGCATATTGTCACTAGTTTCTATTCATTTATTTATCTACTCATTCACTGGCATAAGTCATTATTCATCTGTTTTTCTAATACAATCTGTCAGAGGATGCAGTCAATCTTTCTTTTCGAGTATTATCTTTCGGCATCCGCAGAGAGTAGAGAATGACTTTTCAGAAGAATACGCCCGAACAAATATTGTCACCAGTTTCTATTTATTTATTTATTTATCTACTTATTCACTTGCATAAGTCATTATTCAGCAGTTTCTTTCATTATACAGTCTGTCAGAGTATGCAGTAAATCTTGATCAACACAGTGGGGAGGGGACAGGGATACGAGAGTAGTGGTGTCTTATTTTCAGTCTTTATATTAGAGTGGCAAAGCAACAATTAGCATAGATAGGCCTACATTGTTTTTGTTGTTAAGTATTAATGTCTGTTTTTTTTTTTTTTTTGTAGAGTGGCAGAGCAACAATCAGCATAAGTACATTGTTTTTGTTGTTGAGTACATTGTTTTTGTTGTTAGTATTAATGTTCGGGGGCCCAACTCATTTTGCAGTGGACAGATCTTGAACTCAAGAAAAGACCACAGAAAGATACTTGTCCTTCCATCACTCCGCTCCCTCTCTCCCAGAGAGAGAGAGAGAGAGAGAGAGAGAGAGAGAGAGGAGAGGTCGCAGGTTCGCACGCACACACGCGTACACACACAATCTCTCTCTCTCTCTCTCTCTCTCTCTCTCTCTCTCTCTCTCCACACACATACACATTGCACTGTAGAGTATGTGTTCTTGCAGTAACTTTTTTTTTTTTTTTATTAGTTTGTTTGAAAGGGGGGTGAGGTGGGGTAGGGGGTTCATGTCTTTTCCTTTCTTTCTTTCTTCCTTCCTTTCGTGTGTGTGTTGTGTGTGTGTGTGTGTGTGTGTGTGTGTGTGTGTGTGTGTGTTGTGGTGGTGCATGTCTGCTGCGTACGTTGTGGTGCACTGTCTGATGTATTTACAACCTGGCTTCTGTCCTGATAGGCTGGTGATGAAATGTCCGCTATTTGTGTCTGAAGCGATAACAATTCTGTTCAAGTGGCTGAAAATGCCCAACACTCATTAATGATGTTGCACTTAAAAAAAATTTTTTTTTTCTTGTAAACCATCGGACTGTCCGTGTCTTTCACAGTAAAGCAATTCAAAGATCGAACAACAAACTTTTTCAATATAGATAGGCTACCCGATGGTTTTCCTTTGTTTACACATGAGTCGAAAAAGGCCATCGGTTTTTGTCGTTTCTCTTGTGCAAAGGCATCGGCAAGCCGGCGAACAGTTCTACCTTTTGGTCCCATTTCTAAGGTAACAAAGTGGAACTGTCTAATTTGCTGGTGTGCAAATGCGCTTTAACTGATGAGGCTAAACATAAATCGTAGTGTCACTGGTGACATATTTGATGATGGGCCAGATGTCAAGGCAGTTACCAGATCCATAAAATGTCGAATTACCAGGTCAGCCGAGTCAAAATGCTTCGCCAGGTAAAATAACAGGTGTACGCTGCATGCAGTCTTCGCCTCTCAGTGGAAAGAAAGGTAACAGACCTGCACGAATCCTGCTGTCCTACATATACAGTGATGATCCGTAGAGTGCCTTTAAGCCGTCAGCTGACGCCGCATTAAAAATGCTTTCCCAGTGCCTATGGGCCGTCCACTGACGTCATGCATTTTTCTTGAATTTTCATTCGTTACTATTTCTATCAACGGACTTAAATAGAGTGTGCGTAGTAAGCCTTATATGTCTGTAGTATTAAAATGATATGTAAATGACCACACGTGAGGGGAAAGCCCATTTATTCTCATCACTGACTGGATGACCAGCCAGCACTTCGTCTCGCTTGCAAAGATGGCGGCGCAACCTTCGACAAGCGCAGCGACCAAATCAACGTATTTACACAGCTGAGCAGGCTCTGCTAATGATTTTTGACAAAGACAATAATCTTTTATTCAACGACTCACTCGAGCATGAAGGTGAGATGATGATAGTGATGGAATTGCCAACCGTATTCGTCAGTTATTGTGTCGGGCTGTGTGACCTCAATGTGTGTTCAGCTGACTGGTTTGCCAGCGTCGAACGAGCTCGCCTAGTGTGTACTCTGCACTGCGTGCCAGTGGTCAGTGACGTGGTAGTCAGCGTGAGAGGGGAGCGCGGCCTGCTCGCGGCGCGGCACAGGGCAGAGGGAAAGGTAGGGGAAGAGGAGCAGTGAAAGAGAGGGTTGAAGTCCAGCAAGGGGGCGTGGTGGGGAGAGGGGGGCGTGGTCGTGGACTGACCTGTCTGCATAGAGTGTGAGCGTCTTGATAGACTTCTAAACTGTTTTACTTTCATTTACAGGTGTAGTGTGACAATACAAACTTTATTTTCAACTTTTTTGCTTTGTGTTCGTGTTTGGATATGAAGATGTAGTGGTAAATACATATGCTTTTGATCGTGCAAAAAAATCTATCCAAATCTAATTGTCTAAATACTTTTTTATTATCAAAATTAAAACAAAAGAAGCCCAGATTCAAAATCTTCATTCAATTTCCTTCAAAAATCATATATATTTCATTGTTATATCTTTTGTAGTTTCTGAGCTAGAATTTTTTGTTAATTATTACCCCCAAATCATTAGATTTCCCTGGCACTGGGAAAGCCTTTGTTTGTAACATTTTCAAGCAGCTTCAAGCAGCGAACGGGTTAAGAGCCCTGTATAGATTTGCTGGAAGAGCGCCTGACTGGCGATCCTGGAGTTGCAGTTTACCCAACATTTGTGAATGCTTTACCCCGACAGGGTAGATACTTTACCCCGATATGGCGAATGGTTTACCCCTATATGGCGATTAGTCTACCCCAACATGGTTTACCCCCCATATGGTGACAGGTTTACCCAGACATGGCAAATGCTTTAACCTGATACGACGAATGGTTTACCACGAAAAGGTGAATGGTTTACCCCCATATGGTGAACGGTTTACCCCACTATGGTAAATGGTTTACCCCAACCTGGCGAATGGTTTACCCCCATATGATGAATGGTTTACCCCCATATGCTGAGTGGTTTACCCCCATATGATGAATGGTTTACCCCCATATGATGAATGGTTTATCCCCATATGGCGCATGGTTTACCCCCCATATGATGAATGGTTTACCCCCATATGATGAATGGTTTACCCCCATATGGTGAATGGTTTAACCCCCATATGGTGAATGGTTTACCCCCATATGATGAATGGTTTACCCCCATATGGCGAATGGTTTACCCCCCATATGATGAATGGTTTACCCCCATATGGCGAATGGTTTAACCCCCATGTGATGAATGGTTTACCCCCATATGATGAATGGTTTACCCCCATATGGGGCATGGTTTACCCCCCATATGATGAATGGTTTACCCCCATATGATGAATGGTTTACCCCCATATGGTGAATGGTTTAACCCCATATGGTGAATGGTTTACCCCCATATGATGAATGGTTTACCCCCATATGGCGAATGGTTTACCCCCCATATGATGAATGGTTTACCCCCATATGGCGAATGGTTTAACCCCCATGTGATGAATGGTTTACCCCCATATGATGAATGGTTTACCCCCATATGGTGAATGGTTTACCCCCATATGATGAATGGTTTATCCCCATATGGCGAATGGTTTACCCCCCATATGATGAATGGTTTACCCGCATATGGCGAATGGTTTAACTCCCATATGGTGAATGGTTTACCCCCATATGATGAATGGTTTACCCCCATATGGTGAATGGTTTACCCTCCATATGATGAAGGGTTTTCCCCCATATGGTGAATGGTTTACCCTCCATATGATGAATGGTTTACCCCCCATATGATGAATACTTTACCCCCATATGATGAATGGTTTACCCCATATGGTGAATGGTTTGCCCTCCATATGATGAAGGGTTTACCCTCCATATGATGAATGGTTTACCCCCCATATGATGAATGGTTTACCCCCATATGATGAATGGTTTACCCCCATATGGTGAATGGTTTACCCTCCATATGATGAAGGGTTTACCCCCCATATGGTGAATGGTTTACCCCCCATATGGTGAATGGTTTACCCCCATATGATGAATGGTTTACCCCCCCCCCCCATATGGTGAATGGTTTATCCCCATATGGTGAATGGTTTATCCCCATATGGTGAATGGTTTACCCCCCATATGATGAATGGTTTATCCCCATATGGTAAATGGTTTACCCCCATATGATGAATGGTTTACCCCCATATGGTGAATGGTTTACCCCGCATATGATGAATGGTTTTATCCCCATATGGTGAATGGTTTACCCCCCATATGATGATTGGTTTATCCCCATATGGTGAATGGTTTACCCCCCATATGATGAATGGTTTATCCCCCTATGGTGAATGGTTTACTCCCCCCCCCCCATATGATGAATGGTTTACCCCCATATGATGAATGGTTTACCCCCAAATGATGAATAGTTTACCCCCATATGATGAATGGTTTACCCCCCCATATGATGAATGGTTTATCCCCATATGATGAATGGTTTACCCCCCATATGATGAATGGTTTACCCCCATATGATGAATGGTTTACCCCCATATGATGAATGGTTTAACCCCATAAGGTTTATCCTGACCTGGTGTGGTTGACGTTTTACCCAACATGGTCAGAGCTCAACCCAGAATGGTCAGGTGGGGTTTACCCGGTGAAGTGAGCATTTTACCCTGACTGGCCAGCAGTTTACCTGCCATAGTGGATAGTTTACTCCAACGTGTTGGACACCTTACCCTGACATAATGAGCATTTTACCCTGACATGGTGGGCGTTTTAACCTGAGACTTCAAACCCAACGTTGTAAGCACCCTTTCCTGACGGGTGTTTTGTTAACCTGACATGGTTGGGGCTGTATTCCCAGGCATGGTGAGCGCGGTGGGTGCTTTATCTAATACACCAAGAATTTAACCCTGACATGGTAGACGCCTTACTCCAGCATGGTGGGCACTTTACTCAGACAAAATGTGTGCTTTCTCCTGACAAGGTGGGTATCTTATCGAATATGGTGGGGGGTGCTTTAATCAACACAGTGGGTGTTCTAACCAACATGGTGGCGCTTTTACCAATATGGCGGGGCCTTTAATCAACATGGTGGAACTTTTTACCAATTTGGTGGTGTTTTAACCAACATGGCGGCGCTTTTACCGATTTGGTGGATGTTTTTAACCAACATGGTGGCGCTTTTACCAATTTGGTGGGTGTTTTAACCAACATGGGGGAACTTTTACCAATTTGGTGGGTGTTTTAACCAACATGGGGGAACTTTTACCAATTTGGTGGGTGTTTTAACCAGCATGGCGGCGCCTTTACCGATTTGGTGGGTGTTTTAACCAACATGGCTGCGCTTTAACCAATTTGGTGGGTGTTTTAACCAACACGATGGAGCTTTTACCATATGATGAATGGTTTATCCCCATTGTCTAACATGGTCAGTGCTATTCCCCGACATGATGGCAGCTTAACTTGAGCACAGCCAGCTTTCTACCCTGACCCGATCATCTGAGTGGAGAAACAACCATTTGAAAGGGTTCTTGTTCTTTCTTGTACATGGCCATATTTTTTTAAAACTCACAAGTCTAAACAAGTGAGTCTAATAATGTAATAATACAGTTTCAGTTGTCCATGTGTGTGAGTTTGCGCACTGGTGCATGGTTGCATGCATGCATGCATGAGTGCGTCTGTGACCAACTTTAATGTTGATATTTTCCAAACATGTATAAACATTAGCGTTATATAACTAGGCAGAAGTATAAATATTGTCAAGATTTTTCCTGCCATTTCAAATGCGAAGACGCCATAACAGCCATGAATGTGAGATTAACATTTCCAGCAATAATTTCAATAAATAAAATTGCCGCTTTTTAATTTTGGGAACTTACGATGACTGCTTTTCACACGAGTTAAAGACACGTTAAATGATATTATATCCAAATATATCAACATAATCATGCTAAGTTACATTTTGTGCGAATTGGATCATTTAATGCGATTTTTTTTTTACCAGGTAAAGGCGCAGATAGAATAATCATGTTACCACATGTAGGACCCCTCATAGGCCACATATAGATAGATATATCTTGTCAGATATAACTAAGACAAAATGAGTGTATGATCTATGGTGAATGAAGCAAACAAAGCCATATTGAATGAACACAGTTAAACAGCCCTACCAGTTGCAAGTGAGGCGACTGCAGGCGGAAATCTAAACAAATCTTTAAAAAAAGAATTCTAAGTACAGATATCCACCAAATATGAACAAACGAATCACTAGACGAAACACGACGCCTACCAGTAGTTCCAACAAACGTAAATGGGCAATTTGCCTACATTTTAATTCACATGCGAGGAATACATGTGACAGAAGAATGAAAAGACACTATGGCTGGGGAATGGGA
>CM065741.1:14686247-14708747 GCA_033310375.1 Conus canariensis
CGCCTTCAAGCGATGTGAACAGTGTCGGAAACCCGCTTCTGACAAGACTCGATTGAGTTTTAAAGATGCAGCAGAACTTTTTCTGGCGTTGGAAATGTTTTTTCGCGAAGGGTGAGCAGGCTGAATAACCGTCTGGTGGCATTTCTGCCTTTGCGGTATCCAGCCTCTTCTTCAACCATGATGACAATTTAGAATGACTGATTTTGAGCATTATGTGGAATCCACACTGTTCTTCAAGCATGATGGTTTCTGTTTGCAGCTGTAGTTTATTCAGAATGACTGATTTTGAGCATTACTTTGATGGACTGGCTGATCGGCCTGATAGTATGGCAGTGCTGATAGTATGACAGTGCTGATAGTGTGGCAGTGCTGATAGTATGGCAGTGCTGATAGTATGACAGTGCTGATAGTATGACAGTGCTGATAGTATGGCAGTGCTGATAGTATGGCAGTGCTGATAGTATGGCAGTGCTCAGTGCTAATAGTATGGCAGTGCTGATAGTATGGCAGTGCTGATAGTATGGCAGTGCTCAGTGCTGATAGTATGGCAGTGCTCAGTGCTGATAGTATGGCAGTGCTGATAGTATGGCAGTGCTGATAGTGTGGCAGTCCTGATAGTATGGCAGTGCTGATAGTATGGACAGTGCTCAGTGCTGATAGTGTGGCAGTCCTGATAGTGTGGCAGTGCTGATAGTATGGCAGTGCTCAGTGCTGATAGTTATGGCAGTGCTGATTAGTATGGCAGTGCCATAGTATGAGTATGAATAGTGAGCAGTGCCTGATAGTATGGCAGTGTGTAGTGCTGCTGATAGTATGGCAGTCTGATAGTATGGCAGTGCTGAGTATGCAGTTGATAGTATGGCAGTGCTCAGTGCTGATAGTATGGCAGTGCCTAGTGCCATGTAGATTAGTATGGCAGTGCTGATAGTATGGCAGTGCTGATAGTATGGCAGTCGATGTATGCAGTCTGATAGTATGGCAGTGCTCATGTGATAGTATGGCAAGTCTGATAGTATGGCATCTGTATTAGTATGGCAGTCCAGTGCTGATAGTATGGCAGTGTGTAGTATGGCAGTGCTGTAGTAGAATGGCAGTGCTGATATATGGCATGCATCAGTGTATTGAGTATGGCAGTGCTGATAGTATGGCAGTGCTCAGTTGATAGTATGGCAGTGCTGATTAGTATGAGTAGGCAGTGCTCAGTGCTGATAGTATGGCAGTCTGAATATGGCATGATCAGTGCTATAGTATGGCAGTGCCATTGATAGTATGGCAGTTGTGTATGGCAGTGCTGATAGTATGGCAGTGCTCAGTAGTATAGTATGGCAGTGCTGATAGTATAGTGCCAGTGCTGATAGTATGGCAGTGCTGATAGTAGAGTGCCAGTGCTGATAGTATGCAGTCTGATATATGCAGTGCTTGCAGTCTGATAGTATGGCAGTCTGGATAGTATGCAGTGCATGTATAGTATGGCAGTCTGATGTATGGCAGTTGAGTGCTGATAGTATGGAGTCTGATAGTTGGCAGTGCTGATAGTATGCAGTGCTGATAGTATGGATAGTGTGATAGTATGGCAGTGCTGATAGTATGGCAGTGCTGATAGTAGGCGTGCTGATAGTATGGCAGTGCTGATAGTATGGCAGTCTGCTATAGTATGAAAGTCCTGATAGTATGGCAGTCTGATAGTATGGCAGTCCTGATAGTTGAGGTAGTATGGTCTGATGTTGCAGTGCTGATAGTATGGCATCCGAGTTGATGCTAGCAGTTGTATGGAGTCATGTAGTGCTGATTAGTATGGCAGTGCTCAGTGCTGATAGTATGGCATGCTGTTGGCATGCTGATAGTATGGCAGTCTGAAGTTTGGCAGTGCGCAGTGCTATAGTATGGCAGTCTGTATAGTATGGCAGTGCTGATAGTATGGCTTGAAGGCAGTGCTTTGTGATGTCAGTCCTGATATATGGCATGTATGTGCAGTGCTGATAGTATGGCAGTTATGTTGTGTGCTGATAGTATGGCAGTCTAGTTATAGTATGGCAGTGCTGATAGTATGGCAGTATAGTCAGTGCTGATAGTATGCAGTGCTCATGCGTCTGATAGTATGGCAGTGCTGATAGTATGGCAGTGCATGTGATGTATGGTCAGTCTGATAGTATGAGCAGTGCTGATAGTTGGCAGTGCAGTGCTGATAGTATGGCAGTGCTCAGTGCTGATAGTATGGCAGTGCCAGTGCTATAGTATGGCAGTCTGTTAGTATGGCAGTGCGTGTATAGTATGGCAGTGCTGATAGTATGGCAGTGTCATGATAGTGAATTGATAGTATGGCAGTGCTGTATAGTATGGCAGTGCTCAGTGATAAGTATCAGTGCTATGTATGGACAGTGCTGATAGTATGGCAGTGCTCAGTGCTGAGTATCAGTCTGATAGTATGGCAGTGCTCATGCTGATAGTATGGCAGTCTGATGTATGGCAGTGCTGATAGTATGCAGTGCTGATAGTATGGCAGTCTCAGTAGTACATGGATCAGTATGTGTGCAGTGCTGATAGTATGGCAGTGCTGATAGTATGGCAGTATCAGTCTGATAGTATGGCAGTGCTGTAGTATGGTGACAGTGCTGATAGTATGGCAGTCGCTGATAGTATGGCAGTGCTCAGTGCTGATAGTATGGAGCTGTGATCAGTGCTGATAGTATGGCAGTGCTGTAGTATGGCAGTCTGATAGTATGGCAGTGCTCGAAGTATGTCAGTCTGATGTATGGCAGTGCTGATAGTATAGGCAGTGCTGATAGTATGGCAGTAGTGCTGATAGTATGGCAGTGCTGATAGTATGGCAGTGCTCAGTGCTGATAGTATGGCAGTCTGAGTATTGTAGATGCAGTGCTGATAGTATGGCAGTGCTGATAGTATGGCAGTGCCTGATAGTATGGCAGTGCTGATAGTATGGCAGCTGATGTATCAGTGCTGTAGTATGGCAGTGCTGATAGTATGGCAGTGCCGTATGGCAGTGCTCGTGATAGTATGGCAGTTGCTGATAGTATGGCAGTGCTGATAGTATGGCAAGTGCTCATGCTGATAGTATGGCAGTGCTGATAGTATGGCACGTGCTGATAGTATGGCAGTGCTTCAGTGCTGATAGTATGGCAGTGCTGATAGTAATGGCAGTCCTGTAGGCTGATAGTATGGCAGTGTTAGTATGGCAGTCTGAGTGCTGATAGTATGGCAGTGCTGATAGTATGGCAGTGCTGATAGTATGGCAGTGCTCATGCTGATAGTATGGCAGTGCTGATAGTATGGCAGTGCTCAGTTGATAGTATGGCAGTGCTCAGTGCTGATAGTATGGCAGTGCTGTATGCTGCTGATAGTATGGCAGTGCTGATAGTATGGCAGTGCTCAGTGCTGATAGTATGGCAGTGCTGATAGTATGGCAGTGCTCAGTGCTGATAGTAGGCAGATGCTGATAGTATGGCAGTGCCAGTGCTGATAGTATGGCAGTGCTCATGCTGATAGTATGGCATCGTGCTGATAGTATGGCAGTGCTGATAGTATGGCAGTGCTCAGTGCTGATAGTAGGGCAGTCCTGATAGTATGGCAGTGCTAAGTGCTCGATAGTATGGCAGCAGTGCTGATAGTATGGCAGTGCTGATAGTATGGCAGTGCTGATAGTATGGCAGTGCTGATAGTATGGCAGTCTGATAGTATGGCAGTGCTCATGCTGATAGTATGGCAGTGCTGATAGTATGGCAGTCCTGATAGTATGGCAGTGCATAGTATGGCAGTGCTGATAGTATGCAGTGCTCTGTGCTGATAGTATGGCAGTGCCGTGCTGATAGTATGCAGTGCTCAGTGCTGATAGTATGGCATGCCAGTGCTGATAGTATGGCAGCCAGTGCTGATAGTATGGCAGTGCTCAGTGCTGATAGTATGGCAGTCTGATAGTATGGCAGTGCTCGTGCTGATAGTATGAGGCTATAGAGGTCAGTGCTATAGTACCTGATATATGGCGTGTGATATATGGATGTGATAGTATGGCAGTCTTAGTAGGCAGTGCTCAGTGCTGATAGTATGCAGTGTTCGATAGTATGGCATGCTGATAGATGGCAGTGCTCATGCTGATAGTATGGCAGTGCTGATAGTATGGCAGGGCTGATAGTATGGCAGTGCTGATAGTATGGCAGTGCTGATAGTATGGCAGTGCTGATAGTATGGCAGTGCTGATAGTATGGGCAGTGCTGATAGTATGCAGTGCTGAGTATGGTAGTGCTGATAGTATGGCAGTGCTCAGTGCTGATAGTATGGCAGTGCTCAGTGCTATAGTATGGCAGATGCTCAGTGCTGATAGTATGGCAGTGCTCAGTGCTATAGTATGGCAGTCTGATATAGCAGTGCTCATATAGTATGGCAGTGATGCAGTGCTAATAGTATGGCAGTGCTCAGTGCTGATAGTATGGCAGTGCTGATAGTATGGCAGTGCTGATAGTTGCAGTGCTCTGATAGTATGGCAGTGCTGATAGTATGGCAGTGCTGATTAGTATGGCAGTGCTGATAGTATGGCAGTGCTGATAGTATGGTCAGTGCTGATAGTATGGCAGTGCTGATAGTATGCAGTGCCTGTAGTGATCTGATAGTATGGCAGTGCTCAGTGCTGATAGTATGGCAGTCTGATAGTAATGGCAGTCCTGATAGTATGGCAGTGCTGATAGTATGGCAGTGCTGATAGTATGGCTGTGCTCAGTGCTGATAGTATGGCAGTGCTGATAGTATGGCAGTGCTGTATAGTAGGGCAGTCCTGATAGTATGGCAGTCTGATAGTATGGCAGTGCTATAGTATGCATGCAGATAGTATGCAGTGCTGATAGTATGGCAGTGCTCAGTGCTGATAGTATGGCAGTCTGATAGTATGGCAGTGCTGATAGTATGGCAGGCTAGATATATGGCAGTGCTGATAGTATGGCAGTGCTCAGTGGCTGATAGTATGGCAGTCCTGATAGTATGGCAGTGTAGTGCTGATAGTATGGCAGTGCCTGAATAGTATGGCAGTGCTGATAGTATGGCAGTGCTGAATGTGATGGATTGCTCGTGGCTGATAGTATGGCAGTGCTGTATAGTATGGCAGTGCTGATGTATGGCAGTGCTGATAGTATGGCAGTCCTGATAGTATGGCGTGCTGATAGTATGGCAGTTCAGCTGATAGTATGCAGTCCATAAGTATGCAGTGCTGAAGTATGCATGCCAGTGCGATAGATGGCAGTCCATGCTAGTATGGCAGTGTCTGATAGTATGCAGTGCTCAGTATAGTATGCAGTGCCTGATAGTATGGCAGTGCTGATAGTATGGCAGTGCATTGATAGTATATGGCAGTCCTGATAGTATGGCAGTGCTGATAGTATGGCAGTCTGATAGTATGGCAGTCTGATAGTATGGCAGTGTCCTGATAGTATGGCAGTGCTGATATAGTTGAGATAGTGCTGATAGTATGGCAGTCTGATACATGAGCTGATAGTATGGCAGTCTGATAGTATGCAGTCTGATAGTAGTAGGCAGTGCTTAGTATGATAGTATGGCAGTGCTGATAGTATGAGTCGAGATGTCCTGATAGTATGGCAGTCCTGATAGTATGGCAGTGCTGTATAGTATGCAGTCTGATAGTATGGCAGTCCCTGATAGTATGGCAGTCAGTTGGCATGTAGTATGGCAGTAAGCTGATAGTATCTTGCTCTATAATGCAGTGCTGATAGTATGGCAGTCGCTGATAGTATGCAGTCCTGATAGTATGCTCGATAGTAGCAGTGCTGATAGTATGGCATTATGTCTGATAGTATGCAGGCTGATAGTATGCAGTGCTATATCAGTGCTGATAGTATGGCAGCAGTCTGATAGTAGATATACACAGTGCTGATAGTATGGCAGTGCTGATAGTATGGCAGTCCTGATAGTATGGCAGTCCTGATAGTATGGCAGTGCTGATAGTATGGCAGTCCTGATAGTATGGCAGTGCTGATAGTGAGGGCAGTCGAGCTCTGATAGTATGGCAGTCCTGATAGTATGGCAGTCCGTTAGTATCAGTAATGGCAGTCCTGATAGTAGATAGGCTCAGTGCTTATGGCTGATAGTATGGCAGTGCTGATAGTATGGCAGTCCGATAGTATGGCAAGTCCTGATAGTATGGCAAGTGCTGATAGTATGGCAGTCCTCGATAGTATGGCAGTGCTGATAGTATGGCAGTGCTGCTAGTATGTAGTCTGATAGTATGGCATGTCTGCGATAGTATGGCATCTGATGTATCAGTCCGCTGATAGTATGGCAGTGCTGATAGTATGGCAGTGATAGTATGGCAGTCCTGATAGTATGGCAGTCTGATAGTATGGCAGTGCTGATAGTATGGCAAGTCCTGATAGTATGCAGTGCTGATAGTATGCAGTCTGATAGTATGGCAGTGCTATAGTATGCAGTCTGATAGTATGGCAGTCCTGATAGTATGGCAGTGCCTGATAGTATGGCAGTCCTGATAGTATGGCATGCTCTGCTGATAGTATGCAGTCGAAGTATGCAGTCTGATAGTATGGCAGCTCAGTGCGATAGTATGGCAGTCCTGATAGTATGGCAGTGCTCTAGTACAGCTGATAGTATGGCATGCTCATGCTGATAGTATGGCAGTGCTGATAGTATGCAGTGCTCAGTGCTGATAGTAATGGCAGTGCTGATAGTATGGCAGTGCTTTGGCATGCGATAGTATGCAGTCTGATATAAGCATGCTGATAGTATGGCATGCTGAGTATCTGATAGTATGGCAGCTATAGTATGGCAGTTGATAGTATGGCAGTGCTGATGTATGGCAGTGCTGATAGTATGGCAGTGCTGATAGTATGCATGTTCAGTGCTGATAGTATGCAGTGCTGATAGTATGGCAGTGCTCAGTGCTGATAGTATGACAGTGCTGATAGTATGGCAGTGCTCAGTGCTGATAGTATGCAGTGCTGATAGTATGGCAGTGCTCAGTGCTGATAGTATGGCAGTGCTGTAGTAAGGCAGTGCTGATAGTATGGCAGTGTTCTGCTGATAGTATGCAGTGCTGATAGATATGGCAGTGTTCAGTGCTGATAGTATGGCGGGTGCTGATAGTATGGCATGCTCAGTGCTGATAGTAGGCAGTGCTGATAGTATGGCAGTGCAGATAGTAGGCAGTCCTGATAGTATGGCAGTGCTGATAGTATGCAGTCCTGATAGTATGGCAGTGCTGATAGTATGGCAGTCTGATATATGGCAGTCCTGATAGTATGCAGGCTCAGCTGATAGTATGGCAGTGCTGATAGTATGGCAGTGCTGATAGTATGGCAGTGCTGATATTGCAGTCCTGTAGTATGGCAGTGCGATAGTATGGCAGTGCTAGTGCTGATAGTATGCATGCCAGTGCTGATAGTATGGCAGTGCTGTAGTATGGCAGTGCTGATAGTATGGCATTTTGCTGATAGTATGGCAGTCCTGATGTAGGCAGTCCTGATAGTATGGCAGTGCTGATAGTATGGCAGTGCTGATAGTATGGCAGTCCTGATAGTATGGCAGTCCTGATAGTATGGCAGTGCTGATAGTATGGCAGTCCTGATAGTATGGCAGTGCTGATAGTGTGGCAGTGCTGGCAGTGTTCGAGGGTGCTGTCTAAGAACGAGTGATGAAAAGGGATCGAGTCCATGGCGTGGGGACCTTCCCCAGAGAGCCAGGTTTTGTTGCAGATGGTAAAAGAACAGTGACTGCCTCTCTCCCATGTTTCCCGAGTTTCTGTAGGGCTGTCTTCTTCATCTCCAGCGTGTACAATGACGTGATTGAGCCTCTGTGTGTTGGCATCGTTTCTTACACACACACACACACACACACACACACACACACACACACACACACACACACACACCTCTTTCCCCAATACCTTGCCACTGATAAAGTGATTGAGATTTTATGTGTTTTCGATACGATTCATTCCCCCCCCCCCTCTCTCCACACCCCGCCCCTCTTCTTCTTCCTTTTCTCTCCCTCCCCCTTTCCCCAATTCCTTACCACTGATAAAGTGACTGAGCCTTTATGTGTTCGGTATTATTTTCACCTCCTCCTGCCCCCCCCCCCCCCCCCCAACATTTCCTTCCCCACCTCCCCCTTTCCCCCAAACCTTGCTACTGTATACTCACATACTAAGAGAAAACAATCTTAGATTCCAATCCCTTGCCACTGTACACACACGTAGTTAGACAAACGCAATATTAACTCCCAATCCCTTGCCACTGTATACATACACGTAGTTAGACAAACGCAATATTAACTCCCAACACCTTGCCACTGTACACACACGTAGTTAGACAAACGCAATATTAACTCCCAATCCCTTGCCACTGTACACACACGTAGTTAGAGAAACGCAATATTAACTCCCAACCCCTCGCCACTGTCCACACACGTAGTTAGACAAACGCAATATTAACTCCCAACCCCTCGCCACTGTACACACACGTAGTTAGACAAACGCAATATTAACTCCCAATCCCTTGCCACTGTATACATACACGTAGTTAGACAAACGCAATATTAACTCCCAACCCCTTGCCACTGTATATACACGTAGTTAGAGAAACGCAATATTAACTCCCAACCCCTTGCCACTGTCCACACACGTAGTTAGAGAAACGCAACATCAACTCCCAACCCCTCGCCTCTGTACACATACGTAGTTAGAGAAACGCAATATTAACTCCCAACACCTTGCCACTGTACACACACGTAGTTAGAGAAACGCAACATCAACTCCCAACCCCTCGCCTCTGTACACATACGTAGTTAGAGAAACGCAATATTAACTCCCAACACCTTACCACTGTACACACACGTAGTTAGAGAAACACAATATTAACTCCCAACACCTTGCCACTGTACACACACGTAGTTAGAGAAACGCAATATTAACTCCCAACCCCTCGCCACTGTACACACACGTAGTTAGAGAAACACAATATTAACTCCCAACACCTTGCCACTGTACACACACGTAGTTAGAGAAACGCAATATTAACTCCCAACACCTTGCCACTGTACACACACGTAGTTAGAGAAACACAATATTAACTCCCAACCCCTCGCCACTGTCCACACACACGTAGTTAGAGAAACGCAATATTAACTCCCAACCCCTCGCCGCTGTATACACACACGTAGTTAGACAAACGCAATATTAACTCCCAACCCCTCGCCACTGTATACACACACGTAGTTAGACAAACGCAATATTAACTCCCAACCCCTCGCCACTGTATACATACACGTAGTTAGACAAACGCAATATTAACTCCCAACACCTTGCCACTGTACACACACGTAGTTAGAGAAACGTAATATTAACTCCCAACCCCTTGCCACTGTCCACACACGTAGTTAGAGAAACGCAATATTAACTCCCAGTCCCTTGCCACTGTACACACACGTAGTTAGACAAACGCAATATTAACTCCCAACCCCTCGCCACTGTATACATACACGTAGTTAGAGAAACGCAATATTAACTCCCAACCCCTCGCCACTGTACACACACGTAGTTAGACAAACGCAATATTAACTCCCAACCCCTCGCCACTGTACACACACGTAGTTAGACAAACGCAATATTAACTCCCAATCCCTTGCCACTGTACACACACGTAGTTAGACAAACGCAATATTAACTCCCAACCCCTTGCCACTGTACACACACGTAGTTAGAGAAACGCAATATTAACTCCCAACCCCTTGCCACTGTACACACACGTAGTTAGAGAAACGCAATATTAACTCCCAACCCCTTGCCACTGTACACACACGTAGTTAGACAAACGCAATATTAACTCCCAACCCCTTGCCACTGTACACACACGTAGTTAGAGAAACGCAATATTAACTCCCAACCCCTTGCCACTGTACACACACGTAGTTAGAGAAACGCAATATTAACTCCCAACCCCTTGCCACTGTACACACACGTAGTTAGACAAACGCAATATTAACTCCCAACCCCTCGCCACTGTACACACACGTAGTTAGACAAACGCAATATTAACTCCCAATCCCTTGCCACTGTACACACACGTAGTTAGAGAAACGCAATATTAACTCCCAGTCTGCATGCCATTCTTCTGAACCACCCACGCCCTCATCACGGGCGTTCTCCCCGTCCTCCCACAGGCGTCCAAAGCCACGGTCCGGTCACCACCCAGGGGCTGTCCCTCAACTGCAACGTGGACCTCAGCTGGTTCCGCAACCTGCAGCCTTGCGGCGGGGAGGGCGCGGAGGCGACCGACCTCTCCCACGAGCTCCGAAGCCTCATCCCCATCCGCAAAGTCCTGGGTCCTTTCGTGGAGGCCTTTGAGCAGGAGCTCCGTTGCCGGGTGGAGTTTAGCATGCTGGATGCTGAAGATGCTTCTTTGCTGAGGGAGGAGGAGGAGGAGGAGGAGGAGGAGGAGGAGGGGCAGGGGGTGGTGGGAAGCGGCCGGGAGGGTTCTGGGAGGGGGAAGGGTGGGCGGGCGGAGGCGTGGTCGTTGTCTTCCCAGAGGAAAGGGTCAGCGAGTTCCGCCAGGCGTCGGGTGTCTATGTGGTGATTGTGAGGTGTGGAGTGTGTGTGGTGTGTGTGTGTGTGTGTGTGTGTGTGGTGTGTGTGTGTGTGCGCGCGCGCGTGAACGCATTATCATCTCTCAAATTGTATATGAGAATGCAATGTTGATATTCAGCTCCTTCGTGTGCACATATGCATCTACTCGTGCACTAGAATGCACGCTAATACGTGTGTTCGACTACAAGTATGATTTTACTGTCTTTACTATGTTTGGCTTGTACATATGTGTAAATCATGCCTGCAAGTATATAGGTTTGAATGTTGCATTAATGTCGACTCTGTGTGCACATGTATGTGTCCGATCATGCACATTTTGTGCCCATTTTAGGCAATGATTTGTGCGTATGCATGCAGCTGACGAGTTACGCTCAGCGTGAATGTATTGTCAATGTGTGCAAGCATGCAGATACTCTTGAGTTTTCTCAAGCGTGAACGTATGTCAATGTGTGCAAACATGCACATGCTCTTGAGGTTTCTCAAGCGTGAACGTATTGTAATGTGTGCAAGCATGCAGATGCTTTTGATTTTTCGATAAAAAAAATTAATTGGATTGCGTATGCTCATATGTATGTGTGTGCAAGTGTGTTGCTCAGAAGTGTATGCCTGCGATTGTGTGTGCCGTACAATGTCCGAAATCTCGTAATGAGGGGCGGAACAATATCTACAAGTGTTTCTATTTCTCCCCATATGATTTTGGTGCTTTCTTTTTCTCCCCCCCCCCCCTTTTTTTTTTAACTGTTGCTTTCATGCTAGATGTATCCATCTTTTTCAAAAGAGGTTGCGTTTTGTGCAGGTATTCCCCAATAATCGCATATTGCCATTTAGCATTATATGTCCACAGGCATTCGAGTTACAACCGCTTTCTTTTTTTTCAAATTTCTCTAATTATGTATTTATATGCCTTAACAGAGATCAGTCCCATTTTCACATGTATATGATGATGTATCCATATACTTTTACACATATTAATTCAGACATTACCACATTAGTTAAATGAGAAGTCGTAGATCCAAGTTTTGTGCCTACAGTCTGCTTTTAGCAAAAATTTATTAGATGAATGTGTCAGTGTTTTCTTCATTATTTTCATTTCATTGCATCTGTTCAAGGAGAAGAGCGTGTTGGTGAGGCAGTTGACAGGGGATTGGCATAGTCAGTGACCAATCAGGAGGTTATGTCCTGAAGTTGTAGTCATTTTATCATCAAAATCCTGGAGGCTATGTCCGGAAGCTGTAGTCATTTTAGCACCAAAATCCTGGAGGCTATATCCTGAAGCAGTAGTCATTTTAGCACCAAAATCCTGGAGGTTATATCCTGAAGTAGTAGTCATTTTATCACCAAAATCCTGGAGGCTATGTCCTGAAGCTGTAGTCATTTTAGCACCAAATCCTGGAGGCTATGTCCTGAAGCTGTAGTCATTTTGTCGCCAAAACCCTGGAGGCTGTACCCTGAAGCTGTAGTCATCTTAGCACCCAAATCCTGGAGGTTATATCCTGAAGTAGTAGTCATTTTATCACCAAAATCCTGGAGGCTATGTCCGGAAGCTGTAGTCATTTTATCGCCAAAATCCTGGAGGCTATATCCTGAAGCTATAGTCATTTTATCGCCAAAATCCTGGAGGCTATATCCTGAAGCTGTAGTCATTTTAGCACCAAAATCCTGGAGGCTGTGTCCGGAAGCTGTGGTCATTTTAGCACCAAAATCCTGGAGGCTATTCCTGAAGCTGTAGTCATTTTATCGCCAAAATCCTGGAGGCTATATCCTGAAGCTGTAGTCATTTTATCGCCAAAATCCTGGAGGCTATATCCTGAAGCTATAGTCATTTTATCACCAAAATCCTGGAGGCTATATCCTGAAGCTGTAGTCATTTTAGCACCAAATCCTGGAGGCTATGTCCTGAAGCTGTAGTCATTTTAGCACCAAAATCCTGGAGGCTATATCCTGAAGCAGTAGTCATTTTAGCACCAAAATCCTGGAGGCTATATCCTGAAGCTGTAGTCATTTTAGCACCAAAATCCTGGAGGCTATATCCTGAAGCTGTAGTCATTTTAGCACCAAAATCCTGGAGGCTATATCCGAAGCAGTAGTCATTTTAGCACCCAATTCCTGGAGGCTATGTCCGAAGCTGTAGCCATTTTAGCACCAAAATCCTGGAGGCTATATCCTGAAGCTGTAGTCATTTTAGCACCAAAATCCTGGAGGCTGTGTCCGGAAGCTGTAGTCATTTTAGCACTAAATCCTGGAGGCTGTGTCCTGAAGCTGTAGTCATTTTATCGCCAAAATCCTGGAGGCTATATCCTGAAGCTGTAGTCATTTTATCGCCAAAATCCTGGAGGCTATATCCTGAAGCTGTAGTCATTTTAGCTCACCAAACTCCTGGAGGCTATATCCTGAAGCTGTAGTCATTTTAGCACCAAACTCCTGGAGGCTATATCCTGAAGCTGTAGTCATTTTAGCACCAAAATCCTGGAGGCTATGTCCTGAAGCTGTAGCCATTTTAGCACCAAAATCCTGGAGGCTATATCCTGAAGCTGTAGTCATTTTAGCACCAAAATCCTGGAGGCTGTGTCCGAAGCTGTAGTCATTTTAGCACCAAAATCCTGGAGGCTATATCCTGAAGCTGTAGTCATTTTAGCACCAAAATCCTGGAGGCTATGTCCTGAAGCTGTAGTCATTTTGTCGCCAAAACCCTGGAGGGTGTGTCCTGAAGCTGTAGTCATCTTAGCACCCAAATCCTGGAGGCTATACCTGAAGCTGTAGTCATTTTATTTCCAAAATCCTCGTGACTGTAACTGAGGATAATGCACATTTATTTGTTGTTGTTGTTTCCTTCTCTCTCTCTCTCTCTCCCTCCCCCCCTTCTCTCTATCTCTTTTGTGTGTGTGTGTGTGTGTGTGTGTGTGTGTGTGTGTGTGTGTGTGTGTGTGTGTGTGTGAATAGAAAGTTGAAGAAATCGTTTAAACGATTTTCACATTTAAGGCATTTCAGGCAGAAAATGTTTTGCCCCCCCCCCCCCCCCCCCCCCCCGTGTGTCACCCACAGAATGTTCATTGTTACCTGTGATTTCATCACACTTGATTCCCAATGGACAGGGCTGAATCAGGCGCTTGACGACCCATGCATTTGGAATTTGCTGTTGGAGTAGTCTCCCCTGAGGATAAATGCGTTGCCCTGGAGACCGGTGTATTGGGGAAACTTGCTTGTTCTCCTGTCACTTCACTGAGAAGTGTTGTCACTGAAAACCATTAAGGTCTCATCTGAACATGGTTATTTTCAGCTTGCTTAGCATCACTGCAAAAAAAAAAAAAAAAAAAAAAAAAAAAAAAAAAAAATCCAAAAAAAAAAAAAAAAATCCAAAAAAAAAAAAAAAAAAAAAGAGAAAACGAGAACATTTATTGCTAAAACTATAAATATATAGCAACTTGGCAATGGATAGGAGCTAGTCATAAGCTGAAAAATCTAAAGTACATAAACGGCTTCGTTGGGAATCAAACCCACAACCCCTCAGCCGGAAATCTGCGATGCTAACCACTGCACCATGGCAATTGATTCTACAGGGTTTTTTTTTTTTTCACCTACATCCAGTTCAGAACTTTTTTTTCAAGCTTTCAGGTGTTCAAGATTACTTTGTAACAACATTCTGAATTGTTCTTATTCCCTGTGCGTATGACCGTTCTTTTCTCCCGCCATTAAGGCAGCCATACTCCAATTTCGGAGAAGGTGCATGCTATGTTTGACGTGTCATCCATACCAACGGCCAAACTGGCCTTCTCTTCCGAAAGTTGGTGATGGGATTTTACAGTGTGTGCAAGATGTTATGCATGAATTCACACACGGAACCTCGGTTTATAGTCTCATTCAAAGGACTGTATGGGAAATGGAGTCAGAACCAATGTTAACTCCGAGGGAAAAAATCCCCCTGTACCGAAACGGCCCGGCGAAGATTCGAACCCGCAACCTCAGGATCACCAAGACTACGTGTCCGGCGCTCTACCACTGAGCTATTCCGGCCCCCTGATGTGTGCTGTTACTATTCTTGAAATGATTTGCAATTTGGGGGCTGTGTAAATAATGGTTTTGCTATCTTTTATTCAATATTACTGTTTGGAATGATATTTTGGTTTGATATTGAAAATAAAATGCTCTAAACAGATCAACAGATAGGCATGCATGTTTCTGTTCTGTTGGATTCCTTATTTCATCGATGAATTATTCTCTGCTCATATATTCTATGAATAACCTAAACAATGACTTTTAACATGACCTAGTAGACAATCTCAAGTTGCGATTATTACAATCTGCACAAATGCCTGTCATGTGTGAGATTATCTCCCATTTCTCCGCTTATGTCGTCTGCATGCTATTTCGCCTTCTTACAGCTTTGTTTCCCAATTCTGATGTGAACAGAAAAAGAAAATTGAAAATTTATATAATCAAGAAGCTTTGCAATGTATAAAAGTGTAAACGTTGCAAAATTCATTTTCTGTACAAAATAAAACTACCACTCCGAATTATTGGAGAAACTATGTTTATTACTTTGTCATGTCTCAGCAGCTGTAAAACGTTCATACCTGTGTGTGTGTGTGTGTGTTGTGTGTGCTGGATCTGTGTACACAAAATCCATGTGAGCCATGGATGCGTACACTAAGTACATCACCCATTTTTAATATAAAAACCAGGTATCTAAATTTACGGTTTGTGCATGCATACAAACATTTCTGTTCCACTCACTACACTCCATACACTGTCATACAATGCCACGTAATCAGAAGAATTTTCGGTCTGCTGAACGTTGTCACAAATCCACATGTTTACCACATGATCAAACTCATCAGCAACATAGCCATTGATTCTCACAGGCTGAATCAAAACAAAAAACAGAAGCAGCCGTCATCTGTCGCACGCCACCAATTTCACTGTTCCTTCATCTATAACATGAATCTTTTTCACCACTTAAAGCCAAACTAAAAATATCTACCAACTTTTGTGGTGTTCAAGAGCGAGGGGCTTCCACACACTTGTATAAATGTGAGTTCATGATCGTGTTCATTTAGTTAACATACCTGTAATTATTCAGGAACTGTTATCTCTACTACACTTTTAGGCCAAAACACAAATGAACACACAAAACACAGTGTAAAATCATCCAGATTTTACATACGATACGACCCAGACAGGTTACTCTTCTTCGACAAATTCGTCTTCTTCAGACGCGACAAACAGTCAATGAAGAGGAATACAACGACCAGCCGCCATAGTTAGCGTCACGGACACACACAACTTTGAGCATGTCAGTGTTGTGTCATCCACCTCTCCACCCTAGCACCCAACCAGGAGCATGTCTTTGTACAGACCTTGTTAATCTCCTTCATTTGTGTTGCAGCATCCTGCCGACACCGGACATGAGAGCATGAGATTTTGTCCATAATCCAGCGGACAAAATGGCGATGGCCTACCCTCAGGAAGTAAACACGAGGTCTTGAGATGACAGTGTTGTCTGCTAGCAGATAGAAATCTAAACAAGCAGATTTCACAACCATTTTCTTTTAAATACCTCAGTCCCACCCCATCTCCATCCCTCTCTCTCCCTTTAGCATTTTTCAAAAACCAGAATTTTTTCTTTCTTTTTTTTGTGCTCTTTCTCACTCTTATACTTTACCATACTCCAAAAACTGATGGTAAGTTAGGAGCCTCGCATTCCTAACTTTGCGATCTAGCTTGCAGGCCAACCCCTACCCCTACCCCGCCCCTCCCCACCCCCTTTCCAATTTCAACTTTCTCTCCCTCCCTGTCATTTTACACGCCTTGATCCTCAAACATTCCTCCTCCAGACTCCATTCCACCCCCCCTCCCTTTCCCACACATGCCTACGTAGTAAGGATGCCTCCTAGACAGCCCAACACTTCTAGTCTACGACGTGCAGCTGCAACAAGTTTCTTGTTTTGTTTTGTTTGTGATTTGCCTGACTGGGAGAGAATGGAAACAAAAACAAAAACAAAACAAAAAACAAACAAACAAAAAAAACCCTAGATAACAAAATAATGAACCAAGAAAAAAAAAAAAACAGGATTCTACCAAAATTCAACAAAACCAGCATATTTCTCCTGGAAAAAAATCTCTTAACAATTCACACTAGCTAACTGGAACAGATAAACAAGATGGGTTGAAAGGCGCAGACATGGGAGTCTCATGCAAAAAGGTGATCTCCCCTGACTCCAATTCTAACTTAAAACTCGTTCACATGCTATACCATCGTCATGCCTGAGGTCACAGAAAGGTAGACGATGATCTCCCCTGACTCCAATTCTAACTTAAAACTCGTTCACGTGCTATACCATCGTCATGCCTGAGGTCACAAAAAGGTAGACGATGATCTCCCCTGACTCCAATTCTAACTTAAAACTCGTTCACAAGCTATACCATCGTCATGCCTCAGGTCCAACGCCAAAGCTTCATCACTCACCCCAGATTCTGTTTCAGACTGGCCGCCACCTCCAAGGGCAGGTAATCGCTGACCACACCATAGGCATACTTCAGGTAGGCCTCTGTTGGAACACACACACACAGCTTATTTGGTGACTAATGGAAATTTCTTTTCTCAGCACAGAGATTTTAGAAAAAAAATGTTTGAAACATCAACAATCATAGAAAATTTTCGAACTCATTTGATAACACATAACTAAAGTCTTTCTCGGTTATAAAGAAAAAAAAAATCTAGGTTTTCACAATTACGACAAAATTCAAATTCCGTGGTAATTTCAACAAAACCAGAAGCTAAAAGTTACTTTTTGCTCATTTATATTCATCCCGGACGAGCCCCCAGTTTGTGACGGGCCTCCGACGTTCCCCCTCGTTATTGAAATATGATTGTCATATACATAGATGCAGGGGGGTATGGACAGAAGCGTACATGTTTTCACAAACAACTTGCACTCTCGCATAGGCACATGCACTCTGTTACTTATACGGGCCCGCACAAAGGTGACGGGAAATCAGTAACATTTCACAGAAAATGGAATTTTATTTAACTTGACTCCGAGCCCCCACCCGTCACTACACAACACAATGATCTGTATGATACAAACAGGTAAACATCATACAGATTATCCAATAATCGCATAGCCTTTTCTTCACTTGCTCTTAAACTAACTAGGAAAGACAACAATCCAATATTCTGCTTACACGACGGTTAACACAAGAAAGAAATAAACGTTGATAACTTGCCAGCGTTCGTTTGGTTGACCAGTCAGTTCTCTCATCATTCAGTGCCACTATGATCACTGAAGCTGCCACACTGTTGCATCCCGCCCGATTGGCCAAATCCCAGTTGGGGGAGGCCACTGGCAACGTAGCTCGAGTTGCACCCTCAGACCGAATCTCCAGGACTCCACTGCACTTCACCCTCTCCACGGAAAGGGCTCCTGTCGGTCCCTCCTACAGGTCTTCTCTGGCTGCAGACACCCCACCGTTGTCTGGCAGCTCCCTGCCTAGGCCCCAAAAAGCTGACACGTCTTGCTGTCTTACGTCCCCACCCAGGAGACAATTCTCTACCGTCGTCGACTTCGAGGCGACAGCAAACCTCCACTGTCTTACGTCCCCACCCAGTAGACAACTCTCTACCGTTGTTGGCTTCGAGGCTACAGCAAACCTCTCTTCACGTAATGTCTTCCTCGCTGTATTTTCCTGAGCCCTCAGCAAGACAGGATGAGTTCACTTTCCCTGAGTGAGTTATACTTTCCCGGGTTTTCCGAACAACTCCCCAACAAAGAGAACCCGAGTTAAACTGATTCAACCAATGGAATCACTAGCACACACACACATCACACGACTTACACCAATAAATCTACGAGTTACTTTGATTCCACCAATGGAATCACTAGTCACACACACACACACACACACACACACACACACACACACACACACACACACACACACACACGCACACACAGCACAGCAACTAGCACCAACAAAGAGTTTGGTACCGAGTGGGTGATTGCATGACATCCAATTTGAACTAATGTTCCGTTCCCCAAAGCTACCCATTGTACTAACAGGTCAGACTTCTCCACAAGCCAGGACTGATGCCTTAAGTGTTCACCACGATCTAAAAGCCGAGAAGGTTGCAAACCACTTAATAGTCGAAGCTTTCCCGGAGATATTCATCCCTCAGGACGAGCACGGCTGAATGATCACTGTGACCTGCCTGAAAGCCGACGGTCACCGAACCGCGACGATCACCTGCGCGATCGCCCTTCCTCAGGCCTACCGGTGAACCCAGTGAATAGCAGTTGGTGGAAGTGGTTGCTTTCTCCACCCAGAACCGGCGGTTTGGTATCTAGTTATTACTACTGCTCCACCCCTGGGCATGCGAACTCGGGGTATGCCCATCAGTGATGCTGGGGTTCGCACACTTGAAAAACCCAAGGGAAACATCCCAACAACAGCAAAATTACCCTTGATTTGCCGGAAGAACTCTAGAACATTCTGCCGACTTGTCACTCACACCACACACACACACAACACACACACACACACACACACACACACACACACACACACACAGAGGCGCGCACGCACGCGCTCGACACATACACATACAGATACACACACACACACACACACACATACATTAGCACACACACACACACACATACACACACACAAACATACACACACACACGCGCGCGCGTGCGCGCGTGCGCGTGCGCAGAGAGAGAGAGAGGGAGAGAGAGACGGAATGAGAGAGAGTCACAATCATACACACAACTTTCAGTCACAATAAAAATTCTCAAAACAATGTAATTGTGACTGTCTAAAAATACTCGACTCCTTAAGCAAGGCCATAGCGCATTGCGTTTTGGTGTGCAACCACAACACGTTCCGCAGCGGTTGCAGTTTGTTATGAAGCGAATGTTCGTCCTTCTTGTAGCGACTCGGGCGATCCATTTTCTCGTCATCCAAAACACCCTTCGACATCACAACATTGCGGGAAAACAAAATATTCTAAGAATGTTCAGTGAGTGTGTGGTGGTGGTTTTATATTCCCATTCCACACATTCTTTTCAACTGTCGGATTCTGAATGTTATATTTTGACAAGCAGTGCATTTTAGATAATAGAATATCTGCTGATTCTGTATTACACGGTCAGTTACTTGAAGTGTATGGCATTGGTCGATGTATATTGCATAGTCCTGTAGGCCTTTTACTAGAGTTTGGTTTTAAATTTTCTGACTATTTGATATTGTAATGTAATGTGGTATGCTTGTAATTGTATAGGTAGTAATGTGTGTGTGTGTGTGTGTGTGTGTGTGTGTGTGTGTGTGTGTGTGTGTGTGTGTGTGTGTGACATGCATTCAACGCTTGACCATGCTTTTGTTCTTAAATCATTGATTGACATGTTTGCAATCAACAATGGAAAATTATACTGTGCTTTTATTGATTACAGAAAGGCATTTGATTCTATTTGGAGGCATGCTTTATGGCACAAACTGATGAGTCAAGGCATATCTGGGAAAATACCGCACGTTGTAATCAATATGTATGATCAAATAAAATTGTGCATTTTTCTAAATGGTCAAAAATCAGAGTTCTTTGGCAGTTTTAGGGGAGTTCGTCAAGGAGAAAACCTTTCACCCTTATTGTTTTCATTATTTTTGAATGATCTACAACAGTTCCTTATTGACAATAACTGTTCTACTTTAGAATATGATTTAACGCAAGAGTTGAAACTTGAACAGTTTATTAAATTGCTTGTATTGTTATATGCTGATGATACAATTTTATTGGCTAATTCTAAATCAGCTTTGCAAAAAGAACTTAATGCCTTACATATATATTGCACGCAATGGCAGTTAGAAGTAAATCCAAAGAAAACAAAAATAGTTGTCTTTCATGGTCGAAATAGTATGCGTGAATTTTTTTTCTTTGGGAATGAAAAAATAGAGGTTCTTAATTCAATGAAATACTTAGGCATCGAGTTCAGCAGAACAGGTTCTTTTTACAAAGCAAAAAAATGTGCTTATAATCAGGCTCTCAAGGCAATGTTTTCATTATTACAAACTGCAAGAAAACAGAAATTGCCAATTGATGTTTGCATACAATTATTTTATTCCATAGTTGTACCTGTGTTGTTGTATGGTTGTGAAATTTGGGGTTATGAAAATGTTGATATATTAGAAAAGTTACAGTTACGTTTTTTAAAGTATTTATTTAGATTAAATAAAACTACAATGACTTCAATGATTTATGGTGAAACCGGAATCTATCCTTTATCTGTACTGATTAAAGTGAGAATGATAAGGTTCTGGGCTAACTTAGTTGTTCCTGATTCTAAGAAGTATTCAAACAAAGTATATAATATCTTACATGAACTATATACAAAAGGAATTTTCGTTTCACCATGGCTTAGTTATGTTAAAAGCATTTTATTTGAAACTGGTTTTGATTGTGTTTGGGAATCTCATTCATTCACAAACAGAAGTAACTTATGTAAGTGTGTTAAAAAGGAGTTGCAAAATAATTATGCTCGTGATTGGCGCAGTTCTCTTGAAAACAGCAACAAGTGTGTATTCTATAAAAGTGTAAAGGCTGTCTTTGGAAAAGAACATTATATTTCTACCTTACCAGATATTTATGTTATATCTTTATTTAAATTTAGATGTAGTAAGCACAAATTGCAAATTGAAATTGGAAGACACCATAATGTTCCAAGAGAATTGCGTATTTGTCGTAACTGTGAAATGGGTGAAATTGGAGATGAATTTCATTGCATCATGGAATGTCCAAAATATAATGAACTTCGTGAAAAATTCATCCCTAAAAAAATATCTAAAACCAAAGTCTGTTTTCAACTTTTGTAATTTATTTCAAAAAGGAAGACGCATTTGTTTGAATATTAGTAAGTTTCTAAAAAATGGGAAGATTGTTTAATGAGATCATTACAGTTCACCAGAATTCAGCATTTCGCAACTATGTTCACACATTGTTCTGAGTGAGTTTCGTATTTCTCTTTGTTACATTTGTATCCTCCATGCCCCAACAGGGATCAAAGGATTAAATTTGAATTGAATTGAATTGAATTGAATTGCGTGCGTGCGTGTGTGTGTGTACGTGCGTGTGTGTGTGTGTGTGTGTGTGTGTGTGGTGTGTGTGTGTGTGTGTGTGGTGCGCGCGCGCGCGCGCGCGCGAGCGCGTATCATAGCTTTTCATTTTATTTCACGTTAATCTATTTATTTATCTATTTAATTTTTTCCCATGTATTATCATCAATTATGGTGAAAACACGTTAAATAAAAGTATCATTCATTCATTCATTCAACAACATTGCGTACATAATTAATTGTTTCCAGCAAATTGTTATTTCTGTCACATACTTACTTTGCTGAACATTTTATGAACTTTCGCTTTCGTTTTCAGAAAATGTACATAACGTAGTGTGGACGGGGAGGGGGTGGGAGGTGGGGAACGGAAGTGGGAGGTGGGGGTTGGAGAGGGGAAGAGAGAGAGAGAGAGAGAGAGAGAGAGAGAGAGGAGAGGGGGGAGGGGAAGAGGGTAGCGCTGGAGAAGAGGGCGCAGGGGATTAGGAAGGAGGAGGGAGGACAGGGAAGGGGACAGGGGGTGGTGAGGGAGGGGGAGCCGGAAAGGGGTGGAGGTGGGGAACGGAAGTGGGAGGTGGGGGTTGAGAGGGGGAAGAGAGAGAGAGAGGAGGGGGGGGGGGGAAGAGGGTAGCGCTGGAGAAGAGGGCGCAGGGGATTAGGAAGGAGGAGGGAGGACAGGGAAGGGGACAGGGGTGGTGAGGGAGGGGGAGCCGAAAGGGTGGAGGTGGGGGGTGGGGTTGAGAGTAGGATTATGAAGGGGAGGGGGGGTGGAGGGGGGGGGGGCGCTG
>CM065741.1:14713747-14748747 GCA_033310375.1 Conus canariensis
TTATTGTCTCGTACCCTTTTGTAAACTTAACCCAACCTTTAAACGAAAGTGGGGATTGATAGTTATGGTAGAAACTCTACAATAGAGCAAACATTTGCTGGCTGAGTTCTCACACCTCTTCTGAAAAATAGAGGTTAAATGTGTGAACCCAACAAGCCAGCCACCCAGTTACTTAACTACAGACCAGCTTCTCTTTATCGCAGACCTGGGACCGTGGTTTCACTAAACCATAACTACGGCTACGCCAGACACCGTGGCTACACCTTAGACCAGGGCTACACTACAGCCACTGGGCAAGACAGGTTGTGAAGACACCACAGCCCAGCCATACAGCAACAGGTCAACACAGCAGGATCAGTCACCAGCCACTGGAGAGATCAACTATCCTCGCCCACTTAAGCTGAGTTATCATAATGCGAGTGGACTTCAACCCAATTAAGATCAGTTCATTCAGAACTTACCCTCACTTTATGATGAAACAGTGAGAACATGTCTGTGATTACCATTCTGGCTACTACACTGGGTGTACGCAAGTGAAGTGGATGTGTATAAGAATATACATTCAGAGTAACATTGACATGCCCACTGTATTTCAACTTAAGCTACTGCACTGAGTGTAAGTAAGTAAAGTAGGAGTGAGGAAGGGCACTTAATTCTTGTGGTTCAGTGAGAACTAAAACTCAGCCTATAGAACAGACATCTATATACTTACTGTCACGGTCGCTAAGCCGGACGGCCCTACCACCCTTACCCACGCCTATCACACACTAGGTCAGACAACACAGCACACTAACACAGTTTTACAATCACGCACGCTTCTTTATTTCACACACACTCCATGGCGCCACCACTCACGCACATCTACAACTGCACACAAGTATCCTAATTCCCGCTGACTCACCCTACTCTACGATAAAGACCCGGAAGACCCTAACCTAACCTAAAACACCAGTTGCGGTATATCACTGTGACCTGGGGACACAGCGATAGCCCGCACACGTGGTGACTAACTACTAGGGACAAGGATTTACCAAAGGGACTCTAATCTCTTAACTACTGCTACCACCCACACCTCTCCCCGGGACTCACCCTTCTCTTTTAACCCGGGACCACTACTGCACTGATCGCTGCGTCCCTAAGGGAGGCAACGACCAGTACCCTACACTGTGCTGGCCACTACGTCCTGAAAGGAGGCAGTAGCTAACACCCCTAACCCTACTGCCTAACGCTACACCCCTTCTACCTCAAACATGGGACAACCCATCCCGGCCCGGAAAGCTCCAGTCCTCGGCGCTAATACGTGGCCCCTCACAGGCTGACACCTCCCCGGAAGACTCTGCACCCCGGCGCTGTCCGTGGCTCCTCCGCGGGCCGACACCCTCCCCGAAGACTCTGCACCCCGGCGCTGACCGTGGCTTCCCGCAGTCTGACTCCCCCCTGCGACGGGCACGACACCCAACGTACACAACAGACGCCCTCTCGACGGGTCCGGGGCTCGTAGGACGCCTCCTCCTCTGAAGGCCCCGCCGGACACCAAGGGTGAGAAAGGCCTGGTGCAGCGCCCTCTCACAGGACGCCTGAACAGGGACGAGGAACCAGTGCCGGAGAACTCCCGGAAGAGTACCGGCAGCCGGAGGAGAGCTGCCCCACAGAAGGCAGACGGCCTGGGTGGTCTCCCTCTCCCGGGAAAACAACAGGTACTGGAAAGCGCCGCTCACCTGCCGGCACGCAGCAGTAGACTGCGGTGGTCTGGCCCCAGCCTCAGGACGGAACAGGATACCTGCTGACACAACTGGAGGCCACTGCTGTAGTGTTGCTACTACCCGAGTCATCAAGGCACATAGGCTACTTGGTAAAGCTTTAACTCTCCATCTCCCTTGCCTACTTCCCACTCGGGCATGAGAGTGACCCCTTGAATTTCGAATACATCCCCCAACCCATTACTCACTTTGGGGTTATCAGACCCATTTCCTGCCAACCCTTACAACAGCAGTAAAACAATATTCTCTCTGAGCCAATCCACGCTATTACATATGAAATTATGAATCACCCCAATTCTCGGAAAAGAAAAGAAAACTAAGCGATCCCAACGCGGACTTCATGGGCCCCTTAGGAAATGCTACGTAATCTAGGAAATGGGCAGTTTCACAAGGAAACGTCTCCACATAATGATCAGTAGCAATACACATCTCTCAAAAAAAAAACTTATCAATTTCATCGGTTTACAGTTCCAGCATGTTCACACAAGAGAATCGGCTCGCAGCCACAATCCTTCACATTCTTACCCCTCTTTGCACCGTCAATTATAATCGTATATCCAAAACATGATTTGTTTGCCACAATTTCCATCCAGCACCTCACTCTCATGTCATCTCTTGTCAGATAACCCAGTGGTTAATCTTTGTTATGCCAACACAACCACACTTCATACAATATTACATGCTGCACATCATCCGTTTTTATCCTATCGACTGCTAAGCTACTCGCCTTAAACTTTACCTTCCCCTTCTTCCAGACTACTAAAATTCATAATGGGACTGTCTCCCCACCACCTAAGACATCTTTCTCCAACCCCGTTCTGTCACAAACACATACATCCCTGCATGTGTGACGACTGTCACTTGTATTACAAAAACTTCTACCCTATGGACTCGCTATCCTGTACCAAATGCGTACGTCACAGATACAGTCAGCACGCGCACGACACCCGCGTCGAGAACCCTGACTCGTAACGAAAGTGAAAAGACACCAATATAAGTCGAATGGTTACGACCGTACCCCAGTGTAAACCACTCGACCACAAATTGGCCTTAGCCCTACTACACAGTTAACCGATTCCAATGCTGTGCAGGTCAACTACGAAATCGTACATCAATTTCAACGAACTATTACTATTTATGACTGAAATTGAGCACAATCCCTTTATGATTCACGCAGACACATCCGCACCTGACTCATGATCCTCAACAAAAAGCAACCTCGTATTACCTTCTCATTGAACACACGGAAATTAACCTAGACAAACCACAAACAATATCTACATCACCGCCCATCAACGGTTATTATATCGAACCCACATTGTCTAGCCAAACTGTCACATGACAATCGAACTCAGGAACCACTATGTACACTACTTACAGAATATACCGAAAAGAGGTAACAACACAAACCGGCTGACAACAAATTCCAATCACGGAACCAAGACAACATCATACCAGACAACCAGTATACGCAACGAACACCATACAACTAATCCCAACCTGAGACAACTACAGTACAACTCGCCATAATACAAGACAACACAACGAACTACAGCACAACGAACCTAACAGATCACCAACCTGGACATACAGACGATCAACCACACCAGTTCTGCAACTGGCTGACAGTGGCTGCTAACAAGGACGACACCGACTCAGCACAGGCCAAGGGCACCCAACCCCGACGAGGACCTGGCACTAACTATGACTCGAAGTCACTCTTCAAAACTAACGGCGCTGCCGCCGCACCTACAAGGAGTACGTCCACTCCGCCGAACACCAGGGACCGAAGTGAAGCTACCCCAACGCATTCTGCCCTGGTCGGAATCAAGCGAACTCTACTCACCACACAAAACAACGATTGGTCAGAGCAGTGTATCCCTCCGCAGAGCTGACACGCCTGACCAACGGACTAGTTGTTGCTCGTGCAACAACACGACAATTTACCACAACAACTCACAGACGTGACAACACAACAACAGCCGATATCCTGCCCCGCCTTCTCTGGTGTAGAACCAAAGTAATAAAAGGGTAACAATCGGGAACGAAACCAACTTCCTCCTATCACTCCCTCAATAAATGAAGACTGGAAGGCAAAAATACTGTATGTCCTACTTCACCTGCCCCCCTACCTAGCCTAACCTTACTACCTATCCCCGAGGAACTTAGCCTAACCCCAACTAACAAAACCCCAGTCTTACCCCGCGCGCGCGCGCGCGCGCGCACACACACACACACACACACACACACACACACATGCACGCATACATGCACGCTCTATATCTTGAATCCCCCACTACTCTTACCACATGGACATACTGGTTTAGTACCGCCGATCGGTGACACTTACCCATGTGTAAGCAAGTAAAGTTGACGTGTAAAATTGCGCTTAACTTGTGTCAGTTCTCTGTTGTTCAATCAGTGTTGGATGTTTGAACTTCTCTCTTTAATTCTGTCTCTCGGAGCTACAAGTACTTTTAGGGGTACAGGCCTAAGGAAACTTGTCTCAGAGACACTATTGAGTATTTTAACAGTACCCGGAATAAATATAAATTTCTTTCGATGACTAGTACCGGAAAGAAGCTCGCTTCCACCACTAGTAAGAGAGAGGGTGGAGGTGAAATGTTAATATACTTCTCATAGAGAAATTATTCCAAGTCCTTCCCCTAGAGGACCCACCTACCACTCCCAGCTCTCGTCTCATTCCCTTCAAACATGATTTATTTTCAGAGACTTGGGAGTCTTGATAGGGGCGTGAGTTCAATACAGTCCACGACAAAGTGCCCCCTGCTTTTTCCAAGCAAATCTTTAAAAAGAAGAGGCGAATCCAGTACAATCCCAGACAAAAATGTAACATACCCCCCCCCCCCCCCCATCTCCCCAGCGAACCTTGTAAGAGATGGAGTTTGTACTGGGAGGAAAATCCAGAACAATCCGAGACAAAAATGTAACAAGAAGAGTAGTATGCATCCCTCTTGTTCAACAAGAGGGATGCATACTACCGGATGCCCAGATCAGACCAAGTGAACATTGTGAGACTGAGGATAGGGCTCTCCAGACTTTAACATCACAGCTCCACTATACTCCACACCTGTGAGTCTTTCAAACCATCAATGCAGTGCAGCCCCAGTGACAGTGGAGCATTCCCACTGTCCCAAAGTGGAAACCTGGCCTGCCAACTCACCAATGAGTGCAAAACCCTACTGACCACTGGAGGGTCTTCACCATACAACAGCCTCCGTCAGTACCTCCAGGATTCCTACCTAAGTAAACGAAGAAGAAGACCATCATTGTGAGACTGAGAACTGGGCACTCCAGACTGTGACATCACATCTCTGCAATATTCCACACTGGCGAGTCTTCAATTTATCCATGCAGCCCCAGTGACGGCGGAACATTCCCAACAACACCAAAAGTAGAAACCTGGCCTGCCAACACCCCGATGAGTGCAAAACTTTATTGACCACTGGAGGGCCTTCACCATACAGAAGCCTTTGCCAGTATCTCCAGGATTCATGCCTAAGGGAACGGAGAAGAATCTCTCCCTATAGTACTGTTGATCTCACATGATCATCACCCATCAGTGACTGATTGATGATAATAATATATATATATATATATTTTTTTTTTTGGTGAATGAGTGTATATATATATATATATATATATATATATATATATATATATATATATATCATAGTTATGTCTGGGAGGGTGGATGGGGGTGGGGGTGGGGTGGTGGGGGGAGGGTGTGTGTGCATTTGGTGGGGTTTGAACTATTAATCACTCTATTTTTCGACCCTGTTGAATTCATTTTAGGCTGTGATTGTCCATTTTGAGCTGTACAAACGGACAGACGTAAGTTTTGACCGTGCTCTCTACTGTCCTTCTCTTACTGCCTTTCTTGTGCCTCTCCACATTCCCTGGTCTTTTTGAGTCTATGTCATCTTTTCTGAGAACACATCGCTTTTAACTTCAGATACTTCTGACATACATTAATTTTGCTAGAGATCGACATACATTCATAGGGTTTCTCAGATTATTATCCCTGATAATTCCCGTGTTTACTTTTAATTAGACAGTTTAAATAAGATATTCTTGATAACGTTATGTTTTATATTTATGCCTAGATTTTATACCTACATCATGTTATTCTTTGCAGCTAGCATTTTGATGATGGTGGTGAGGTTGGGCGAGAGAGTGAGGAGGAGGAGAGGGAAATTTTCTCGGGAAAGTTTCTCGAAATTTTCTCGGTTGATTTGATTTACTACATGATGGCTGCTTTTATGTCTAATCATTTATGTCTAATTATTCTTGCCTTTGTAGCTTATGTATGGAGGTAGTGTGAGGTTGGGGTTGGGGTGAATGTGGAGGGAAAGGAGAACATATGTTTACGGTCTAGCCATTACATGATGTGGGTGTGCGTAGATGCGTGCGCGCGCGCGTTTGTGTATGTATGTATGTGTGTGTGTGTGTGTGTGTGTGTGTGTGTGTGTGTGTGTGTGTGTGTGTGTGTGTGTGTGTGTGTGTGTTTGAGTGTGTGTGTGTGTGTGTGTGTGTGTGTGTGTGTGTGTGTGTGTGTGTGTGTGTGTGTGTGAGCGCGCGCTCATGGGCTAGGAGTGTGTGCGAGAGCGTGTGTGTGTGTGTGTGTGTGTGTGTGTGTGTGTGTGTGTGTGTGTGTGTGTGTGTGTGTGTGTGTGTATGATTGTGTGAGCGTGCACGTGCGGGGTTGAATGGAAGTTTTAGACATGTTCTTATATGAAGTTGTACAGAATAGTAATGCTATGTCCTTTTATGCCTTGCAGCTGCCCTGACAAAGCTCGTGTGAGCGAACATTTGGCAAATAAAAGTGGCAAGAGATGAACAACAAAGGTTGTATTGACTTTTTATTGTACACACTCGTGTTCCATCTTTGTGTGGTTCGAGGAGGACTGGGGGACCAGAGGCTTTGTAAACATATATATCTATCTATCTAATCTATCTATCTATCTATCTATCTATCTATCTATATATATATATTATATTATATATATATATATATGTATGTGTGTGTGTGAATATGTGTGTGAAAACGTTCCACAGTTAGTGTCATTACGATCATATGATCATAACTCTCCCAGAACATTGTTTACATGTGGTCCCCCACCCACCCACCCCTTTGTGTGTGTGTGTGTGTGTGTGTGTGTGTGTGTGTGTGTGCAACACATGATACCCTGTTTTTCATTGATCACTGCTATCTTCTCTCAACCAACATCAGCATATTGATGCCAACACATTATTTCACCTGTTACAATGAACATCATCCCACAGCATTGTTTACTTTTTCAACAACACTATTTATTTGAACCTCCCAGCCTCCCACCCCCACCCCCCACCCCATAGTGGATGAAAAGATATGAGCTCTCCTTCTCTTGCCCCCCCCCCCCACACACATTACCCTCCTCCCCACCCCCCTACCCCCCTTTTTTAACCCCCCCCCCAATTATACCTTATCACCCATTTATCTTCCATCCCCTTCCCTCCCTTATTAACATTACCCACACACCTTTCGCAACTACCCACGGATAACTACTACCACCTCTTTCATCACCCAGCGAAATCATTTATTTTTTTTCACCTAACCTTTTTTTTTCAATTACAGTTGCTTTCATTTTATTCATCTACTTGTTTATCCCTTCTATATATATATAATTTTTTTTCTCCCAATTCCCCCCCCCCCCCTCCTCCTCCACTTATCATTATTATCAATCCACCTTTACCACAACCGTCACAAATATATCACATCACCCCCACTAAACTAGACACACAACCCCATCGTATCACCCCCCCTCCCCCCACGCAACCCCCCCTCCTTTTCCTCTCCCATAATCCCCTCTGTCATTTCCGCCTGGCGGCCATTCTCCCTACCACATGGACAACAGATGAGTCACTCTTCGTTCTTTGTTTGTACTGTCCTAAATGTTAAATGTGATCTGTTTTTTTTTTTTTTTTGCCTGAAGAAGACCCAAGAGGTCGAAATGCATCGTGTCTTGTCCTGTGCTTTGTTTGTCAATGTCATTGGCGGTAACTAACACCCTCTCTTTCTAAATTTTACTTCGTTCTCCGCCATCAGTCACACCATTTTGAAACAGTAAATCCAAGACAAAAATGTAACATACCCTCCCCCCCCCCCTCCCCACCCCAGCGAATCGTGTAAGAGATGGAGTCTGTAATGGAAGGAAAATCCAGTACGATCCAAGACGAAAAGGACCCCCTCCTCCCTCGGGCGATCCTCTTCTCCAGCAAATCTCTAAACAGAGGGAGTCTTTTTTTAGGAGGAGAATCCAGCACAGCCCAAGACAAAAACGCTCCTCCCCATTCCACCAGACTGCCCCCTCCCCACCAGAACGCCTTGACAGAGAGGGAGCGTGTTTTTGTTTTTTTCAAAAGGAACTCGGATAATCCAAGATAAAAATCCCCTCTCTCTCGTCCCACCTCTCCCCATCTCGCCCCTCCAAAAGCGAATCCCTATCCTAGAAGCCTTAAAGAGAGGCTTTATTGGAATGGGAATCCAGTACGGTTCACGACAGTGTTTTTTTTCACATGAATTTTTTCACATGAAATCAAGTCCTTACTGGGGAGGGTCTTCTTCTCTAGCGCACTTGGACACTGGTCCTCAGAGTGGCCCTCCGAAGAGCCTCTGCGGACACTTGCAGGGTGGTGGGCAGCGACCATGTCTCCTCTCCTAGACCCTGTAGGGGGCCTTACTGCCCTAGATCATATGCTCCCTGGACTAGTTTGCTTCTCTACAAGAGCAGAGAGGGGATGGCAGGGAGCGCAGTGGCCTGCACAAGTTGTGGTGTGGACGGTGGTGCCCTGTCCTCAGGCGGAGACTTGTTCCTGCCGGTGTCGTATATAATACTGTCGCTCATAAAATCGTGTCACAGCGACAGTATTTCCCGGGAAATACTGCTGCTGGTTCGTGAAAAATTATCGCGGAGCGACTTAATTTCATAAAAAAATGGTAGCGCGACAGGATTTCACGAGAAATGTCCATAAAATCGTGTCGTTGCCTAAAAATAAAATCGTGTCGCAACGACAGCATTTCATCTAAAAAATTGCTGCCGTAGAAAAGTTGTCGCTCTGAGACAGCATTTCCCGTAAAAAAAAACGACGTCGAAGACATGTTCGGTCTCTGCCCCAACTCTACCCCCACCTCCCTCTCTCATGGTTTTACGTATCAGTTGCCCCATTGTCTTTCTGTCTATGATTTTATTTGTGTCTGCTTGACTGTCGGTCTATCGTTCTGTCTCTATTTGTTTTTCTCGCTCATTCTCTCTATGTATCGCCCTTCCTCTATCTGTTTGACTCTCTTTAGTTTCACTCTGTCCATCAAACTGTCTGTCTGTTGGTCTCTGCCTTTCCCGTCCCCTCCCCCCCCCTCTCTCTCTCTCTCTCTGGACGTGCAAGCATGTGTGCGTGTATGTGGAGAGAGAACGATGGTTGGTGTGTGTGTGTGTGTGTGTGTGTGTGTGTGTGTGTGTGTGTGTGTGTGTGTGTGTGTGTGTGTAGACCATGAAACAACTGCATTCATGCTGAAATATATCTGTGATTCATTTGTCCAAAATCACGTAATCTCTGTCTGTCTGTCTGTCTGTCTGTCTGTCTGTCTGTCTCTCTCTCTCTCTCTCTCTCTCTCTCTCTTCCTCCTTCCCTCTCCCTCCCTCCCTCTCTCTCTCTCATTCTCTCTTTCTCTCTCTCCATCCCTCTCTCTCTCTCTCATCTCTCTCCCTCCCTCCCTCCCTCCCTCTCTCTCCTAGGATACCCCCGTGTCAGCTATCACTTTACATACCCCACCCACCCTGAACATCTTCTCGTGGGACGATACTCTTTCCCCTAGGCAATTGAATAGAACCCTTAAGACTTCTCCCCACAAACCCTTCAAGTTATACAATAACCTCTTTGTAGAAGTGTATGTGCGTGTTTTGAGTTTGTTTGTGTATGCTCGCGCATGCGCGTTTACGTGTTCCACGTTAGTGTGTGTGTGTGTGTGTGTGTGTGTGTGTGTGTGTGTGTGTGTGTGTGTGTGTGTGTTTAAGAGAGAGAGAGAGAGAGAGAGAGAGAGAGAGAGAGATACGCGTAGAGAGAGAGAGAGAGAAGAGAGAGAGAGAGAGAGAGAGAGAGACAGAGAGAGACAGAGTGAGAGAGAGAGACTACGCACACATGCATGTACACACGAATGCGTGGGCACGCACGCACACTAACTCACACACATACATTTCCTCACTCATGCACTCCCTTACAGTACAGGAGGGACACAAACCGTGGAAGGAGATATGATAGGTCAGAGATGGAAGGGGCAGAGAGGAGGCCAAAGCCGAGGGAACAAATCATATAACTATCCCCATAATATTACATAATAGGGTGACAGGGCTATGTGAATGTCAATATGGATAGTCATGGGAAGACATATGGATAGTCATGGGAAGACAACGAGAGACACGAAATCGTATAATAGCCGCACTCTTATATTATGGATATACTAATTCATTACATGCTACACCCAGCTCTTAAAACTCCTTTCCTCCTACCTCAAATGTCTCCGAATTTCTGATTTGGATCTTATTTTAAAGAAGAAACAAAAAAAGAAAAAAAGAAAATGATGTGTAGTAGTTCCATGGCGTTATAGTATACTTACTACAAGTTGCAGCTTTTGGACTGCTCATTATTAATAGGCCTAAATAGTGTACGACAAACAAAGAGAAATAATTATGACAAGGATATCTGAGAAATTTGCGTTATTAGCTATTTAACCGCTTCGACCTTATTGGACTATGTGGCCTTTTTACTTCTTAACTTCGCGGCATCACAAAACGAACACATGTCTTTGATCTTGGTCAAAAGGAACTTCATCTTTTGAAAATTTCGGTTCTGTCTTCTACCGCAAGACTTCAGAGGTTCAAGATCCAGTTTTGTCGGCAGTGTGTGCGTATGTGTGTGTGTGTGTGTGTGTGTGTGTGTGTGTGTGTGTGTGTGTGTGTGTGTGTGTGTGTGTGTGCGCGTGCGCGAGTGTGGCATCACACTTGTTTAGAAGAAACACATCCAAATATTGACGGTGCTTTGAATGTTTCTTTTTGTTTTCGAACATTAATTCGTTTGTCTTTTTTTTTTTTTAAAGAAGCCATCCAAAACAAAAGATACTTTATATAAATGTGTTATGTTTCACATTTTGAACATGATTATATACTCTCCCAAAAAAGAAACTTGACACCGGTATTTAATTTTTTTATTGCCAAAATCGGATTTGATTCAAACAACAAATTATGACCCATTTACTAATTGATTACCAATGGACACGTGTTGAAAACATTTACACTCTATTGACTGAAAAGTAAACCAATCAGACAGTGGAAAAGACAGCAGGGTACACGAAATGTCAGTATCTGGTATGACCGCCATTGGCGTCAATCACTGCCTGGCATCGGGGACCCATCGACGCAATCAGGTTTGCAATCACACGTTGTGGAATGGTGTGCCACTCGTGCTGGAGTGCCTCAAGAAGCTCTGGGAGTGTCTGTGGTGGTGGGTTCCTGTGGCGCACGCGTCGATCCAGGACATCCCACAAATGTTCAACTGGATTCAGATCTGGGGAACAGGCAGGCCATGGCAGAGTTTGGACATTGCTGGCATGCAGGAAATCAAGACAGACTCGAGCAACATGCGGGCGAGCGTTGTCGTGCTGGAAAATTCCTCCATTGGTGTTCATGTGTGGGACAACATGAGGCTGCAGGATCTCATCCCTGTATCTGGCTCCTGTTAAATTCCCTGCCACATGCACGAGATCAGTCCTGCCATTGTGCCGTATTCCTCCCCACAACATGACACTACCACCACCAAAATGGTCCACTTGCTGAATGCAGTTAGGGGCAAAACGCTCTCCTTGACGTCGGTAAATTCGTGCACGCCCATCAACCCGTCTAAGGAGAAACCGTGACTCATCAGTGAACAAAACTGTTCTCCATCGTGCACGTGGCCACCCCACTCTGTATCGGCACCACTGAAGACGTGCTGCCATGTGACCTGCGTTCAGAATGTTCCGTCGAACTGGTCGTCGAGCAAAAAGGCCGGCCTCCCTGAGACGATTGCGAACTGTTTGATCAGAAATTCTTCGATGTCCCGGAATTTGGAGCGCTGTGGATGTTGCCGTTGTAGTGCGGTCTCGAAGGTGGCGCACACGGATGTAACGATCCTGAGCAGCAGTAGTGACCCTGGGTCGACCTGACCTCGGCCTGTCCCTCACACTGTGAGCGATGTTGTAACGGGTCCATAATGCAGCAATGGTCTGTCTGGACACATCAAAGTGCCTTACCACGCATTGCTGAGTGGCCCCTGCTTGCAATCGTCCAATTGCGTTATTGCGTTGAGCATCAGACGACCTTGGCATTCTTCTTTTGCCGGCAGTAGTGTTATGTGCATTGTTTGACCCATGGTTGCTTTGGATTTTTATACCCAACGGAAAAGCGTGTCAGAATGCCGAGTTACAGCTCACCACTGTGCACGTGAAAGGCAAAATGGGAAAAATTACGAATTGATTGTAACATCAGCCAGACGGACATTTGGATGTTCAAAGCACGTGAGTTTGCAGGTTTAGCAAGTGCAGTGGTTGCTTTACAAAATACTGATATGACAATTTCACTACATCCCTTATTTTCACAACAAATCCAAATTACAATAGTGTCAAGTTTCTTTTTTTGGAGAGTATATTTAGGCCTTAGGTGCCTTAAAACGACCGTAACGAAAGAAAACCCATTTTGAACGTTACGTTCTGCATTTTTTTCTGCGTTGTTTATGTCATTAAATTAGATAAAAGCTTTCGAAGAGAAATGGATGATCCTTTCAACCAAATACTATGTTAATTAATTTCAAATCATGGCTTCCTTGGAGCTTTGAATGCCTTAAAAGGACTGCAGTAAAACAAAGCCAAATGATGCCTGAAGCTCTGCATTATGGCCTCTGATAACTTTTGGGTTACTTGTGACTAAAATGGGTTACTTTGACTCGTTTGTAAATTCATGATTTTAAGTGCCCTAGAAGCACTGCAATTAAAGCAAGACAACTGAAACTGTTCTGCGATTTGACTTGTATTAGCTTTTAGACTCTATTATGTTTGTGTTTCTGTTCTGACAATTAAGGATAATCATTTACTCTTTAAGTTAAATTCATGAATGTTTTGAGACCTTAGGTGCCTTTAAATGGATTATCGAACAAGCTCACACATCTTATATGGCCAACAGACAAACAATATTGGTTTGGGTTTATGAATAATGCGTATCGGTTAATATAGGCCCGTGGCCCAATATTTACCACTCCCTGGTCCATTTAACTCGAAATGATGTCTAAAATGGGCTTCCTTTTCTTTAAGAATTTATGATTTCTTTTATAGAACTTTTTGAAATAAAGATAGCCATTTGATGGCTGTACTATATGAAGCTCTTATGGTAAGCTTTCCAAATAATTAACCTTGAGTGAAGTAAAATTAGTGAAGGAGGTAGGGCTGCATTTCTTAGGGGTTCTAACCTACCCAACTTCCCCTACTTTCATTGTGCTGAATGTCCTAGGCCTACGATATTGATAAAAAACATCACATTTCACAGCACACACACACACACACACACACACACACACACACCACACACACACACACACACACACACAACGTTCACAAACGCACACACACACACACACACACACACACACACACACGTTCACAAACGCGCGCGCTCGCGCGCGCGCACACACACACACACACACACACACACACACACACACACACACACACACACACACACACATACACGAATGGAAAATTGACTTTCGTCAAAAACATTTATGATAAAAAATTACTTGCGATGGCAGTGCATTTTCTGTGATATTTTGACGCTCAACCGCGGCGACGTTTTTTCACTTTGCAGAAAAAATCGTCGCTGTGAAATATTAACGCTGCGACCATATTTCACAGGAAATGTTAACTCTAGCAGTAAGATTTCACGTGAAAATGTGTCGCAAGCGACAGCATTCATTGACTACAATATTTCACAGTGTCCTGTCGCAAAAAAACTGTCGCAAAATTTCGAGCGACAGTATTTTATGGACAGCTACAATATTCTATAGGACATTTTTTGTGAAAAGTTGTCGCGCGACAATTTTTTCCAGAACATATTGTCGCTGCAACAATATTTCACGTGAAATGCAATCGCTGCGATACAATTCCACGGCGACAGTATTATATACGACACCGGTCCAGCTGGCGTTAGTCATCCTGTGGCTGGGGGTCTCCTGGGAAGAGGTTTAATGATGGTCTTCCTCCGTGTGAGGCGCACACTGGTTCCTCGTCGTTAATTCTCTGTGCCCAGCTTTGCCATTCTGTCGGTGTCTTAGTTCTCTCGGCTATCGCAAAGCGAGGACATTCACTGCAGAGCCGTTCAAAGAGCTCCTGATAGTAGACACTGCCTCTCGCCGGTGGGGTACTTCGCCCGCTGTGACGGTGCAGGGGACAGATAAGGCATTGATATTGAAGACGGTCAGGGCATCAGGGTCTGTGCTTTGTTCTAAAATTGTTGCAGCCAGAATCAGAACTCCAAACTCTGTTCTGTAGTTGGTACAGTGGAGGGCTATTGATACTACCTCTGACTGGCATTGTCCAGAGTGGAGGGGGGTGAACACCCTGGTCCTCCTGTCTGAGCTGAATCAGAGGCTGACCTGTCTGTGAAATCCTTATTCATTCACTTTTCTCGTGGAAAACGATCTTATTCATTCATGCTTCTTGTGGAACACGATCTTATTCATTCATGTTTCTCGTGGAAAACGATCTTATTCATTCATGCTTCTTGTGGAAAACGATCTTATTCATTCATGCTTCTTGTGGAACACGATCTTATTCATTCATGCGTCTTGTGGAACACGATCTTATTCATTCATGTTTCTCGTGGAACACGATCTTATTCATTCATGTTTCTTGTGGAAAACGATCTTATTCATTCATGCTTCTTGTGGAACACGATCTTATTCATTCATGCTTCTTGTGGAACACGATCTTATTCATTCATGCTTCTTGTGGAACACGATCTTCAAGCACGGCCTTTGCCAGGCTTTTTTTGGTTCCAGTGATGAGTTCGTCCGTTGTGGTGAGGCGACGAACCGAGGCACTGATGGAAAGATCGTTCGCCTTATTTTCCTACCTGGGGTGTTCTCTGGCGCGGTTCCTATTTCCACCTGTGCTAAGGGTTGTGTTTGGTGTTATCTCTGTGGGAGTCCAGTTTCTTTTGGAAAACTTGATCTTTTGCAGTCTTCCTGGTGTTCTCTTTTCTTTTGCAAAGATGAAATTCCTGTTGTTTCTCGCATGTTCTCTATAGGTATAGATTGCACGGCGCAGGTAATGATGCCAAAAAAGCTGGCTGTGGACTCTGTACGTGGTCTGGTGGTGTGTGGCTTTAAACAGTCATCATCCACGCGCTAGAACCATAATCAAGACATGGTCTTTGTTAGCCACACTTGAGGAGCTTCTCTTGGGTTCCCCCACTGCATTCCAGCCAGTTTTCTCATGGCTTCCTTCTGGTATAAGCTTCAGCGTTCAGGATCTGTGTCTCCGATGACATCCTCTCATGACATGAATGATGACACACAAATATGTATGTTGATCTTTGTACAGCAGCTGAAATCTTTCAAGGTGGGTTCGCCTGCTTTTGCTTTGGTGGGGTGTGAGGAAAGCGTAGCTATTGACTTTTCTCTGTTGATAGTCACCCAGTCAGAAAGTGCACAGGACAATTCACTATGCTGTAAATGTTTCACAGCCTTCTGTGCATTCGAGTACCAGATCGTCTAAATACAAGGCTGCTTCGACACCTTCGGATAGTTCACATATGAGATCATCGAAACATCGCATAAACAGAGTGGGTGACAACACTGGTCTTTGAGGAACCCCATGACCCAGAAGCGTTCTCTGGTCCTCATACCCGTCCACTATTACTCTGACTCTGCGATAGTGTAAGTATGACCTGGACCGGTGATGAACGTTTCCTTGAACGGAGCTGTACGAGCGTGACAAGGAGACTGTCTCTCCGTGCCTTGTTGAAGGCCTTTTGTAGGTCAATACACTTATTGAGCGTCATTTTCAAATCTTAGAATGCCTCTTCTTTAGCCGGTACAAGGTGCGTCATGTAATCTTCAGTGCTCTTGACTTTCCTGAAGTCAATGTCCTGCTGGGCAGGAAGGGAGGAGGGATGAATGAAAGTGAGAGCGCAAGCAGACACACGAGTGTTGTTGTTGTTGTTGTAGTGAGCGGGGCGTATGAAGTGCGTGTCAGATAATTGAGTGCGAGGGGTGAGGGAGACATTAACTCGGGAGATATGCAAATAGTTGGGGTCAACTTTTTAACAGATTAACATATTCGTCGTTTGTTTTCTTTGTCTTTGTCTAGTTTCCCGTGTGCTTGTGCGACGTGTCCGCAAGAAAATTATCCTGCATGAGGACAAAATAAAAATGAGCTGAGCTGAGCTGAACGATGATTCTTTCAGGGTCGAGGCGCCATTGTAGACACTAGTTAATAATACGTTCCGTATGTCTTGAAGAGACAGCTTGACAGAGTGACGGGACGATTGCTGGGAGAGAGGAAACTATCTTCTCTTGATTTGTTTGTTTCTAAACAATGCAAAAAAAGGAAGAACATGACCAGAAGCATCCATAAAAAATGTACTGTGGTAAATATTGCAGAGTGGAAGCGTCAGTGCACCACACATTAGTACACGAATAAACCCAGACGCTTTGTATAAAACGCTAAAACATTAAGATCAGCAATCGAAGGTCCATTCGTTTAAAAAAACAAAAACAAAACATACAGACTATGCATGGTGAGTGTGAGCCATTAAAAAAACAAACAAACAAACAAAAACTGGTGACAGTGGGGAAAAAATAGGAGGATGGAGGCCCCACTGTCAAAAAAAAAAGCAAAAACAAAAAAAACAAACAAACAAACAAACAAGATGCAAAGCATATAAACATACTCCCAGTTTATCTTGAATACGCGTGAGATATTCCATAAAGAGGAAAAACCGTTTTGGGCCGTTATAGCCGTTAGTAACAGCTATTCTGGTAAACATCAGCCATCATTTGTGACCCATAATGAACATACCTTCAAATTTTCAGAAATATCGGCCAAATACTTTATGACATTTTCCATTAAGAAGAAAACCATTATGGGCCATTATAGCCGTTAGTAACGGCTATAACGGTAAAATAACACATCGGGCATGATCCGTGACCCATAATGAACATACCTACAAATTTTCAGAAAGATCGGCCAAGTACTTTCTGAGATATTCCATAAAAATGAAAAACCGTTATGGGTCGTTATAGCCGTTAGTAACGGCTATAACGGTAAAGTAAAACATTGGGCATGATCCGTGACCCATAATGAACATACTACAAATTTTCAGAAAGATCATCCAAGTGCTTTCTAAGATATTCCATAAAAAAGAAAAACCATTATGGGCCGTTATAGCCGTTAGCAACAGCTATAACAGTTAAAACAACACATCGGGCATGATCCGTGGCCCATAATGAACATACCTACAAAATTTCAGAAAGATTGGCCAAGTACTTTCTGAGATATTCTATAAAGAAGAAAAACCGTTATGGGCCGTTATGGCCGTTAGTAACTATTATAACGGTAAAATAACACATCGGGCATCATCCGTGACCCATAATGAACATGCCTACCAATTTTCAGAAAGATCGGCCAAGTACTTTCTGAGATATTCCATAAAAAAAAAAGAAAAATCGTTATGGGCCGTTATAGCCGTTAGTAGCCCAGTAGTTTTGTCTGGAGCGAGTGGAACACATTTTGACCACGGACGGACGGACGTACGGACAGACAGACACACAGACAAACACACAGACAGCATTTCTTCGTTCCCATTGTAAAGTACTCCGATGACATCCTCTCATGAATGATGACCCTCTGTAAGAACAGGGAGTACGAAAAGGGAAAACACTGGAGGTTGGAGAGAGAGAGAGAGAGAGAGAGAGGAGAGAGAAGAGAGAGAGAGAGAGAGAGAGAGAGAGAAGAGAGAACAAGCTGAGAGAGAGAGAGAGAGAGAAGAGAGAGAGAGAGAGAGAGAGAGAGAGAGAGAGAGAGAGAGAGAGACGAGGTAAACCCACTGTCGTCAAAAGGAAAGACAACCCACTGAGCTCAGATCGACATGGAGTGGTTGGAACGATGACACATAACGGCGATCCGGAGGGAACTTCGTTGATGAAGGACCTGAGGCAGGAAAAAAAAAAAGGACCGCCCACGTCGCTTTCAGTTCGCGAGCGTACACACGACAATGTTGCCTGCAGTTGATTAACTCCGACGACAGAAACGTGGAAGCCAAAGATTTGTCAACTGGTTGAAGTGTATGGCCAAATGGTCAGACGCAATGCTGAACGAAGTCATAGTGACACGGCCATGATGTGTTTGCGCGCGCTTGCGCGCGTCCGCACGCGCGTCTGTGTGTGTGTGTATGTGTGTGTGTGTGTGTGGTTGGTGTGTGTGTGGGGTGTGTGTGTGTGTGTGTGTGTGTTGTGTGTGTGTGTCGTGCGTGTGTGCGTGCGTGCGTGCGTGCGTGCGTGTGTCGTGCGTGCGTGCGTGCGTGCGTGCGTGTGTGTGTGTGTTGTGTGTGGTGTGTGTGTGTGTGTGTGTAGGCGAACGAAGAAACAAGCAGATGTTGAGAATCTGAGTGTAAAACACGCGCGCGCGCACGCACACGCAGACGCAACGCACACGCACACACACTCGCACACACACACACACACACAACAACACACACACACACACACACACACACACACACACACACACACACACTTCAGATATAGTTGAGTTTTACGTCCTCACAGCAAAAGCTTTCAGGGACAAGTTGTTCTTTCGCGGTAGTCTTCACACATACTTCCCAGCCAGTTTACTTATAAGCCTCTAATCTGATTTCAACAGCAGCTGGGTTTAAAGGCTCAGCGGAAAAGTCAGCGAGTAATGAGAGAGAGAGAGAGAGAGAGGAGAGGAGAGAGAGAGAGAGAGAGAGAGAGAGAGAGAGAGAGAGAGAATTTCGGCAAGCAAGTTTATGGTTAACATTCTCAAACGTCAGTGTGCATATATGACCCTTGACCCGAAACCAAATCGACCAAATCGACCCCCCCCCCCCCCCACCACACACACACCTTAGCCTAATCTAACCGTAACCCGAACGTTCACTTAACCCCAGCTGTATAAAACCTCATATAAACATCTTGATTAAGAGAGAAGAGAGAGAGAGAGAGAGAGAGAGAGAGAGAGAGAGAGAGAGAGAGAGAGAGAAGAGAGGTGTGTTGGGAGGAACGGAGGAGTTATCTTCTCCATTCTGTATTGTGTGAAGGAAAGGTCACACTGGTCTTCTCTCCTCTCAATGCGGCAGTACAAGGACCAAACATGGAAAAAAAGGAGAGCGAGGTTCGTGGAAAGCCTGAGGAATTCTTGGAAAATAGCCAGGGGGTAGGGAGAGAAAAGAGAGGGAAAGGAGGGTTGGCAGGACATGGTAAAGGAAGGAGGGGACCGAGCGTTGACGGTCAGACAAATGTAAAAGTTTGAGCGTCCTGAGAACTGACGCGAACAAACAAAGAAACAAAAAGGAAAGAGAATTACAACTATAGTGTGTGTGTGTGGGGGGGTGGGGGGGGTGGGGGGGGGTGGGGGTGGGGTGGGGGGGTGGTGGTGGTGGTGGAAGTTGTCAAAGAATGGGTGGGGGTGGGGGTGGGGGTTGGGGGGGGGGGAGACCCAACGACCGAAAGCGCCCCAAACCATTTCTTTCATGTTGCAAACTAACAGATTTGTTGCATTTACCTATATTTTCAGCAAATTTTCATTCAGATTTTACATCATCTGTTAAAAAAAGAAAAGAAATTACATCAGAGAGAGAGAGAGAGAGGGGTGGGGGGGGGGGGGGGGGGGCACACCGAAGATTCTCAGCACCAAAAGAAGAGGAAATGTGCTGGAAAAAAAGGGAAATCAGCTATGGTTAAAAAAAAAGAAATGAGGACAGTTGACATACCTGGCAGGTTAATTCTCATTTTAAAGAAAGGAGAAAGAAACGCTGGAAAGGGGAGGGAGGATGGGGGCGGAGCTAGTCGTCAGAAACAAAGCTCAGGGGGGAAAAAAAAGGCGAAGGGGGAAGGGGGGGGGGGGAGGCGGAATAGGTGGAGCTGGGAGCTGAGGGGGTGGGGGGGGGGGAGGGACAGAGAAAGTCACAAACACATTACCGATGCGGGAGGCAGGCGTTAGCTCTTTGGAGAAAAAACCGCAGACTTTGATGAGATCGGTAGAAATCAACGCCACCAAGACAGTGACCTCAGTGTCCTGGTGTCGTCAATGCAAAAAAAACAAGAAAAAACAAAAAAAAAAACCCGTGAAATTGAAGCTGAACGGAAGGGAGGTGGATCAGGAAGACATTCCAGCATGTGTGGGTGTGAACCTGGACAAAACGCCTTACCTGGGACCCCCCCCCCCCCCCCCCATCTCAAGGACATTGAAAAGAAAGCGACCAGGAAGCTCACCGTCATAAAGAAACTGGCCGGAACCTCTTGAGGAGCTAACAGCAACATCCTGCACAAGGTTTTTGAAGGTACCGTCAGACCGACCTTAGAGTACGGCAGCATTGCTTGGGCGACTCCATCAAAGACCAACACAAGTCGCCTAAGCAGAGTTCAAAATGCAGCGCTACGGTTGATCATAGGCGGGATGAAAACGACTGTCCAAGTGAAGACCCCCCCCCCCCCCCCCCCCCCCCCCCTTTGAAGACAGACGTGAGGAGAAACTCTACGCCCATAGAGAGAAGTGCCCTACGCATGCCCTACCACCCAGTTCATGCCAAAATAAAGAATCCAACCAAGAACAGGCTGAAGCGGAAAAGTTTTAACCACCTCTCTAAAAGGCTACACTACACAGCCGAAATGAAGACCTGCCTACGTCTTAAACCGAAAGGGAAATGTTTCCTAACCTTGAGGAGCCACACGACCTCCTGGAAGAAGTCTCAGTCATCACAGAAGTTCCTGGCATAGACAAGAGGAACTGCTAAGCCCCTCACCTCCTGAAAGCTTTGGCGCTAGGGAATTCTGATGACCAGTGCAACTTGAGTGAGTGGATGTATAGGTTCACAGATGGATCCTCAAAGGGAGCAGTGAAGAACGGGTAAGCAGGCATCTTCATCAAAGACACTGATGGGAGACTGACCCCCAGGGTCTTTCAGAACGGAAGAATTACCTCCAACCACATAACAGACTCAGCAGCTCTGCTCCATGCTGTGCGAGCGTTCACAAAAGTCAAACAACCCAGTACCTAAGATTGCTTTCTTCACTGACCGCAGATCTCTGCTGCAGGGACTTCAGAGCAACAGAAGCGAACAACAGCTGAAAAAACATTAAAAGCCCCCAACGACCTTTCAAGATGATCCACCGTCTCACTGCAGTGGATTCCATCCCACTGTGGGATCACCGGGAATGAGAAGGCTGACGATCTCTCCAAGGCAGGCAGCAACATGGAGCAGTTTAGCCACCTGCTGACCTACGGAGAGGCCCAAACTATCAGCCACCACCAATACCAAAACCAGTGGACGAGAAGTCTGGGTGCAGACTGTGGTGTTGATCCATCCATCAGCTCCAGAGATACCAGCAAACAATCCTCTTCAGACTGAGAACTGGCCACAGCCGACTGCTGAGCCACCTCAGCCGAATTAAGATTGCCCAAACTGACGAATGTCCGTGTGGCATTTGATCTCATACCCCAGAACACATCCTCCATCGTTGTCCAGCCCATGGATGTTCTACGGCGTCAAACCTGGCCAGAGGGTGCAGAGCTGTAGATGCAGCTTTGGGGCAGCCGTCAAGACCTCGAGAAGACTGTGGTATTCATCGTGGCGACAGGATTGAAGATTTGACGCAACCAATAAAATCGAACGCAGAAGAAGAAGAAAGAAATCAGTACAGGAAAACGGCAAAGCCATGACCCTCTACTGACCTCCGTCTTAGACTGACAGTGACAGTCTCACCATGAACTGTGAAACAACACAAACTGTCACTACTTTCATCCAGTCACGAGATTCTGGCGACTACGACACGCACGGTGGTGACACATCAGTGACATTTCAAGGCCCCTGGGCTGTATGGCAATTTTACAGCGTCAAAAGATGGTATTTGTTCTTTTTGGCGCTGCTGTAGCCATGGACAAAAGGTGACCTCAAAAGAAGAAATCATCTCAGTATCTTATTCACGATCACATTGTGACTGCTAGGAGAAAGTAGTTTCGAAAAATTATTTTTCACAGGTTATCATCTGTTTTTATTTATTTATTTATTTTTTTTCATTCTTTCTTTATTTTCAGAAGGCATCTTTTATTTAAAATAATGCACACGAAAAGATAAACAAATCAGTAACAGAACTAAAAAAATATCATAACAGATCGATCTTAATGATAACACAAGTTTACATCTTGAAGGAGACAGGTAAAATGTACATAGCAAACAGAGAGAGAGAGAGAGGGGAGAGAGAGAGAGAGAGAGAGAGAGAGAGAGAGAGAGAGAGAGAGAGAGAGAGGGAACATACGGGGCGAGACGAGCCGAACTGTGGGTGTCTGGCAATACAACTTTTGGTTAATAAAATCTTGGCGCAATATGCTTTTGGCCTCTGGAAAGCAGCATTATAAAGACTCTAGATGTTTATGGTCACATCGACATTAACATAATGTGCAATGTCAGCATGCATTCATTAAATTCAATCAGTGTCTTCGAACATCAGCTGCTTTGGAGGCTGTTCGGAAATGAAATAGTCATGTGTGTGTGTGTCTGTGTGTGCGTGCGTGCGTGCGTGCGTGCGTGCGTGCGTGGTGTGTGTGTGTGTGTGTGTGTGTGTGTGTGTGTGTGTGTGTGTGTGTGTGTGTGTGTGTGTTTAAAAGCAGTACACTCTTCAGTTCTAAGTCTATATTTCAGGTTATTGAGAAAAAAAAAACTTACCGTGTATGAGACTGTTCATTATTTTACACGGATATAAACAGTGTTTAGCAAACGACATATTCAAATGGAGATAGCATCGATGTGTATATTTTTTGTCAAATCCAGTTATGCTTAATTATTCAATTATTCCTAAATTAATGCACACAGACGTTTTTCATTCATTAGATCCCCAAATATTTTCCAAAAATGTTGAATGACCTACATTGCCAAAACATTATGTTTGATGCTATCCGAAGATAAGTTACAGAAAATACTTCGAATACTGTTCATTACATCAATTGTCTTCCCTAGAACGTTAGCCCCAAAGCATCTGTGCATTATTCGTGTTTTCCCTAGAACGTTAGCCCCAAAGCATCTGTGCATTATTCGTGTTTTCCCTAGAACGTTAGCCCCAAAGCATCTGTGCATTATTCGTGTTTTCCCTAGAACGTTAGCCCCAAAGCATCTGTGCATTATTCGTGTTTTCCCTAGAACGTTAGCCCCAAAGCATCTGTGCATTATTCGTGTTTTCCCTAGAACGTTAGCCCCAAAGCATCTGTGCATTATTCGTGTTTTCCCTAGAACGTTAGCCCCAAAGCATCTGTGTATTATTCGTGTTTTCCCTAGAACGTTAGCCCCAAAGCATCTGTGTATTATTCGTGTTTTCCCTAGAACGTTAGCCCCAAAGCATCTGTGTATTATTCCTGTCTTCCCTAGAACGTTAGCCCCAAAGCATCTGTGCATTATTCGTGTTTTCCCTAGAACGTTAGCCCCAAAGCATCTGTGCATTATTCGTGTTTTCCCTAGAACGTTAGCCCCAAAGTATCTGTGCATTATTCGTGTTTTCCCTAGAACGTTAGTCCCAAAGCATCTGTGCATTATTCCTGTCTTCCCTGGAACGTTAGCCCCAAAGCATCTGTGTATTATTCCTGTCTTTCCTAGAACGTTAGCCCCAAAGCATCTGTGCATTGTTCGTGTCTTTCCTAGAACGTTAACCCCAAAGCATCTGTGTATTAATCGTGTTTGGAAAAAATCATTTTCACGTCAGTAGTTTTGCTTAGATTGAAAAAAAAAAAGAGGTTTAGTCATTCTCAAAATTAAGTTTTGTGTTCCAGTTTGTACAGCACTTTGGACGCATATGATTGCCTATAGGTATGTCAGAATATTGTTTTGGCCATTTAAAAATCGATGTCAGCTTTTTGTAACTAGATGTTTGTTTGAATATTTGTCATTTACAGCTGTGATTTGTTTTTCGCATTTATCACATATGTTCAAACGGCACAGCCTTAAAATCAGAAGAGGTAGCAAAATGTACAGCTTCATTGTACTTTTATTTAAATTGTTAATAAGACATGAAGTAGCAATTTTGAGCAAAAGAATCGGTACAATGTATTTGTTTGTTGACTCATCCTTTTCTTAAGATAACCCTTTATTAACCTGTTTTCTATTCTTTAACAACACTGTTTCTGCAAGGAATTATGCAGTCGATTCGAATATGTTTGACATATAAACTGATGCTGTCAAATGTGAAAAACTAGTTATGTTAGATTTCCGTTGTCGTGTATCGTCTGAATTTTCAGCAGCTAATTAATTTCGGTGCAAAAACAAATGTCTTTAAATGTGTTAGTCCAAGACCACCATTTTGGATATTTTCATGCGCAGTTAAAAAAAAATTGCCCTTTAAAAAAAAAAAAGATTTTTTTTTACTGCATGTAAATCTGTGACAGCCACTTTGTAAAGTCTGAGAGAAAGTGTATCCGACCGACTATGCAGGGAGAGGCATAAATGAGTGAGTTTTAATCAAATAAATGATTAATCACCTTACCCAAATTCACCACCTAATCCTAGTAGTTGGCTTACTCACTTCCAATCCTGATCAGTTCATATCAAGCGTTGTATTTCTTTTCTAATGATTCGACATTTCATTCATCATTCAGTTCCGACTTTCATGTTCTAAATGACATGCTAACAAATTGCAACGATTTTAAAGCTCCCTGGTCAATTGCACTTCAATTTTTTACGATTCATACACAAATATTTCTTGTATGTTTAAACAGGTCTCAAATGTCTTTTCCCCTTCTGTATTCCTTTTTTGTACAATCTACATTTATTGTATGTTTAAACAGGTTTCAAATGACTTTTCCCCCTCCGTATTCCTTTTTTGTTCAATCTACATTTCTTGTATGTTTAAATAGGTCTCAAATGACTTTTTTCCCTCCTTATTCTTTTTTTGTTCAATCTACATTTCTTGCACGTTTAAACAGGTCTCAAATGATTTTTTCCCCTCCTTATTCCTTTTTTTTGTTCAATCTACATTTCTTGTACAATTAAACAGGTCTCAAATGACTTCTTTTCCCTCCTTATTCTTTTTTTTTTGTTCAATCTACATTTCTTGCACGTTTAAACAGGTCTCAAATTATTTTTCCCCTACTTATTCTTTCTTTTTTTGTACCATCTTTTAATGTCTGCAAAGATTAAAAAAAATGACTTTCAGACGAATATGTCCGATCACGTGTTGTCACAAGCTACTATTTACATATTTATTTACTTATTTATTTAGACCAGTCATTATGCAGCAGCCCGTCTGATACAGTTGATCAAGGTATGCAGAACATCATTGTCAAAACAGAGAGTAGGGGATGGGGGAACGAGGGGAGCGGTATCTTATTTTCAGACTGTGCTGCAGAGTGGCAAAACCATAAATATCACAGGTATGTTATCATTTCGTTGGTAGCTATTAATGTCCGGGTGTCCAAATCATTTTTGCAGTGAACAGATGTTAGACTGATGAGAAGACGACAGAAAGATACTTCTCTCCATCTTTCCCCTCCCTTCCTCCTCCTCCTCCTCCTCAGAGAGAGAGAGAGAGAGAGAGAGAGAGAGAGAGAGAGAGAGAGAGAGAGAGAGAGAGAGAGTATGTTTGTGTGAACTGCATAATAATTGCCCCCCCTCCCCCCCCCCCCCCCCCCCCCAGCCACACACACACACGTGTTCTGTGGGCGTACATGAACACGTACAGCTTGACGGACACATGACGAGAGAGGAGAGAGAGAGAGAGAGAGAGAGAGAGAGAGAGAGAGAGAGAGAGAGAGAGAGAGAGAGAGAGAGAGGATGTTGCCTCAGACACTAACAAGGTTAATGAAAGAAAACAATAACACCAATAATGACAAGAAAAACAGCAACAAGAACAAGAACAACAACAGCAGCAGCCCGCAGCAGCAGCAGCAGCAGCAGCAGCAGCAGCAAAAACAACAACAACAACAACGACGACGACGACGACGACAAAAACAACAACAACAACAACAGCAACAGCAACAATGAAATGCATTTCTTCACCTTCAGTACATCTCACAATAAAAAATCGAACTTCTCTCATTTTATTTCTTTTTTTGATTCCAACCAGTTACCATACATTTGATAACGGATGCCCAACTCTGAAGGCTGACTGACCTCTATGGAGGCCAGTGTGTAGGCGCCAAGCACGACGTGTGTGTGTGTGTGTGTGTGTGTGTGTGTGTGTGTGTGTGTGTGTGTGTGTGTGCGTGCGCGCGCGCGCGCGCGTGCGTGCATGCGTGCGTGCATGCGTGCGTGCGTGTGCGTGTGTGTGTGTGTGTGTGTGTGTGTGTGTGCGCGTGCGCGTGCACACGCGCGTGTGTGCGTGCGTGCGCACGTGCGTGCCTGCGTGCGTGCGCACGTGCGCGTGTGCGCGCGTGTGTGTACGTGCGTCACTGCATGCGTACGCGCGCGCGCGCGTGCGTGTGTGTGTATATGGGTGTGGGCCATCGTCTTGGTTGATATCTTTGGTTGGAAAAGGGGAAGGGAAGGAAGGTTGGGGGGGGGGGGGGGGGAGGGTAGCCGTGTTGTTAGATTGGGCCTTGTGTGTTGACGGTGTGTTGCGTCTCCAAGTCTGAGGTGCGTTTCTCAAGGGGGAGAAGTCGCTAGCTATCTTACTGCGAGGTGAGAATGGCGAGCCTCTTCGAGGAAGCACGGATTTTTTTTTAGGGAGAGAAGCGAGGAACAGAGTACGAGAGGTAGAGATTCGACCCCAGTCACAGGATATTACTATTCTAGGCGCGTGGGACAACATATTGATGACTGAACATAATTAAAAGAAATGTCATTTTTCATGACCTCTGACTTTGTTCCTATCGAACATGAAGTGGATTTCAAATGGAAGGAACGAGAGGTAGAAAGTAGGTTGTTTAACCCCCCCCCCCCCCACGTCTCTCTCTGTCTCTGTGGAATACATAAATAAATAAATGAATGATAAAGAAATGGAACTAACTAACCAACCAACCAACCAACCAACCAACTACACTAACTAACTAACTAACTAACTAACTAACTAACTAACTAACTAACTAACTACTCACTCACTCACTCACTCACTCACATCAACTCACTCACAAACTCACTAACTAACTAACTAACTAACTAACTAAACTCACTCACTACTCACTCACTCATCACTCACTCACTCACTCACTAACTGACTAACTCACTACTAACTACGAATGCAGACCTCTACATTGAGCTATATGATTTGTCAAATTCCAGAAAGAGAGGGGGTTAGTTATCGCCAAGGACATAGACAAACAAAGCACAGGACAATGACACTTGTGAAATTCTGTACGTTTTCTTGCGGCTGTCGGAGAAGTCAGCCTCAGTGACCACCTGCAACGTCAGGAGTGAACTGATTTGAGTTACTTTCCCTACCAGTCTGGTTCAAGTTCTGAATTTGGATCCATATTCGATCAAATGACTTCTTTTCCTTAAAACGTCACTACACACAGCAGGTTTACGAATCTGGCTCGCTCTATGACGTGTGGTGACTTTTTTTTATTTTTATTTTTTTTTTTATTGCAAACACACTCTTAACTTTCTTCTTCTTCTTCTTCTCCTCTGTGGGGAATCACTGGGGCACCACAGTGAAGCACAGTTCACCAGGTTCCTTCAGTTCTTTTGGTGGTGTATCAATGCCTGAATCTCTTCAAAGTGTTTCCTGTCCACTCAGCAATGTTGATGGCCCATCGTTTTTTTTTTCTGCTGGATTTTGTTTTGTTTGCTTCCTGTCTTCCCCTCCGTTTCTCTCTTTCAACAATTCCATGTAGGATTGTTTTAGCAAGGCTTACTGGATCGTGTTAGATGTCTGGCATGCATACAGGAAGATGGAGTATACCAGTGCACACATAAGCCTGACCTTGTGTTTCATGCAGATGTTCTTCTTGTTCTTTCCATGCTTGTTTTAAACTGGACAGTGCTGCGGTTGCCCTTCTGCCTCTGAGAGGATTTCGGTTTGGATCCCTGATTTCTGATGTAAGTGACTTATTGAACAGGTTCAAGCTTCTCACCATGCACACGTGTATCAGTGTTGATGGTGGTGTGTGGCTGGTCGTCTGCTCCATCGTCTCAGCGCTGATGCCATCACACATCTTGCTGATGTTTTATCCATTGTTCAGTAGGCTTGGCAAGTTCTGGTTCACTGCCTGCCAGGCCATCGATGTCATCTGCAAATCGAAGGTTTGTGATAGTTCTTCCTCCGATGCTGACTGAACCGACATGATCTCCGTGTGCATCAGTCATGGTGCGTCTAGGCTAGAAAGGTGAGGAAGACAGAAGACAGCCCTGACGAACTCCAGCTGAAGTATGGAAGCAATCTTCAGTAACACCCTGCATGGACACCATAGTATAGTTGTTGGATGGTATTGATAAGCTCTCTTCTGATGTTGAATTTCTTCATTGTGGCCCACGGATCCTCCAGCCAGACTCTGTCGAAGGCTTCTTTGAAGTCTATGAGAACGTGCTGCTGGAAATGTTTACCGTGAAGGGTGAGAAGGATTTAAATCTGTTTGACAGTGCTTCTATCCTTCAGGAACCCAGCCTTTTCGTCAGCAAAGATGGTATCTGCTTGCAGTTACAGTCTGTTCAGAATGATTTTGAGCATTTCTTGGCTGGTGTAGCTGATCAAGCTTACAGTGTGGCAGTTCTGGCAACGCCAAAGAACTCCTTTCTTGGAGGGCTACCGATTAGTGATTGAGGTCATGGTCTGGGCATCTCCTCGGTTCAAGAAGACTGAGGAGGAAAAGTACAGCGCTATAAATAAGAGAATCAGTGAAGAAGTGAAGAACGCAATAAAAAAGGTGGATTAAACTACAGTGTGAGGACATTAAAAGACCCCCTCACCCCAGCAGCAGCAGCACAGCAGCAGCAGCAGCAGCAGCAGCAGCAACAACAAAAACACAACAAATCTAGTTAGATAGTGAGGTGCCTGACCAAACAAAAGCAAAGTCAAGTCAGCATAAATCAGGACAAAGACGTCAGAAGTCTGACACACGAAGGAGACATCACTGAAAGCTGGACTGTATATTATGCAGAAGCCTACAACAGGAAATCAGTACATGATGTCAGCACAGGATTCATCCAATCAGAATGACTTTCCAACACTCTGTGAAGAGGTCAGAGCTTCAGTGAAACTGCTGGAATGTGAACAAATTTGAAAGATCATTGTTAAAGCTCCGCCCCCCAAAACGTTGAATGAAACGCCCATCTTGCGCCGAATTGGATGAAGATAAGTGATTGCTCGTTCATTTTGTTGTCCTGAGTGCTGTGCATCTTGCCTGAAGAAGATCTAAGAGGTCGAAACGCGTCGTGTTTTGTATTGTGATTTGTTTGTCAACGTTTTTTGAGCGGAGCTTTAGCAATGATTTTGCAAGTTTGTTTAGATTTCCGCCTGCAGTCGCCTCACTTTGCTGCTGGAATATGGTTAGGCGGGGGCCTCGATAACAAGCCTGGAGAACTCTCGAAACATCGCAGAGATGCGGTGATTGATATCCTAACTGCTGTCTTCAACAAAAAAAATCTGGCCGTGACTTTCCCATTCATGAATCCCTACCCACTCTGCTACCTTTTTGTCTAGCACGCAAGCGAGCCCGAAGCAACGCTTTTCTTCCTTCTTTCCTCTGATGAAACGACCAGAGACACCGTTGACTCTTTTGCCATACAAAAAGAAAAAGCTATGTGGAACGAACATTCGCGGCAAGGTGTCGCAATGAAACGCCACCACCGCCAAACTCGCGGGAATTCTAGCCTTTCCTTGTGTACGAAACGCACCTCGCGTCGCGCGCACGAGTCAGAAATAAGCTTATTTGACATCCTTGTTCTCTGTAGACTTCACGGGGTTGGGCGTGTACCTGGTTCGACGTCATTTCATTTCTGATCGTCCATTAGGTCGTGCGTGTGCTGAACAGCTCTGAAGGTAAGTTTTGGGTGGGTGGGAAGTCGTGGAGTTTATCCGTCCCGCTTAAAACAACAACAAAAATGTTCTCCAATTCTGTTGCCATGGAAAAACTAGAATGACAAGAAATATGTGTGTACCTGCGAGACCGCGCGTGCGAGCGCGTATGTTCGAAAAGAAATGTGTGTACCTGCGGGACCGCGCGTGCGGGTGCGTATGCTCGAAAAGAAATGTGTGTGTACCTGAGGGACCGCGCGTGCGGGCGCGTCTGTTCGTGCTTCCATAGCAAGATTTCGTTTTCCCCCATTTTTGCATCATCGAGTTGAGAGTACATTTAACAAACGTTTTCATTTGGTGTGAAGGGCGCTCTAAAATGGAATATGAACATTAGTGTCAGACCTGACTTGTGGTGGTCGGAAGAGGAGGTGAGAAGATGGGATGGGTCGAGCGAGTGGGACTGTAGGTGGGCCATCATGGAATCACGATGGGCTAGGTGGAATGCGGAGAGTAGGGGGAGAGGTGGGGAGGCCAGGCTGGGCTGTGTACGGTGGAAAGTCCTTCCTGGTTAATGGCATTTTCCTTGCTCTCTCTCAGTAAAATGTTTTCCCCTTCTAGTTCTGAATCAGTCACCAGGGTTGTGTGTCACTTAAAAGATTAAAACGTGGTATGACCATTCGACCTCCATTCCGGAATATCTTGTCTAATCCATTTAGTCTAAAATTCTCCCCACCACATGGACAACAACAGATGAGTCATTTTCGTTCTTTGTTTGTACTGTCTTAAATGTTAAAAGTGATTTATTTTTTCGCCTGAAGAAGACCCAAGAGGTTGAAATGCATCGTGTCTTGTCATGTGCTTTGTTTGTCAATGTCATCGGCGGTAACTAACACCCTCTCTTTCTAAATTTTAAAATTGTTGGTAAGGAACAGGCCTGATGGATAAGTCAGTTTGGAAGGAATGTAGTCTTTTCCTTGCTTAGTTAACCGAGAAGAACACACTGTTCCACTGGATTCAGTATGAAGGAACTAAAATGTTGCACTACGCATAGATTTGAAACTCTCATGTCGACCAAGATTTCAGAGGAGTGTGTGTGTGTGTGTGTGTGTGTGTGTGTGTGTGTGTGTGTGAACGAAAGGTGTGTGTGTGTGTGTGTGTGTGTGTGTGTTGTGCGCGCGCGCGCGCGCGTACGTGTGTGTGTGTGTGTTGTTGTTGTTGTTGTTGTTGTTTGTCCTGTCTTTGAAAGTCCATCACCATGCCAATAGTTGGCCATTAGTAATTAGATGAACTGTTGTGTTAGCCGCTCGACTTAAGTCAAAGAATTCTACGTCTGTATTTCTGTGTCTATCTGTTCGTGTGTGTGTGTGTGTGTGTGTGTGTGTGTGTGTGTGCGCGTGCGCGCGCTCGTGTGCTAGTATGGAGCATGATTTGAGAGAGAGAGAGAGAGAGAGAGAGAGAGAGAGGAGAGAGAGAGAGAAACGAAGAAGGGGAGAGAGAGAGAGAGAGAGAGAGAGAAGGAGAAGAGAGAGAGAAAGAGAGAGAGAGAGAAAAGAAAACGAAGGAGAGAGAGAGAGGGTGGGAGGGGGGGGGGGGGGGGAGAGAGGAAGAGGTAAAGGATAGCTGGGTGGATTGGAACGTGGTTGGTCGTGGGTGGTGGGGCGGTGGGGTGGTGGTGGGTGGAGGCGAGAGGCCCAACGTGTCAATCCACACAATGACCGTCGCACCACGGGCACCAGTTGCGACAGGTTCAGAGCTGATCAGCAAACCGAAACCGAGCTTGTGGGGGCTGTCGTCATTTCCGGGAATCGCCCACGGTTGGAAACAGGACATCCTGTTTGGGTTGACTGCCACCGTAATGATGATGACAAAGCTAGTTGTAGTGGCAGTGGTAGCGATGGTGGTGGTGGTGATGGTGGTGGAGGTGGTGGTGGTGGTGGTGGTAGTAGTAGTAGTAGTAGTAGTAGTAGTAGCAGTGATAATAAGGATGATAATTGTAAAGATAATGTTGATAATGATAACAATAAGAACAAGAATAAGAACAACGACGACGTTAATGATAATGATGATGATATTGAAAACAACAACAACAGCAGTAATAATGATAATGATAATAATAATGATAATAACAATAATGGCAACAACAGCAACAACAACAACGACAATAATAATTGTAATAATAACAATTACAATAACAACAACAATGATAGCAACAAGAAGAACAAGAACAATAACAACAATGTTGATAATGAAAAATAGTAATAATAAAAATAATGATAATAATAATGATAATAATAACAATTATAAGAATAATAATGATAACGATGATGATGATGATGATAATAATAAAGTACCGACATAACGATGATGATGACAAATCCTGCAGCGTCCTCAGATTACGTAATGCACGGCTTTCTGCCCATACCCTGACCATCGACCAACTGCTGTGAGCAGGAATACTTGTCACAGGACGTGTCTCTTCATGGCTCATGGGGTGAAGAGAACTGAAATGAAATAAGATGAAATAAAATAGCATAAAAATAAGATAAGATAAAAAGAATTACGGTGCGAATGTAGACCACATTTCCATGTTAACCTCCCGCTCCTGAAGACTAACACTGACCTTGCTGGTATGGACGATTTCGACGGGAAGAAACTCGGCCAGAGATTACATTGTTTACAAAAACGTGGTCAATGCTTTTTTTATTTTATTTTTTTTTTTATTCATGTTGCTCCACTGTCAGTCTGTGTCTCTCTGTCTGTCTGTCTGTCTGTCTGTCTCTCTAAGTCTCTCTCTCCCTCTCCAAGTCTGTCTCTGTCTCTACCTGTCTATCTGTCTGTCTCTCGGCTTCTCTGTCTGACTCTCTTTGTCTATTAGTCTGTCTCTTTCTCTTTTAGAGAGAGAGAGAGAGAGAGAGAGAGGGAGAGAGAGAAAGATGGGGATGAGGGGGAGGGAGGGGGGGGGTACCTGACTCGCCAATATTTTTGAACGCTTCCTTGCGGCAGAACTTCAGGGTGAAATTGTTTTTAGCGGGATTGCATTTGTTTAAAAGAGAAGAATGATTTTTGTTATGGTCCCTCACCAACGACAGGGAAAGATAACACTCCGTTCACCCCCGCTTAGAGAGTGGTCACAGTAATAACGCCTCGTCCCTAACCTTCGTCAGCACATCGAACTGTCACCATGTTTGTGTGACGCATTTATCTGGCCTGCAAGGACTGATGATAGGGAGATAGGGGCCGACTGCTATGACCCACGAAGCAAGAACGTGTCCACCTTAAAAAGCGACCCCATACAGTCAGTACGTACACAAGAAAGACTTCCAATCTTTCTACCAACCCTTTCTATCCAGCTAAACCAAGAGAGCTGGCTGTTATCTGGAGAGAGAGAGAGAGAGAGAGAGAGAGAGAGACCGGGGTGGTGGTGGGGAGTTGTGTGGGATATCGGGCTTTTGAAATGTAACTGTTGAGGCTATGGACATTCAGTTTAACGAAAAGAGGGCTCCACACTTTTCTGTTTGGACTTCAGTCGTTGTTACTGCCCTTCACCATTTGAAGCAGCCTCGCGGTGCATTCCATGCGATGTAGGCCTACCTCTCGACCTTTAAGCATGATTTTATGAGTGTTAGGACTTACCACGTAGCTGCCAACCATCGCCGAATTTTCTGCTGGAGTTTCCTTTATAATTTTGAAATGATTTCCGAATTTTTCGAAAGCAGTGAAACAATCCAGACTTTCAAAATTCTGCTGAGAACTGTGGGGCTTAGGGTGGGTGGGGGTGGGGTCATCTTTGAATAGGAATGATGAAATATTGCAAAGTAAAGCCCAAGTTAAGGGAGGTTAGAACTGCTTCTAGTCAAAAGCCTCACTGTCTCTCCCTTCTTCAGCCTAACCCCCCCCCACCCCCTTCATTCCCCCATTCCCGAATTTTTATTCCTGAAGGATGGCAGCCAAACTTACACACAGACATGAGCACTATACGGCAGACTCCAGGAAAACCTTTTTCAGGGATGTTCCACCAGATGTGTGTGTGTGTTTGTTATGTGTGTGTGTGTGTGTGTGTGTGTGTGTGTGTGTGTGTGTGTGTGTGCGTGTATGTGTGCGTGCGTGCGTGCGTGCGTGTGTGTGTGTGTGTGTGTGTGTGTGTGTGTGTGTGTGTGTGAATTCAGTTCCTAAAGTGAATAAATATTGATCTCCTGATCTCAGATTTTACGAAAGAAGTTCTCCATTAAGCAATTTTTGCGTGTTTTACAAGTTTTGTATGATGGAGGTTTTCTGTGTTTTCTTTTTTTTTTTTTTTTAAAGAAAACAACTTTGTACTTATAGAACTGACCTTTACGTGATGGCAGCCCTGGTACGACACTTCGTGGTCGGCTAGGCTAATAGATAACATGAATTGAATTCAACTGAGTTAGCCACGAAAAACAAAACAAGCAAACAAACAAAACAAAACAAACCAAAACAACCCCCCCCCAAAAAAAAAACCCTGGTAACATGTACACTGGAGGAAAACCATGTTTATGTGAAAACAAGGAATCTCTTTCTACAAAGTAAAGGAGGTGTTGTTGTCGTCGTTGTTGTTGTTGTCGTTGTTTCTCCTGCACACGCTGTTTTCTTTTTCTGTTTAAAAAAAAAAATTGTTTATTTATTTATTTATTTTTTTAAAGGCAACGTTAGACTGCGGACGCGAACCAGCGTTCCGTGCCGCAATAAGCGTTCAGCACGGTGTTTCGTGAACGGGTGTTTCATGCACGGGTGTTTCGTGCACGGGTGTTTCATGCACGGGTGTTTCATGCACGGGTGTCTCGTGCACGGGTGTTTCATGCACGGGTGTTTCGTGCACGGATGTTTCATGCACGGGTGTTTCGTGCACGGATGTTTCATGCACGGGTGTTTTCATGCACGGGTGTTTTGTGCACGGATGTTTCATGCACGGGTGTTTCATGCACGGTGTTTCATGCACGGGTGTTTCATGCACCCCCCCCC
>CM065741.1:14753747-14771247 GCA_033310375.1 Conus canariensis
ATAGCTCAGTTGGTAGAGCGCCGGACTCGTAATCCAAGGGTTGCGGGTTCGAATCTCCGCCGGGGCCGTTTCGGTACAGGGGGATTTTTTCCTTTGGAGTTAACATTAGTTCTGACTCCATTTCCCATACAGTCCTTCGAATGAGACTATAAACTGAAGTTCCATGTGTGAACGCATGGATGATTACGTCTTGCACACATGTAAAATCCTATCACCAACTTTCGGAAGAGAAGGCTAGTTTGGCCGTTGGTATGGATGACACGTTACACATAGCATGCACCCTCCCCGAAGATGGAGTATGGCTGCTTTAATGGCGGGATAAAAAAAAACAAACAAAAAAAAAAAACGGTCATACACACAAAACTCCACTCCCTTTCTTGGGTAGATGGGATTAATACTTGTCTGTCCATATAGGGAGTGTCCGCAGGAGTATCAGCCTGTGTACGCAGAAGAAGAAGAAGACGAAAACAATAAGATGGAACTGAAACCGGCCATGAGTTTGCTCCACCGCACGACTAGTGGACAGCACAGTGGCAGCCACAAGTGTCGATCATTACGCTGGCTGTGGTGTGCTGCCCTTGTCTCAGTGGTGACTTCCCCTTCCGTTTCTTCTCTTCTCCAGGATCCATGCTTTCAGTAAGTTCAGGTCGAAGTCTTCCATATATACTGGCATGGTTCAGGGAGATGATTGTTGCTGGATGGACGTGGTGACGGCGCCCATGGGTCGGAGGATGCTTACTGATGCCTGCGTGCGTCTCGACTGAAGAATACTCGTTGGTGATAGGTGGGGGTTGAGGGGGTGTGGGGGTGGGGGTTGGGGGGCTGAGTAGATGGTGTCCTTCTTAGTATTTCACCGTATTCTGGATATTCTTTGCTTTAATAATTTCCATGCAGTTTCTGTAAATTCGCCTGGAGCCTGTCACCGCTGCGGTATAGATTTACTGGCGGCGAAAGGGTTAAAATTTCCCCAGTGACCCGGCCACAGGGCAGTGTCTCCACCGGTGGGTTCCCTGATGGCGGCGTGATATTGGTTGCTTCCTGTTGGACTGCCGGAGAGGGGGACAGAACCCGGAGATAGCTGTGTGCAGGGGCAACCCGAAAGAGCGACACGGGAGTCATGCAGGAGACATGGCAGATGAGATAGGGATAAAAGGTTGATAGTGGTTAGCAGAACAAACACAGACTACAAAGAAGAGATGACCGACCACAAGGGGTCAGTTGACAGTCAGGGATATCTGCCTACTTTACCTGTGATAATGTCCTTTAGTTCAAGGCCCTGTGTACTTCTGAGCTCCATCTCTCTATACTGGGTCCGTGCGCGTGATGTATGACATCTTGTTCGTGTCAAAATTGAAAAAAAAAATGCTTACAAACCCGGCTGGTCTGAGAAGATCAGATATTGATGGGAAGAAGCTCCACGAAGGCTTTCTTTTCGTCCACAGATTATCTTCTATAATGGGTTGAAGATGGAAATAGCAGTCAAACTATCTACTGCGATCACCCTCGTTTTCTTCCCCCCCCCCCCCCCCCCCCCCCTTCAGGCTTGCTATATGAAGTGAATGTGTTGAGAATTATGTTTGTCGAGGTAATAATGTTGGTTGTGATATCAGTTGTTGCTGTTATTTCACTCCAAGGTCCTGAACTCTGTTTCATCTGTGGAGAAAAAAAAAAAAGTTGTCCATGCATGTGTGATTGTTTTTAGGACAAAAGATCTGCGTTGAGGGCATTGTTTCTGTTTGTTTGTTTGTTTGTTTGTTTGTTTGTTTGCCTGTTTCTATAAAAGAGAGTGGGGCGGAGTAAAGGGAGAGAGAGAGAGAGAGAGAGTGTGTGTGTGTGTGTGTGTGTGCGTGCGTGATGCGTGCGCGCGCGCGCGCGCGCGCGCGCGTGTGTGTGTGAAGGTTTGTAGCGGTGTGGTAATGATGGGCTATAGACTACATAAACTAGCAGCTGATGCCGATAACAACAGAGAGTAACGCTGTGTAGTCCAGAGGCTTGAACTCGACGGTGCAACGGACCATGTGGCTCGACACATATTTATTCTTTAGTATCATGACAAAGGATCTTCGATCGCCTTCTTTTTTTTCTCTTGTTCTCTTCAGAACATACGCAGTGAAGATACAGAGGATTGAGGACTGGAATTCTGGTTGTATTTCAAGATTCAAAGGTAATAAGTTCTGCATGTATGTGGAATATTATACCCCCTCCCCGCCCCCCCCCCCCTTTTTTTTTTAATGAAGGGTATCTGCAAAAAGATGAAAATCGTCAAAAATAAAACAGGATGGATTAATTGGTTTCAAAAGCGAGGCGTCTGCTGGCGGAAATTGAAACAATTCAGAAGAGAAATCATAATTATATATAACAAACAGAAAACCGGACAAAAACACGACGCGTTTCGACCTCTTTGGTCTTCTTCAGGCAAGAAAAACAACATTCACAACCACCAATGTTAATGAACGTCCGTTTTGCGCCCAGTTTGAGAAGCTACGTGATTGCTCGTTCTTCGCTTTCATTGTCCTGAACGTTATTTATTTTGCATGAAGACGACCAGAGAGGTCGAAACGCGTCGTTTTTTTTTGTCTTGTAATTTGTTTGTCCCGATTGTTCGGCGGAATAATGATAATTTCCATTCTAAATATAGATGTATTAATGTGTATAACAGAATGATGTTTCTGTATGCTGCCCTCCCCCCCCCCCCCCCCCCCCCCCCAAGTCTCCCTGTATACTGCTGCTCTAAAACAAGCAGCGAGGGCAGGTTTCTTGGTGTATGCGCAGACACATTTTCATCGTCGTCGTCATCGTCATCATCACAATCATCATCATCACAATCATCATCACAATCATCATCACAATCATCATCATCATTATTTTTTTTTTTTGTAAATTGTTTTTCCAATAATAACAGCAAAGAAATATCAACAAAACGCATATGAATGAATACACAAAATCGAGAAGGGGGGAAGGGGAGGGGGGGGGGGGTACAGAAATGATGACATACACACATAAAGACATACTTGACAAAACATTCTACGACTTCAGTTCGGAAAAAAAACATAATAATAGTAATAAAAATAAATAAATAAATAAATAAGTAAATGAATAAAAAGAAAACGAACAAGGAACGAGTGACAAAAACACTACTTTTTTTTTCGTCTACAAGGCAGTCGAGGAACATGTACATCCGCTATGCCTGATCATGCAGGTTACAGTCATTAGATAAAATTTTACACAATCGTGAAAAAGTTTTGGAAAATTTCTTAAATGTAACTATTGCTGTCGACCCGTTACTGCCATGTTTTGTTTTCCCCTCCTCTATGTCATTTTATTAGAAACATCAAGTTTTTCATAGGGACACCATTTTCTGTTAAATTCCATGTACTTCATTTCTAAACAATTATTATATTTTTCTATCTTATGTATGTTATTAATATCTCTCAAGAAGTGTTTGATAGTAGGTTTTATTTTGTTTATTCTACATCTATATATATATAATATTTCGCCCATAAAATAGTGTGGTTGAACACCTCATCTGTTTTCGTATGTTCATCGTTTCCAAACAGAACCAGCTCCATATTAAAATTCATTCTGCTGCAATGTTCACATCTTTCTTTCAACATTTTTTTCCCTATAGTCCCCCCCCCCCCCCCCCAAACCCCCGAAGTGTTTTGCAAACTGACATTGCCATAGGTAATGTAATGTTGGATTGAATCGGTGTCAGTTTCGCAGAATGTGCACACATCGCTGACAAGAATTCCCATCTTCTTTAAAATGTAATTTGTAACAAGAATATTATGACAAATTCTTATTTGGAACCATTTTAGTTTAATTTCCTTAATTTGTTTTACTTGTTTTGATACTTGCTCCTAATTTATTAAACAGCTTAATTTATTTTGTTATTTTGCAAAGGAGCTAATATCAAAGATTGTTATTTTTTCTATTATTATCATCATCATCATCATCATTATCATCATCAATCATCATCGTTATGATGATGATGATGATGATGATGATGACGATGATTGTCATTATTATCAGCAGCTGCAGTAGTAGTAGAAGGAGTAGTAGCAGTAGTAGTGGTGGTGGTGGTGGTGGTGATGGTGGTGGTAGTAGCTGAAATAAATGAATAGCAAGAAATGTACGATGATTATGATTAGTGAATAAGTTTAACATGTAGTATGTGAACACGATCAGGCAGGAATCAAATTACGAGGACTGTGGTAAACAAGTAGTGTAAACCTGTAACAATCACGGTTAGAAGATAACAGCTTTATTCGCTTCTCACATTAAACAGCACACGAATGACAATGGGGCCCTGCAGGGGATGGTTCAAGCCGACCTAGAAGACAAGCATAATAAATGTTGAATCACACGCGCGTGGGCGGTTGTCCCGAGGTCCCAGCGTATGTTAGCATAGTAGCGTCAAAAGATAAGGAAAGAGATGCTATCCTTGAAGAGAACGGCAAAAAAAAAAAAAAGAACCCCCCCCCCCCCCCCGCCCCCAGTTTATCCTCCTATCATCGCTACAGACTAGTACTGTTTTCTCCGGGATTTCCTTTGGAGAATAACTGTTTCCCATGTTTTCCCTCGGGACCACGACTATTTCTCTCTCTCTCTCTCTCTCTCTCTCTCTCTCTCTCTCTCTCTCTCTCTCTCTCTCAAAAACAAAAAAACAAAACAAAAAGAAAACAAAACAAAAAAAAAACGAAAAAAAAAAAAAAAAGGAATCTCGAGGAAATCGGCAGTAACAGAGAAATCAGTCGTGATCAGTTAATATGATCGCTGTGTGCCCTGAAGGGGCACGGGCACTGGTATTATTGGTAGTGAGTGCTCCATGGACTGCCGGCTTGAATGTAGAAAAAAAAAAAAACACAGTTGGGGTCCCTGGGATTTCAGCGTGTCCTTCTCTTGCGCCTTCAACGCCTCCACACACGAACACACACGCACGCACGCTCACACGTACGCACCACAACACACACACGAACACACACGCACGCACGCTCACACGTACGCACCACAACACACACACGAACACACACGCACGCACGCTCACACGTACGCACCACAACACACACACGAACACACACGCACGCACGCTCACACGTACGCACCACAACACACACACGAACACACACGCACGCACGCTCACACGTACGCACCACAACACACACACGAACACACACGCGCGCACGCTCACACGTACGCACCACAACACACACACGAACACACACGCACGCACGCTCACACGACGCACCACAACACACACACGAACACACACGCACGCACGCTCACACGTACGCACCACAACACACACCGAACACAACGCACGCACGCTCACACGTACGCACCACAACACACACACGAACACACACACACGCACGCACGTAGCACCACAACACGCACACGAACACACACGCGCGCACGAACGCACGCACGCACGTACCACAACATACACGAATACAGACAGACGACGGACAGACAGACAGACAGACAGACAACACACACACACACACAACGCAACACTCGCATCACACACACGCACACACACACACACACACACACACACACACACACACACACACACACATTTTCTTGTGCGTGCGTGTGTGTGTTTGTGTGTGTGTGTGTGTGTGTGTGTGTGTGTGTGTGTTTACTGAAGGATAATTGGTGTTTTTCCAGCGAAAAGAAGGAAAACAGTTGTGATCCATAGTGGATAGCAACGATCCATAGTGGTAACAACGATCCATAGTGGTAACAACGATCCATAGTGGTAACAACGATCCATAGTGATAGCAACGATCCATAGTGATAGCAACGATCCATAGTGATAACAACGATCCATAGTGATAGCAACGATCCATAGTGGTAACAACGATCCATAGTGGTAACAACGGTCCACAGTGATAGCAACGATCCACAGTGATAGCAACGATCCACAGTGGTAACAACGATCCACAGTGATAGCAACGATCCACAGTGATAGCAACGATCCGTAGTGATAACAACGATCCACAGTGATAGCAACGATGACACCCGTTTCCATGGCAGCCAGGTGTGATCTTGGTGGGGCACAGGGTAAAAAAACTAATCATCCCAGGGCAAGAGGTCTCAGGCCCAGGGAAAACCGGGCACCACTGTTCTCCCAAACTATAATACCGGTTTCTCCAGAGGAAAAGGACACGGCTTATTTTCGGCTTTTGACGCTACTAGGCCTCCATACTCCATTGTTTGCAGTTGTCCTGCGGCCTAAACCCCCATCCCCAGGTCCCCTCCCCCCCACTCCTCACCCCCCCCCCCTCACCCTCACCGTTCTCTGTCTGGGCCATCCCCTCTTCCCAGCCTCCGCCCTCTCCTCCTCTTTCCTCTTCTATTTCGTCTGCCCGAGTTGGGCTGGGCTAGTGGGGATTTCCCCGGTCCCCGGAAAGACTTGAGGCAGATTTGGAGTGATTTTCGCCGCGTTTGGACAGTGTCAAGTCTTGTGGTCATGAGACGATGTGTGGTGTGTACGAGAGGGAGCTTTTGTTCGTGGGCCCAGACGCACGCGTACGCATGCACTCAGAGAAGCGCGCAGGCACCCTCGCATGTACGAACGCACGCGCGCGCGCCTGCGCGCATACACACACACACACACACACACACACACACACACACACAAAACACACACGCACATACGCATACATTCACTCACTCACTCACTCAAGCACACACGCAAGAACGCAAGCACAGACAGACAGACAGACAGACAGACAGACAGACAACAACACACACACACACACACACACACACACACACACACACACACACACACACACACACACACAACACAAACAACCCGCACGCGCGCACTCACAAACACGCGCGCACTTGCACACTACACACACACACGCACACACACACACACACACACACACACACACACACCGTCCGTGCACGCACACTCACAAACACGCGCGCACTTGCACACACTACACACACACACACACACACACACACACACACACACACACACACACAACAACAACAACAACAACAACAACAACAACAACAACAACACATACCTACTAAAGCGCAGGCGTGCACACACACACGCACACAAACACGCAAATACACACCCATGCTCACTCACCCACCTACCCCTACTTACCTACCTACCTGCATACACACACACACACACACACACACACACACACACACACACACACACATATATACACACACACACACACACGCGCGCGCGCGCGCGTGCACGCTTTTCTTGATCCTTCGAATACGATGCGAAAAACCGGGAAAATTGTCTGTTTGCATGCCCCCATCCACCCACCTTCCCACTCCCTGCTTTTCTCTGTCTCTATCTCTGTCTGTCTGTCTGTCCGTCTGTCTGTCTGTCTCTTATCCATTGATCGGAACACAGCTGCGGAATCCTAATGCGTATAGGACAAAGGGACTGCCTCCACCCCCACCCCTACATTCCGCCCTCCCGTCCAGCCCTCCACCTTCCGAAAAGAAAACCCAGTGAAAAAAGCACATAGCGGCAACAGCAGCAGCAACAAACAACAACAACAACACAACAAACACACACACACACACACACACACCACACACACACATACACGGACTGACAGACGTACAGACAGACAGACAGACAGACAGGCACACACACACATACACACACGCGCGCGCGCGCGCACACAACCCCACACACACACACACACACACACACACACACGCGCGCGCGCGTGGACTGACAGGCAGAGAGACACACAAACACAGACATACACCCGCACACACATAGACACACACATACACACACAAATACACAGACAGACAGACAGACAGACAGACACACACACACACACACACACACACACACACACACACACACACACACACACACAAAACAACCCCCCCCACCACCCAAGAAGAAAACGAGATCCCCTCCCTCCCAGAAATTGACTCCATTCTCTGTTCTTCATAGAGTCAACCTATCTCTTTCCTGTCTCTCTGTAGACTGCTGACCATAGTTCTGTCCTTATAGTCAACCTATCTCTTTCCCTGTCTCTCTGTAGACTGTCTGACCATAGTTCTGTCCTTATAGTCAACCTATCTCTTTCCCTGTCTCTCTGTAGACTGTCTGACCATAGTTCTGTCCTTATAGTCAACCTATCTCTTTCCCTGTCTCTCTGTAGACTGTCTGACCATAGTTCCCGTTCCTATAGTTTCATATCCCTATCTCTGACTCTGTCTCTCTGTAGACTGTCTGACCATAGTTCTGTCCTTATAGTCAACCTATCTCTGACCCTGTCCGCTGAGTGTAACTTTATCTACTGCAGTTTCTTTGCTGCCCGACTCTATAGTAAACTCGGAAAATCGTCCCAACGGTATCAGTCAGCGTAAACAAACGTGCATTCCGGACATTACAGCATGGATGACACATGAACACCTCCAGCTGAGTAAAGACAAGACGGAAACAATTTTTTTACCGCAAGCAGAAAGGTTCTTTGCTTAGAGTGTGCTCCAACATTGTGCAGCTCGATCCTTGCCTAATTCGTCCATCTAAATTTGTTTGTAACTGTGGTGTTACATTGGATAGTAGACAGACCATCAGTCCGGTGGTATTATTTCCTCGGTTTGTCCTGTGTGACATCTGGACCTCTGCTGCAGCATTAGGTCTGTTCGGCCATTTTGTTTCAGGGGATGTGACCCAAACCATAATTTGTGCTGGTGTTCTTTATCGGCTAGGTTACTGTCATTCTCTTCTTGCTGACTGTTCGAAACATCTCGTTCTTAAAGTTATAGAATAGAGAGTACAGAACGATGGAGCCAGAAATGATTTTCAGATGTTCAGAATTTATTCTGGTATTGCTCCTGTCCTTCATTTTTCTTCATTCGCTTCTTGTTGGGAAAAAAAGACAAAAAAAAAAAAAAAAAAAAAAAAAAACTAATAAAGAAAAAAAAAGAAAAAAAGAACCGAGCTTCTTCTTCTTTGCGTACGCCTTGGTCTACGCGGTCAGTCCGGCCCTTGAGATGAACAGTGCCGTTTTCTCCAGCTCTTGTAGACTGCCGCAGAGCTTCGTCTTTAGAGTTGTCTCTGTTGGCTCAAACAGTCACTTGTGTCGAAAGCTCAAAGTGGTGCCTTCTCCAGTCTGTCCTTGTGGGCAGGAAGAATATTCAGCGGAGCACGTGCTCCAAAAATGCCCGTTGCGTGAACAGACAAGGAGAGAGAGGCGTGGCCCAAACCGAGCTGGTGTGTTTTCTGTCTCGGGTCAGTTTCAAGTGTCTGAATGGTCGTGCTTCATCAGTGTTTGTGTGATCTTCATCCGCTGCACACTCCTGCCCGGCTGTTTCATTCCTCTGGTGCGTGTGTGTGTGTGTGTGTGTGTGTGTGTGTGTGTGTGTGTGTGTGTGTGTGTGTGTGAAAGAGAGAGAGAGGAGAGAGAGAGAGAGAGAGAGAGAGAGAGAGAAACCAAGAACGTTGTAAACACTGATGGCTACTCCTGTACATATCCAATAATATCACCATCGAACAAACCAGCTAGCAAATCCACAACCTCCCCACCAAACAAACCTCTTCCAACCCCAAACTTCAACCACCAACTCCCCCCCCCCTCTTCCCCCACTCCCAAACACCACCACCCTGCCACCCTCAAACGTGAGTGCGAATTCTCAGAAACTGGCTTGCAGGTGGAACAGACCTGGCCACTGTCCCAACCGGGAAGTCGCGCTGCAGTCATGGTTTGGAAAATCCCTCAGGGGTGCAAGCTGACTTTTTTTTTTTTTTTTTTTTTTTTTTTTTTCGCCGACTAGTGCCTGGAACAGAGTGTCACAGACAGTAAACAACCTTCTCCATTTGAGCAATACCACTCACCAGGAAGTTCGTCATTGCTTCGGTAAAAAGCCTGACTTCACATACAAGTTGATCGCTGCAAAATAAAAGACTTCAGTCCCGTCGATCTTGAAAAAAAAAAAAAAAAGTTTGCTGTTTTGCCCAACGAAAAAAACAAACATATTATAAGATAAACGCGAAACTTTTCGACCTCTTTGGTCTTCTTCAGACAAGACAAACAACATTGAAGCCAATGAAAACGAACAACGAACACAGTCGCTTACCTTTCCCACAACTGGGCGCAAACGGATGCGAATGGAAACGAGGCTGCTGCTTAGGAGACAATGCGGTTTTGAAATAATGATAATAATGATACTGCTACTACTAATCATGATAATGATGATGATGAGAATTATTATCATTATTATCATGAATATTATAATAGTTACGACGATGATAGAGAAAAAAAAATACTAAAGAGAGATTACTACCACTTTTAGTAACACTACGATGATAGCAGTTGTATCAATAGTAACTATGCTGACAGAAGGGGGAGAAAGGAGAGGGCCTAGAGGATAATGGAACAACATGGTTGCGATGGCCATCGACATTATCACTATCGTGTTTGATATCATACATCATCATCATTATCTTTCTTTGTTATTATTATCATTATTTTTAAAAATTTTATTACTAAAACTAGTTTTTCTTACTATCATGATTGTTGTAACTGTTGTTACTACCATCATGATTGTTACAACTATTATATTTACCTAGTGTATTATGTTATTAGTATATTTATTTGTTATATTTCAACCTACCATTTTTTTCCCTAATCTGCTTGTTATTAGTATATTTATTTGTTATATTTCAACCTACCATTTTTTTTTCTAATCTGCTATATCAGTACTACCATTATTTTATTATTACGATCATGGTTATCACCACAGCTGTTAACAAACTTCTTAGATTCTTCCTTTCTTTCTTCCTCGTAGTCTGTCCTCCCCTTTCTCTGTCCTGTCCTCCTGTCATCTTTCTCCTCTTTGTTCTTCCTGTCCTCCTCACCCCTCTTTTCTTCGTCCCGCAGTCTTTTCTCCTCTTTGTTCTTCCTGTCACTCCTTTTCTCTTCACTTTTCTCCTCTTTGTTCTTCCCTGTCAGTCTTTCCTCCTCTTTGTTCTTCCTGTCTCAGTCTTTCTCCTCTTTGTTCTTCTGTCAGTCTTTCCTCCTCTTTGTTCTTCCTGTCCTTTCAGTCTTTCTCCTCTTTGTTCTTCCTGTCCTCTCATCTTTTCTCCTCTTTGTTCTTCCTCTCAGTCTTCTCTTTGTTCTTCCTGTCCTTTCAGTCTTTTCTCCTCTTTGTTCTTCCTGTTCTTCATCTTTTCTCCTCTTTGTTCTTCTTCCTGTCAGTCTTTACTCCTCTTTGTTCTTCCTGTCTTCCTTTCACTCTTTTCTCCTCTTTGTTCTTCCTCTCAGTCTTTTTTCTCTTTGTTCTTCCTGTCCTCTTTCAGTCTTTTCTCCTCTTTGTTCTTCCTGTCTTCTCTTTCACTCTTTTCTCCTGCTTTGTTCTTCCTGTCCTTCAGTCTTTTCTCCTCTTTGTTCTTCCTGTCTCCTTTCACTCTTTTCTCCTCTTTGTTCTTCCTGTCCTTCCTTTCACGTCTTTTCTCCTCTTTTTCTTCCTGTCTTCCTTTCAGTCTTTTCTCCTCTTTGTTCTTCCTGTCCTCCTTTCAGTCTTTTCTCCTCTTTGTTCTTCCTGTCCTTTCACTCTTTTCTCCTCTTTGTTCTTCCTGTCTTCCTTTCAGTCTTTTCTCCTCTTTGTTCTTCCTGTCTTCCTTTCAGTCTTTTCTCCTCTTTGTTCTTCCTGTCTTCCTTTCACTCTTTTCTCCTCTTTGTTCTTCCTGTCCCTTTCACTCTTTTCTCCTCTTTGTTCTTCCTTCGTCCTTCAGTCTTTCTTCTCTTTGTTCTTCCTGTCCTTTCACTCTTTTCTCCTTTTGTTCTTCCTGTCTTCCTTTCACTCTTTTCTCCTCTTTGTTCTTCCTGTCTTCTTTCAGTCTTTTCTCCTCTTTGTTCTTCCTGTCTTCCTTTCACTTTTTCTCCTCTTTGTTCTTCCTGTCCCTTTCACTCTTTTCTCCTCTTTGTTCTTCCTCTCACTCTTTTCTCTTTTGTTCTTCCTGTCCCTTTCATCTTTTCTCCTGTTTGTTCTTCCTGTCCTTTCACTCTTTTCTCCTCTTTGTTCTTCCTGTCTCTTTCACTCTTTTCTCCTCTTTGTTCTTCCTGTCTCCTTTCATCTTTTCTCCTCTTTGTTCTTCCTGTCTCCTTCAGTCTTTTCTCCTCTTTGTTCTTCCTGTCCTTTCACTCTTTTCTCCTCTTTGTTCTTCCTGTCCTTTCAGTCTTTTCTCCTCTTTGTTCTTCCTGTCTTCCTTTCACTTTTTTCTCCTCTTTGTTCTTCCTGTCTCCTTTCAGTCTTTTCTCCTCTTTGTTCTTCCTGTTCAGTCTTTTCTCCTCTTTGTTCTTCCTGTCCTCCTTTCACTCTTTTCTCCTCTTTGTTCTTCCTGTCCTTTCAGTCTTTTCTCCTCTTTGTTCTTCCTGTCTTCCTTTCACTTTTTTCTCCTCTTTGTTCTTCCTGTCCTTTTCAGTCTTTTCTCCTCTTTGTTCTTCCTGTCAGTCTTTTCTCCCCTTTGTTCTTCCTGTCCTATTTTCAGTCTTTTCTCCTCTTTGTTCTTCCTGTCCTTTCAGTCTTTTCTCCTCTTTGTTCTTCCTGTCTTCCTTTCATTTTTTCTCCTCTTTGTTCTTCCTGTCCTTTCAGTCTTTTCTCCTCTTTGTTCTTCCTGTCAGTCTTTTCTCCTCTTTGTTCTTCCTGTCCTTTCAGTCTTTTCTCCTCTTTGTTCTTCCTGTCTTCCTTTCACTTTTTTCTCCTCTTTGTTCTTCCTGTCCTCCTTTCAGTCTTGTCAGCTTAGAACGTTTTCAAATAAAGCCGCGGAGTCGATTTCAGCACAATTTGTCCGAAATCTGAATGACTTCCGAAGCATCGTGAATGTAAATGTTTCGGCCTTACCGACTGAAAATGTTGACTTGCGAATCGAGAGCACACATTTCGGCCCTTGATCAACCAACCTCAAAGCGAATAATTTGATCAAGGCCGTCAGTAGTGAAGCGAACTCCCGGATTGCTTGTAAATTTCATCTGGTTCGTGATTTAGACGAAACTCGCCTTTACTCTCAAATGTCTGATCGTTTGGTCTGCAATACAAGATCGTTGAGATCCGTGTATCTGACCGATCCTAGATTTGTGGATGATAAAAAAAAGGGATGGCTCACCATGTTCTGGGAACTGCGAGGGTTTGCAAAAACCAAATGAAGTTCTCTTTTATTAGAAATTAAATAGCAATTCGTTGACAAACTCTTCGGATCTGAAAATCAGTTATCGGTGATTAGACCGAAATTTCCACTCTTGATTCGAAAACACGCATTCATTTAGTGCGTCACAATATTCGAGTTCACGATGCCTTTGAAAGTAAAGAAGTATTTTCAGGAGAAGTAATCAGTTGCATCAATTTTCACGTGCTATTCGAAACCGTTCCCCGCACTGTATCAGTTCAGTTTCACTCAGAGCACCACAGCAAACAGTACGTAGCAGCTTAAGTGTTCTTCCCCGTCAGAACAGGTGTTTAAGTAAAGTATCAGTGAGTAGATCGTTGTGACAGGGTGATCACTGCGAAGAAGATTGCAGACTTCAGTAAAGAGAGAAACTTTGGTTTGACATTGATCTGCAAACAAAGTACACAAACCAATCGATCGTTCAGATAAGAATGACCTGTTGTATAAAGTATCAGATCTTTCGCTGTCTTTGTTTCGGGTCGAACTGAAGAAGGGGATGGGTGGGAAGGGGGTGGGTAGTAGGTGGGTGGGTGAGTGGTATGGGGGGGGGGGGGGGGGTTGGGTTGATGGAGGGAACGGAGATGGGAGGCATCAATAGTCCAATGAAGCGTGAATTTATAAAAGCTCTCGTGCTTCAAAAGTCCATATTAGTTCTTTTCGTGGTGGGAAAAATACTATTCTCGTCAAGAAAACAGCAATGGTTACTGCTTTCATGTGAAAAAAAAAAAAATCACTGACGTGGGTGCATCATAATTACTCGGACATTGTCTTGCTTTTCTCCCTGGTCTGGTGGTCCAACATGATCACAATGACTAAACGATCATTCTGACCCATGAAAGCGTCACTGTGACTCAGGAAAACAGATTTTTATGACTGCTGAAAATATGTAAGTATGACTCGCAAAAACAGCTAGGTAAGGTGACTCAAGTGCATGCGCACTGGTGTTATTGCCGAGACCCTTGACCCTGTAGGGGATTGCTTTGACCCTGTATGGGGTTGCTTTGACCCTGTAGGGGGTTGCTTTGACCCTGTAGGGGGTTGCTTTGACCCTGTAGGGGGTTGCTTTGAGAAAATACTGAAATTATCCCAGGGCTTTTTGTTGTTGTTCACACTACTCAGCAGCTACACTGATCTTGAAATTGGGCGAATTTGACACGATACAAGACACACGGGAAGTTCCACTGCTCTTTGACGAGGAACAAATAATTCCTGAATGAAATGAAGAAGAATTTGTGTATGCGCTGTACAGGGATATGCACCTTATCATTGTGATAAGACTGAATGAAATAAGTGAAGAATTTGTGTATGCGCTATACAGGAATACGCACCTTATCATCGTGATAAGACTGAATGAAATAAATGAAGAATTTGTGTATGCGCTAGACAGGAATACGCACCTTATCATTGTAATAAGACTGCAGTTAGTTCATAAAATGTTAGTCTGCTGATATTGAACTGAAAATCTCAGACATTTTTTTTTCTTGAATTTAGAAACAATCGAGCTAAAATCTACTTCATAATACTACAGTGAAAAAAAGCAGCAAACAAACAGATCAAAGAAGGGGAGAGAAAAAAAAAAACAACAACACTAACAGCTAGAAACAACAGCAGCAACAACGACAACGACGACAACAACAAGAATAACAACAATAACAACAACTACTATTACAACAACAGCAACAGCTTGCAAGAGAAAAGTATTTACTTCTGTAATGTTTAGAGGTAAAGAAGGAATGATACTGGTTGGCTTTGCCTCTAGCACCTACCTCACAGCTTCATTCCCTTTTCAAATGCTGCACCACACGCCCTTCGTTCTGAGTGCTTTTGTGTCCAGTTAGTGTATAACTTAATTTGAATTTGTATTGCTTAAAGGCCCGGATATCTTCTTCATAATAAATCAGCTGGTTCTTGTAATTGTGGACATCCTTGAGTGGCCCTTTGCGGTCGGCTGGGCTACAAGCAGCATTATCTTACCTTACATTTGTAATTGTGGATTAATTTTGCCTAAATTCCTCGTACGTAACAACAGGATTCCATTTCACGAACTAAATCTTTAACCCGGCAAACCTTTCTATCCACCCACTTCTGCACAAAGATGACCTTTTTTGTCCCTTAGGATTTTAGCGTTATAATGAATACGTTCAGCGAGAAAGTTGTAAAGGCTGTCAAGCGTGTGTTTGTCACATAATTTGCTACAGTGCTTGGTGAATAGGATCGTTAATACTTTGTGTAATGTTACGTGCATGTTCTCCGCCAAATTCGTCTGTATTGCTAACAAGAGAGTATAACTTCAACACAAAGCAAGCTGAGTTAAAGTCTTCCTAACCAACCAATTTTCATTGTTGGCACGAGAGAACACCCATCACACATGACGAGTCTACCATCTTACACGACTGACAAACTGCAGATCTTTTTTTTTTATCTGGCTGATTTTATCACCCCAGAGAAAATAATACAACATTTATCCTCCTAGATTAAAACTACGTGGATTTTTACATGCTCAAAACTAACATGATTGTGGAATCATTAACCACAACAATTATCATTAACTGTTATTACAGTTGTGCACCAATAGAATTATGATGCCCGCGGGAAGAGTTGCTGTTCTTCAGTCCCGTGTCAAACCAAAATAACGAATACTATCGCCCACAGAGGTTGCTAGTCAACACGAAAGTCACACTGTAAAGTCATTTGCATACACAAATTATGTGCACGCATTCTGCCTCAAATACATTCGATTCAAACAAAGAAATTGTAGTCATTACGAAAGAATCGGTGAGTACAACATTGGCACCAGTCTGACGTAAGCAGTTGGACAATAATACTTTATTAACAACATAGATATGTGCCCCGGTTACGTAGGTATTCGATCCCGCTGACTGAAGATATCGACTGTCCGCCATACTGGGTCGGCTTCTACGTCACACACGCACATCCTCGACAAAACCAGTTTGTCCAGATAACCCCCCCCCCCCCCCCCCCCCCCAGCAGATTTGGTGTAGCTGAAATAACAAAAAAAAAACCTCTGTGGAGACGAATTTCATAACTGAATCGGCGTCGATGAAAAGAGTCGCTATTCAGAAGAAGGTGGGCCGCGGGTGGGTTATCTACTCCTGACCCGGTGTAACGAAAAGTTTTAACTCCCCGAATGATTTAACTCCCAGGGAGTTAAACTGTTCATTGTAAATGTTAACTCCCTGGGAGTTAAACTAGAATATAAAAAACTAACTCCCACTGTGTTTCAGTTTGACTCCAGGGGAGTTATTCTGACATACCACCAGAATGACTCCCACCCACCATCCACTCCCCGCACCTCGCTACCACCCATGCATCTTATATATACATATATGCCAGTCAACTCACCACTGAGGAAGGCATTAAAACCGAAAATTTTGGAAATCTTTTTATCTTGTCTGTTGTGGTTTTTAAACTCTCTGTTATATATTATAATTTTTTTTTTTTCGAAATGCGCGCGCGCGCGCGCGCGCGCGCGCGCGCGTGTGTGTGTGTGTGTGTGTGTGTGTGTTGTCAGGTAGAATTGTTTCCTTCAATATTATTGGTTTCTGTGAATTAGTCATGTGTCCTGAATTTTATTGAAAAATGTGTGGTTTTCTGATTGGCTGGCCGGCTTTCATTTTTAGCTTGGCACACGCACACCACCACACCTGTGACGAGTCACTTGACAACTTCATCAGATCGGTCCCAAGCAGCCACTCTCTTGTACAAATTGTACAAAAACAGGCCCCCCTCCCCCCTTTTTTTTTTCTTTCTCTATCCTATGTGTCTCGCACACAAATTTCTAATCTATGCCAACCCTTTTTCTCCTTCCTTCCCTTCCAGATGTAGCGAGTCAATACAAACAATTTTACGTCACGTCGCGACTACTCGTCATTCTCTCCCCACCTTCCTTACCCTCTCAACCCCCCCCCCCCCCCCCCGCACTCCCTAATTTAGCGACATGACACAATGAAAAATTGAAAATTTTCCATTTCTACACCATTTGAGTGTAATGGCCTACATTTATGGGTGACTGCTTGATAGTCGCATAGATTCCATGAGAGAGAGAGAGAGAGAGAGAGAGAGAGAGAGAGAGAGAGAGAGAGAACGCCAAAGACTGAAGGTACAGTATTTCCATCAAAGGCATCAAACTATTAATTCATATATACACAGACTTTACATACAGATTATATACAAAAAGGCATAGTAAAATATCAAGGACATGCATAGATGAGCACATGAATATGTACACGGACATTTCCTTTCCCTATGACGATGATGATCATGAACAATAAATCCCCTTCTCCATTCTCT
>CM065741.1:14776247-14793747 GCA_033310375.1 Conus canariensis
TGGTTTCTGTTTTCAAGGTTTTTCTATTAGTGTTTTAACATCCTGTTTCATATGTCTGTTTTCTTTCTCTCCTATCCATTTCTTCTTCTTTTTTTCTTTTTTTTACAGTGTAAAATTAATTTTTGTCAAGTCGTTGTTACACTGACGGAGGAGTTGTTAACTGCAACTTGTTTTCACCCACTGAGAGAGAGAGAGAGAGAGAGAGAGAGAGAGAGAGGAAGGAGAGAGAGAGAGAGAGAGAGAGAATCAGAAGGGGTGGAGAGAGAGAGAGAGAGAGGAGAGAGAGAGAGAGAGAGAGAGAGAGATTCAGATTCAGATTCAGATTCAGATGTTTTATTCTTATAGGCCTTGGCCCCTCAGAAGGTAGATATACATGAAACATAATAAAGCCGCATCACCAGATTCAATATAATAATTACATTGCATAAACGCTTCGCCTTTTGAAAGCTTTATATAGATAAACTGCAAACTGTTTTACAGTGCTTTCATTCTTCGATGACAATTAACAAGACAAGCCTGAACAGACAAGGTCTTGTATGAAATTTCCGTGGAATGAATTTTCCTCTTAAATCTTGAAATTCTGGACAAGTTAATGCAAAATGCACTTCATCTTCTCTTGACTGTCGACATAGTGGACATAGCAGATCAGAGTTATTGATTTGTTTATAACGATAATGATGAACAAAAGTATCAGGTGCCTGTCCATACGCATTGACATGTACATTGGGAGAGAGAGAGAGAGAGAGAGAGAGAGAGAGAGAGAGAGAGAGAGAGACGCTAGGCTCGCAATACTGTCATACACTTGACCCGGAGTAACCGCTGTCAAACGAAAACAAACAGCAAAAAAAAAAAAACCTCACGCCCTCACGCCAACACAAACGCACACATTGACATGCTCACGTTGGCATGCGACTACCAACACATGAATAAAGGGCAATAACTCCACTGGGAAAGTGAAGGAAGCGAACAGGGTGGTGGTGGGATAAAGTGGGGGGGGGGGGGGGGGGGAGGGGGGGAGAGGGGGGGGGGAGAAAGCAATATTGAATTATTTGTGACGAGGGAGTGCTGGCTGCAAATAGCTCTTTGTGAGTACAGGTACTCAACGTAATCAGACACAGCTCGTTGGAAGAAGATCCTGCTGCAATCCACGTTGCTGTTTGCTGGGCTATGATGGACACGCACACACACACACACACACACACACACACACACACACACACACACACACACACACATTCTCTGTCTGTCTGTCTGTCTGTCTGTCTGTCTGTCTCTCTCTCTCTCTCGCACACACACACACCACAACACACAAACCACACACACACACACACACACACACACACACACATCGAGCATGCGCCTGGATATTCGGAATGGAGATAGGCAGCGAACAGTGGACCCCAGAATCCCTGCAATCTATTTATCATAGGATTAGATTTCAAAGGGAGGTAACATGGCAGGTATAGTCTTCCACGACGTCAAGGGAGGTAACAATGGCAGGTAACCAATTCTTCCATGACTTACGACATTGACTACGTAAACAAAAAAAAAATGAAATGGAAACAAGGATGTGAACGGTGGGGGAAGAAGATTATGTTCAGGAGGAGGTAGTGGTGGTGGTGGTGGGGCAGGGGTGGGAGGAGGGGTGCGGTGGGGGGGGGGGGGGGGGTGATGGGGGGAAGGCGGGGAGGATGTCGACGAATAAGAGGACGTTAAAGTGTAGATAGTAAAACCCCTCGCTGGGGGGGGGGGGGGGGGGGGGGGGGGAGTGATGGGGTGAGGGCGGGGAGGATGTCGACGAATAAGAGGACGTTAAAGTGTAGATAGTAAAACCCCTCGCTGGGGGGGGGGGGGGGGGGGGGGGGGAGTGATGGGGGGAGGGCGGGGAGGATGTCGACGAATAAAGAGGACGTTAAAGTGTAGATATTAAAACCCCTCGCTTGGGGGAGGGGGGGGGGGGAGTGATGGGGGGAGGGCGGGAGGATGTCGACGAATAAGAGGACGTTAAAGTGTAGATATTAAAACCCCTCGCTTGGGGGAGGGGGGGGGGGGAGTGATGGGGGGAGGGCGGGGAGGATGTCGACGAATAAAGAGGACGTTAAAGTGTAGATATTAAAACCCTCGCTTGGGGGGGAGGGGGGGGGGGAAGAGGTGGATGGGGGGGGGGGGGGAGGATGTCGACGAATAAGAGGACGTTAAAGTGTAGATAGTAAAACCCCTCGCTGGGAGGGGGGGGGGGGGGGGGGGAGTGATGGGGGGAGGGCGGGGAGGATGTCGACGAATAAGAGGACGTTAAAGTGTAGATATTAAAACCCTCGCTGGGAGGGGGGGGGGGGGGGAGGGATGGGGGGGGAGGGGAGGGGGGAGGGCGGGGATGTCGACGAATAAAGAGGACGTTAAAGTGTAGATATTAAAACCCCTCGCTTGGGGGGGGGGGGGGGGGGGGAGGGGGGGGGGGGGAGTGATGGGGGGAGGGCGGGGAGGATGTCGACGAATAAGAGGACGTTAAAGTGTAGATATTAAAACCCCTCGCTTGGGGGGGGGGGGGGGGGGGGGGGGGGGGAGTGATGGGGGGGAGTGATGGGGGGGAGGGCGGGGAGGATGTCGACGAATAAGAGGACGTTAAAGTGTAGATATTAAAACCCCTCGCTGACAGTATATCAGCATATGGGAACTATTAAATTCTATCAAGTGAACAGAGCTATTATGTTACGTTCAGTTACAGCTGATTTTTTTTTTTTTTTTTTTTTTTTTTTAGCTGTCTCCTCAGTCTTTGTTACATTTTGGTGAGTATGTCGCTCGAGTACAGGAGAGATAGGTTTGTTCTTGCGCTCCCTCTTTTCGCTGAGCTCGCCATTTTGGTGGTCACATCCAGCAAAGATCGCAGGAAAGCGGTATGCAGATCGACTCGTCACGTGATCGTGATTCACGCGCGGACCTCATTTCTGACCCCCCTCCCCCCCCTCTCCCCCCCCCCCCCCCCCCCCCACCATGAGGCGATCCGTGCTGTTTACTCAAGGCGTGGTGTGACCTCTTCATTTCAGAGAAAGGTACGGAAGCGCAAATAGAATCAGATTTGACACAGAATGGGACGGCAAAATCGAAAACGAATTCGTGATCTTCGTTTTGAAGGACAAAACAAACAAACAAAAAAACAAACAAAAAAAAACCCACACACACACACACACACACACACACACCACACACACACACACACAAAACCCAGAAAAATCGTGCCTGGTGGGGGTGGTGGGGGTGGGATGTCGAACACACGACCTTCACCTTTGTTACGACTGGCTAAACACCTTTTGCTTGCCAATATCTTTCCTAAAAAGCTGAGCGTGTTCAACTCCCCTAGCAGCTGGGCGGTGGGGATTTGTTCTTCTTCTCTCTCGCTGGCTCGCCTTGGTCGGTGACACGGCACATATCCAGAGTCGAAAAGTTCGTGCATTTGAGTGAGATGCTCGCTTCACAGTATGACACAGGCTTTTTGGCGAGACTCGTCAATAGTTCTGGTCTGTTGGCCTGGCCAGACATGGTTGACCACCCTTGGCATCTAACAGATCAGTGAGTGGTCTTCTCAACGCCAGGGGAAAAAAAACGACATCACAATGGTCTCCGAACACAGCAGGTGAAGGGGACAGCTGGGAAAATGAAGCACGTGCAAAAAGGTAGCCCAAAACTACGTTAAAGATGACGAATATAATTTTGCTTTGAGCTAATGGTTAAGCAACCATTAAAGGATGCAAAGGGGATGATTGAAAAGTGCCAACAGTCTTAGTGGTCATCTCTGCTGTAACATCGCCCAAGCATACTTATCATACGTAAATTCAAAATTGAAATGAAATTGAAATCAAAATTTAAATTAGAAAAAAAACCCCACTCGCGACTTGAAGTTGAAGAGCAAAATCTAAAATCAAAATGGAATTGAAATAGAAATAGAAATTGAAATGGAATTACACGTGAAACTGAAGATCAAAATGCAAGATGATCAAAGAGAGACTATAGCCAGTATGGTTCACATGTGCGGCTTACATTTCATGCAGAGAGTAGACGTTACAACCAGGAAGCGACAGAGTCATACAGATTTTCTTTTCCCTTATCAAATAATTTCCTTGTTCGACGAAATTTTTTTTAAACTGTTTTCGAACATCAGTTTTGAAATCTTCAATGTAGCACTTTTTGCACTGTATTGCCTGGATGACTTAAAAGATGTCCGAGAAAGTGACGCACTGTTAAAGTTACCGAAGATACATATCCATCCAGAAATGTCCTACTCTGTCCACCCAGCAGGACATGGGTACCTGCTTCAGGTCAGGGGAAGCTAAAAGCGACGGAAGGAGAATGATGGGCCCCGCATTTTTAACGCCGTGCTCCAGACACGGTGAACCTCTCATAAATCACTGCCCCCAGGCTATGAGGCCATGGGGGGTTTTAATGTTTGGGCTATCCTAGCAAGTCACCACAAGGGTCGTTGACTGTTTCAGACACACGCCCACCCTCCATCTTCTAGAGAGACGTCACCATGGAAGACCCCAAGAACGCAGCAGGGCCGCCCCAGCCTACAGCACGTCCCAGTACCCCCCTGGGGCCTACCCGCCACCCCCACAGGGTGGTTACTACCCGCCACCCCAGGGGTATGCTCCTCCCCCTCAAGGTGGTTACCCCCCTCCCCAGGCCGGGTACGCCCCACCTCCCCAGGGCTACATGGCCCCTCAGTCACAGATGCAGGTGAGGGTGATAGGAGGAAGCCATGATGATAATGATAACGACGATGATGATGGTGATGATGATGATGATGGTGATGATGGTGATGATGATGATGATGATGGTGATGATGATGATGATGACGATGATGATGATGATGATGACGAAGATATAATGATGGTGATGATTATGATGATGATGATGATGATGGTGATGATGATGATGACGATGGTGATGATGAGGATGATGATGATGGTGGTGGTGGTGGTGGTGACGATGTTGATGATGATGATGATGATGATGATGATGATATAATGATGATGATGATGATGATGAGTGGTGGTGGTGGTGGTGACGCGACCGACGACGACGACGACGACGACGATGATGATGATATAATGATGATGATGATGGTGGTGGTGGTGGTGACGATGATGATGATGGTGATGGTGATGTGATGATGGTTGTGGTGGTGGTGGTGATGATGATGATGATGGTGGTGGTGATGGTGATGTTGATGGTGGTGATGATGATGATGGTGATGATGATGATGATGATGATGATGGTGTGGTGGTGGTGGTGGTGATGATGATGATGGTGATGATGATGATGGTGATGATGATGATGATGATGACGACGACGATGATGATGATGGTGACGATGACGATGACGATGATGACGATGACGACGACGACGATGATGATGATGATGATTTTAGTATCAACGTTTCTCTTGCCATTTATCCCCGGGGGATGGAATGTGGGGCTACATTTGATTACCGTATTAAAAACGGTCAGATAAGCGAAACATCTCTCTAGTGATAAACTTAACAGTACTAACCGAAGAACACACGAAAGAAGGAATAAGATGAAGAAGCTGCGAAAGAGGATGTTAGTTTCTTGCAGAGAACAGTGATCAGTAGTTTTAATGCAGTTGGCTCATATGGTATGAATCACATTCGTTTTTCAAGATGAGCGACGTTTCGTTCTTGATATTTTGGACCATGACGTACGTAAAGTCATTATAAAACAGATCATAAATTTCTGTACGTTCCATTGCTCAAAACGCTTAACTGATACGGTATTGGATTGCACTGTATTGTATCGTGGAAATATGGTATTGCAATGCATAGAATTATCACGTATTGTATCAATCTGTATTGTAAATGTTGTCATAGGAACGGATTTTCTCTGCCCGTTTACATGACAAGTTCTCTAGAAGTCTGTACCTGAAATTACACACACACACACACACACACACACACACACACACACACACACACACACACACACACACACGAAAGGAAACAACAAGTAGCGAACCGCACTTTTTCCCAGTTAGTTGTCATGATGAGAATGAAAACATGCAGCTTTTAAAGCTAGCTTTTCGTACTTAACCTGAAAATTCACTTTTGCTTCAGTTAAATCTTTTTATAACATGAAAAAGAAATGCACAACTTTAATAGCCAACGTTTTAGAAGGAAAATATCTATTTTTTATGGCAAATTTTTTATCATAACTCGAAAATCATGTACATATTGCAGCTTTTAAAAAAAAACATGATGTTAATGAAAATGTACATCATTTCTTGATATGGTTTCACAGTTACGCTGGTAAAATGTTAATGTACATCTTTAGCTGTCGCTTTTGAAAACAAAAATCAAATGCACAGTGTTTGTAGTTTTCCTTTTTCGATATAAAATCATTACAGTTGTTTTTTTTAAATATGAAAACATAAATGTTCAACTTCTACATGTACGGGTTTATGATGAAAATAAGAATACACAGCTTTGTTGTAGTAATTATATGACAGGTTTTGTGCTCAGATTTTTTTTTGTTGACCAAAATATTCTGTTTGATATATTAAGGAAAAAAAAAACGTACGACGTTTTACGGAGTTCGCATCATCTACTGACTTCCGTTTACACGCAGTGGCTAGATACTTAACTTTTTAAAAGGTTTATGCGCGGATAAAATGTGAAAGTCCCGACGGAGTCTTTGAAAAGGTTACAAATAATTTGTATTGCAGTCTATATTTTCTGTGTGAATTTTTAAAAATGAAATATGAACTATATTAAAAACAAACAAACAACTAAATTTGCGGATTTTTTTTTTTTGTACCAGATATACTGATTCTTTTTGCATTGAAATTTTCCCAACAAAAATGAAAATGTACAGCTAGCTTTTAGAATGAAAAGGAATGCGCAACCTTTTTAGGTTAGATTTTTGAATGACCTGTTGAAATTGGTAGGATATTACAAGTAGCTTTTGGGACAAAAACTGACAATAATAACGTACGTTCGTAGGTTGCTTTTAGATCGAACATCAAAACGTACAACTTTTATCGCAATATGAATCTGAATAGTTTGTGAGTTTCAGCTGCTAGAAATTTTAAAAGTGATTTTTAAGTAACTTCGACAGTTGAAATGGACGAAAGAAATCACAAGACAAAACACGACGCGTTTCGACCTCGCAGCTCTTCTTTAGGCAAGATAAACAACGTCCAGGACAATGAACACGAAGAACGAGCAATCACTTTTCGAATTTGGTGCTAAAATTGGTAAAATTTGTTTCAGTTTCCGCCTGTAGTTTTTTCACGTTGAAACTTAATTTCAGCTGCTAGGTTTTCAGGACTAAAGACAATGATATATATCACTTGAAGCAGCTTGTAAACCTCCAAAGATTCAACGTTGTACCACTCTTTTGTTTGTGCAGCAACAATCCTCAACGAACGTGGTCGTAGTGGGTCAGCAAGCGGCGCCAGTGCAGACGGTCGTGGTGCAGAGGTCAGTGGGTTCAAACCTCTGTTTTATACAAGTCTGTACACTTTGTACATCGCCCTTTTGTGCTCTCTGGTCTCCCGTACCTCTATAGTACCACCGCTCAGACGCAGCTTACCCTGGCTTCTCCCAGTATAGCCACATCCAGGCCTCCCCGTGTCAGTCTCAGCACTGTCAGTCAGTTGGGAGCATTCAGTATCAGATGGTCTTTATACGTACAGCGTTATATGAACCAGCTGTCCCATTCCCTCTTCTCCCCCCCCCCTCCCCTTCCTCCCCTGCCCTATCCCTCTGTCACTTTCCCCATCCCCGTCACCCCCTTCTCAGTCTTACCTCTTCTCCTGATTCCTGTTTCCTCCCCCCCCCCCCCAGCCTCTTCCTCGTCCCTCCCCCATCCTCTCCTATTTCTACCACCCCCCCCCTCCTCCTCCGCCTCGCTCCCCCTTCTTTCTGTCTCCTTCCCCTGCTCGTCCCCCCTACCCCCGTCCACCATCACATTTTATCTTAGACTGCCTTTGAATTCTTTAAAGGAAAAAAAAGCAAGTGTGTGAACCCAAGATCGTACCAGGACTTGTCTAGCTCTCTCCCAGCTACTGCGGCTGACAGAAAGCTCGGTGTTTAAAATCTTTAAGAACGCCAACGGCGAAGCGAATTTGGCTGTTCTGATTCCTGGCATCTCTACGCTTTGCTGTATGGTCGCATCAAACTGCGACACATGCGACTTTCTAGCAACGAAACAGATTCTGTCTTGAGGTGCACAGTATGCTTTTGAATCTCCACGCCAAATTTGGAGATCAGACGAAGACTGTGCATTAATGTAACTAAGAATAAAGATGGACTGCATGACACTGTAGCGGACACAGACATACAGGCAGACAGACAGAATGTGCTTTATATGTATATGTATATCATTATTATTTATTATTATTATATCAGTGCATTATGTAAATCTCGAGAGGCCCGAGAGACGGCCTCCAGAGCTGGGTGGGAACCGACATGCCAGACACATCGCAAGGGACGTCAGAGTGGCCGCAGAGAACAGTGGTGCCACAAACGAAAGGTCCCGACGACAGAGAGCCGTGGAGGGACACCCCCCCCCCCCCCCCTCTTAGAAAGCCCTCGCTACGTGAGCCAGGGGATCGTGTACGTTCATTGGCGATAGACGTTCGTTAGTTCATCGATGGTGAAAGGAGACGACAGCATCACTGCCCCTGCACTGCAGGCACATTTTGTAAATGAACGTTTTTTGTGAGGTGTTACACACGTCGGACCATCTTAGAGCTGGGATTCGATGATCTGATGGTCTGGGTTTGTTTGGTTAGAGTGGGTTCAGGGGTAAGGGGTTTGTGTCATTCGTTCGGGAGCTGGGGTGCGTTCTGGTTTTCTTATCCAAAGGTCCCCGTCTCTTTGACCCACTCACGCCGCCGTTAATCGCGGGAGGATTGGGAGGGGAGGGCCGAATGCCACATTCTCCCCAGCGTTCCTGTGTAGCCCTTGGAGAGGGAGGGGCCTCCTGTGGCCACACCTTGGAGTCACTGACCGGTAGACTACCCAGCTGACTGCGACTGAGACAACGTCGGTGGAGGAAAGGGGAGAAGGGGAAAGGGAAGCAGGGGAAGGAATGGGGGGCGAGGACGTCAAGTCTCCGAAGGGGGAAGCGGGGGGGGGGGGGGGGGGGGGAGGGGAGGAGGGGGGGAGGGGGGGGGGAGGTGGCTCTGTCTGTGTGGTCACAACCGATTAGATTCGTCCCTTTGCTGGTCAATGGTCCAGCGCGAGGTGGGCAAGCGCCGTCATGCGTGGAGGGCTGACGTTACGGCAATGAAAGGGACAGGTGGTAAGGGGGAGTGGGCGGGGGGGGGGGGGGGGGGGGGCAGGCTGGTTTGTCACGGCTGTCCGAATCACGATTGTTCGAAACACGGCTGTCCGAATCACAGTTGTCCGAAACACGGCTGTCCGAATCCCGATCGTTCGAAACACGGCTCTTCGAATCCCGATTGTTCGAAACACGGCTTTTGTTCGAATCACGATTGTCCGAAGCACGGCTGTTCGAATCACAGTTACCCGAATCACGACTGTCCGATTCACTATTGTTCGAAACACGGCTGTTTGAAACACGGCTGTCCGAAACACGGCTGTCCGAATCACAGTTGCCCGAATCACGGATGTCCGAAAGAGAACTGGCCGAATCACGTCCCTTGTTTCGGTTCAGGGCTCTCTTCACGATAGAATTATCACCTTCGTCAGAATGCAATGGACGCGCCCGTCTGTCAGAATCGCTGGAAAATGTGGTGATGATCTCATGATTTGTGAGCACGTGAAATTGCGCGCTGAACGCGGCCGCTGGTGTTCGTGTCAAAACAAATAAATGCTATGATTAAAAGAAAAAAAGAATTGAAACCACTGGTTAAATGTGGAAACTGTCTTTGCCTTTCTCACCTGCTGTGGACGCAGGAAATTAGGCTACACCTTGTAACGTTGTTTGAGTAAAGAGAGCAAGGGGGGAATTGCTTTTTTGTGGATCGCTTTATTTGTGGATTGTTTTGTTTGTGGATCGCTTTATTTGTGGATTGTTTATTTGTGGATTGTTTTTGTTTGTGGGTCGTTTTATAATAATGTGGATTGTTTGAAGTTTTATTGTCATCGGGACGTCGGCACGATGATGAAGAACGTGCTTGTAGTCTTGGAAGTAAACAAGCCCAAATCCAGCAAGAACGGCGGCGGACTTGAAGCCCACCGGCTTGCATCGTATCCACATCCAAAGACCGACCATTTGAAGACAGAAGAATGCTTTATGGGAGACAATCAAGCTGTCCTTTGAAAGGGGCGACAACGCTGTTTGTGAACCTCACAGAAGCCTGCATATGCACATAAAAAAAAAGGCTCATTGTTAGTAACGGTTATTCTAATTGCATCGTTCTTGTGCGCGCGCGCTCACACACGCACACACACACACACACACACACACACACACCACACACCACCACACCCGCACGCACCACGCACGCACGCGCGCGCGCCGCGCAGACGCAGCAGCAAGAGAGAGAGAGAGAGAGTGAGAGTCTCCAAGGGAATGGAGAAATGACAATGTAGGGACAGCTACTCCGTAAAATTGGAGGAACAGTCACGACCTCCAGTTGTTTCCCATGCCTCCTCCTCCTCTTCCTCCTCATTACTATTGTTATGATGATTATTATTATGACTATTCTTATCATTGTAGTTGTTGTTGTTATGATTATTACTTTTATTTCATTGTTGTTGTAATTATTATCATCACGATCATCATGATCATTATTGTTATTATTACTATAAAATTTCTATAGTCTGTCTGCATCACAGGATGACATGCTTAATGCCAGGACTATTGTGCCGAGGCACACGTGAACCGTGCCTTTATCAGGTACTAGTCGTAAGGCAGTTTACAGTATTGGTCAAATCAGGTTGCCCGACTAGTCGTAAGGCAGTTTACAGTATTGGTCAAATCAGGTTGCCGATATATATATATATGAGAGAGCCAGAGATGGATAGAAGTAACAAAGATAATGTTCAATCGGTCAGTCTGGTCTTCGAAATATTTTCTTTCCGATTAAACTCCGCTTCATATTTTATACAAACACAAAAAATGTCGTCCTTGAATCCTAAAGATAAGAAAAGACAACAGCTTTTTTTTTTTTTTTTCTCGAATTCTGTGCCGCCATTATCTTCTTCTTCATCCTCCTCCTAGTCCTCTTGTTGTTGTTGTTGTTGTTGTTGTTGTTGTTGTTGTTGTTGTGTCTTCTTCTTCTTCTTCTTCTTCTTCTTCTTCTTCTTCTTCTTCTTCTTCGTTTTCTTCTTCTCACCATGAATAGTAACCTCTTTTGTTTGGAGCATTGAATTGTCGGTCTCGAAGTCGCCAAACACGCATGATGACTGGGAGGTCATATTGCTTAGTCACCGACCAGGCTTCATTGAACATTTGGGCTCCGTTCTAAATATCAGGGCAGAAACCGGCGTTACACATAATGAATACTACCATGTCTAAGAACACTACCAGGGAAGTTAGTCTACAGTTGGAGGTCCTCGATTGAGAACGCCACAAGATAACTTCCCTTTGAAAGAGAGCTGTCTCTAAAAAAAAAATCAAGGTGGATTTCATTTAAACAGTAAACGCAATAGCTTGTGTGTTGATACAGCGTTTGTATCGAACACTAATTACGTTTTCTTACTACTAAAATTCACTTCGATCTTCGTCGGAAATGAAAGTCAAGGGAGAGAAATCATGTTTGTTTTAAGGCGAACGAGCGGTAGTCTTTCCTGCGTTGTGTGATTCCGGTGTATTTCACCTGTGCCCACCTACGTTCAGGTATTCGTCCTAAGGGGTCTTCATTGTGTACGTTTAAAATCTTTGATTGAGTATCTTGCTTGGACATGTCTTTTTAAAGACTAATTTTCTAACCACAATACTGGGTCAAGGAGATGGAGGAGAGAGAGAGAGAGAGAGAGAGAGAGAGAGAGAGAGAGAGAGACAGAGAAGACAGACAGACAGACAGACAGATGATGGTGACGATGATGATTATGATGATGATGATGATAATGATGATGATCAATCAGTTGATTGGAAATTCTCAAGGACGCATTTTTCAGGTCGAGTATTAAATCTGTCGTTGCTATGGACACAACGTTACGATCACAACAGTTACAGTGACAAATCAACATAAATTCACTTCAGGTATAATCCGGACATCGCCTCTGAACACCACCAAAGTGATCCGGCAGCCGTGCAGTGATGCAGCCCAAAATGTAACAACAGCGCAAAAATGTAACATTCCCCCCCCCCCCCCCCCTCCTCCCTTCGCTCCCTTAAAAATGCATTTGCCGTGCAAAATAGAACAGTTGTTATATTTTGCGTGCATCACATGCGCAGATTATGATAATGATTAGCCTACACATTTTTCCCGCGAAATATGTACGCAAAATGGAACACAGCTACAATTTTATACTTTGCCCCGCGCTTGACGGAACATTGCGACATTTTGCGTTGTAGTTCCATTCTTGTGTGATTCCGCGAAGTGAGTCGTGCATTGCCTCATGATGACTTGACATGCGCTGCATCCGATAAATTGCCGGTTCCGGTGTCGTATAATATCTGGGAACCGTGATATCTGGGAACGCGTTCCCAGATTTCCTGAACTTCCAATCGTGAAATCTGGGAACTGGTGGGAAATCTGTGAAAATCATGTTAAGAAATTAATGAAAAAAAAAAAGTGACAAGAAGGCCAAAGATCTCAATTGCACCTAAATAAATTGTTTCCTACCTTATCTCGAAAATCCATTCTTTTTTCGTCTTCTTTCTGCCCTTTTGAGCTCTGAAAGACCACGTTCCCAGATATCACGGGCCTTCCCAGATATCACAGTACATTTTGGGAACGCGTTCCCCCCAAAATCTGTGATATCTGGGAAGCCTTCCCAGATATCACGTTCCCAGATTTCACGCGACACCGGGTCTGCTATGGGCAGAGTTCGCTGCAAGTGTGGCATAGCAGTGGACGCCAGGGGAGAGGTGGCAGCTCTCCTTTGAGGGACACTGATGTGAGAGATCAGTGTCGGACGGCGCAGACAACCTTCCAGCCATGTGGGTGACGGCGGGTCTCAGCCTGTGTCGCCGGGGAACGGCTCCTGGAGACGTGGGGCGATCGGCGAAGGAGCGCTGCCTGACTGCGACTACCGTGGCCTGGAAAGCCATGCTCTGTTTGGGGCAGCAGACATGGTGGGCACTCCTTATGGGGTTGGGCTGAAAAATTGCCCTCTCGGCCGCAGTCAGCGAGTACCTGCCGAATATTAGGGACTCGTGCAGCGCTCCAGCGACCTTCGTCCTGCTCCCTCCATGAGGCGGCCTCACACGGCGCAGGACCATCGCCAACCGAGCATGAAGAAGGCCGCCTGGTGGTCCTGGGGACAGCCTGATGTGTGGGGGACAGCAGGCAACACACACCGACGCCTATCGTTGGTCGACCAACAACCAGAATTAAACCAACGTTCAAGAGGAACACGAGCTCAGAGAGAGGAATACGACGACCCCCATTGAAACCTACCCACTACTGCCAGGTGACAGCAGTTGCCACAATGATGCAGACCTATGTCTGCAGTAACCTTGTCCTTAAGGGCCTCAATGACAGTGTCTGCTATGGGGCAGAGGTGTGGCCGTGGGACGGGGAACCGGAACCAGCGTTCAGCTGAGATGAATTCTTCATCGTGTATACCCCCTTCCTTCTAAACGGAGGCCTGTCTGTTACGGTCATATGCTATTACTGCGATAGCCGTTACTGGCTGCATCGCCATGAGGGCCCGGCGATTTTACTTTTTTTTTTTTAATTAACCGGGAATACCTTATATCAATAATGTTTGAGCACTTCAGCCTTGTCGAACACAGTGTTTAAGAACGCTAGACCAGGAAATTTTTCTGAAAAGTTTTGAAATAATGTTATGCCTCCTGGTTCGGTTGACTGACTGACTGACTGACAGATTCATCGGTTGGTGGGAACGGTCGATTGATTGGTGTATTTTTCCCATTGATCCGATGAATTGCTTGACCGATTGAGTGACTAGCTGAGTGTGTGACTGACGGAGTGGCTGTGTGATGGTTAGGTTGTTTGATTGGCTAAATGAATGACAACGCGTCTCTGAATTTATGAATATGAGTGAACGGTTCACGGAACGAATCGATAATCACCTGATCGATGGACTGGCTTGTGCAGGCAGGGGGTGAACCACCTGCTCCACTTCTGCATCACCCTGTTCTTCTGGCCTTGGGTCATTGTCTGGATCATTCTGGTGAGATGTCGTCGTCGTCGTCGTCATCATCATCATCATCATCATCATCATCATCATCATCATCATCATCATCGTCATCATCATCATCATCGTCACCACCACCACCACCACCACCACCACCACCATCATCATCATCATCATCATCGTCGTCGTCATCATCGTCGTCGTCGTCATCATCATCGTCGTCGTCATCATCATCATCATCATCATTATCATCATCGTCATCATCATCATCATCGTCACCACCACCACCACCACCACCATCATCATCATTATCATAATTATCCTCCTCCTCCTCCTCCTCTTTCTCCTCCTTCTCCTCCCTCTCCTCCTCCTCATTATCATCATCATCACCGCCATCATCATCGTCATCTTGTTCTGGCCCTGAATTGTTTTGTGGATCAACGTGGTGAGTGCCTATGGGATGTGCTTATGCATGTGTGATTCATTAGTTTTACCTTCAAAGATGTTCGGGTTGTCCTATGAGAACAGAGTCAATAGTGATGTTTACCTTTGTGTCCTGTTCATTGTTTCTATCTTTTTCTTATTTTTTTTATCACACTTATCCTCTCCTCCTTCTCCTGTTATTATTTTTTTGATGATGATGATGATGATGTCCTAGGTTCTACATGTCCCAGGTTCCACTTGTCCCAGGTTCCACATGTCCCAGTTCCACTAGTCCAATGTACCATATGTCCCAGGTTCCATAGGTCCCAGGTTCCATATGTCCAAGTTCCACTAGTCCAATGTTCGATATGTCCCAGGTTTCACATGTCCCAGGTTCCATATGTCCCAGTTCCACTTGTCCCTAGTTCCATATGTCCCAGATTCAGTATGTCCCAGGTTCCACTTGTCTAAGGTTCCACATGTACCAGGTTCCGCATGTCCCAGGTTCTATATGTCCCAGGTTCCACATGTCCCAGGTTCTACATGTCCCAGGTTCTACATGTCCCAGGTTCTACATGTCCCAAGTTCCACATGTCCCAAGTTCCACATGTCCCAAGTTCCACATGTCCCAGGTTCTACATGTCCCAGGTTCCACATGTCCCAGGTTTCACATGTCCCAGGTTCTACATGTCCCAGGTTCCACATGTCCCAGGTTCCATATGTCACAGGTTCCACATGTTCCAGGTTCTACATGTCCCAGGTTCCGCATGTTCATGTCCCAGGTTCCACATGTCCCAGGTTCCACATGTCAGGTTCCACATGTTCATGTCCCAGGTTCCACATGTCCCAGGTTCCACAGTTCATGTCCCAGGTTCCACATGTCCCAGGTTCCACATGTCCCAGGTTCCGCATGTCCCAGGTTCCACATGTCCCAGTTCCACATGTCCCAGGTTCCACATGTCTCATGTCCCAGGTTCCACATGTCCCAGGTTCCACATGTCTCATGTCCCAGGTTCCACATGTCCCAGGTTCTACATGTCCCAGGTTCCACATGTCCCAGGTTCTACATGTCCCAGGTTCCACATGTCCCAGGTTCTACATGTCCCAGGTTCTACATGTCCCAGGTTCCACATGTCCCAGGTTCCGCATATGTCCCAGGTTCCACATGTCCCAGGTTCCGCATATGTCCCAGGTTCCACATGTCCCAGGTTCCGCATATGTCCCAGGTTCCACATGTCCCAGGTTCTACATGTCCCTGGTTCCACATGTCCCAGGTTCCACATGTTCCAGGCTCAGTATGTCCCAGGTTCCATATGTCCCAGGTTCCGCATATGTCCCAGGTTCCATATGTCCCAGGTTCCACTTGTCCTAGGTTTCACATGTCCCAGGTTCCATATGTCTCAGGTTCAGTATGTCCCAGGTTCCATATGTCCCAGGTTCCATATGTTCCAGTTCCACTTGTCCCAGGTTCCACATGTCCCAGGTTCCACATGTCCCAGGTTCTACATGTCCCAGGTTCCACATGTCTCATGTCCCAGGTTCCACATGTCCCAGGTTCTACATGTCCCAGGTTCCACATGTCCCAGGTTCCACATGTCCCAGGTTCCACGTGTCTCATGTCCCAGGTTCTACATGTCCCAGGTTCCACATGTCTCATGTCCCAGGTTCTACATGTCCCAGGTTCCACATGTCCCAGGTTCCACATGTCTCATGTCCCAGATTCCACATGTCTCATGTCCCAGGTTCCACATGTCCCAGGTTCTACATGTCCCAGGTTCTACGTGTCCCAGGTTTCGCATGTCTCATGTCCCAGGTTCCACATGCCCCAGGTTCTACATGTCCCAGGTTCCACATGTCTCATGTCCCAGGTTCCACATGTCTCATGTCCCAGGTTCCACATGTCCCAGGTTCCACATGTCTCATGTCCCAGGTTCCACATGTCTCGTGTCCCATGTTCCACATGTCCCAGGTTCTACATGTCCCAAGTTCCACATGTCTCATGTCCCAGGTTCCACATGTCCCAGGTTCTACATGTCCCAGGTTCTACATGTCCCAGGTTCCACATGTCCCAGGTTCCACATGTCTCATGTCCCAGGTTCCACATGTCCCAGGTTCCACATGTCCCAGGTTCTACATGTCCCAGGTTCCACATGTCTCATGTCCCAGGTTCCACATGTCCCAGGTTCCACATGTCCCAGGTTCTACATGTCCCAGGTTCCACTTGTCTCAGGTTCTACATGTCCCAGGTTCCACATGTCACAGGTTCTACATGTCCCAGGTTCCACATGTCCCAGGTTCCACATGTCCCAGGTTCTACATGTCCCAGGTTCCACATGTCTCATGTCCCAGGTTCCACATGTCCCAGGTTCCATATGTCCCAGGTTCTACATGTCCCAGGTGCCACATGTCCCAGGTTCCACATGTCCCAGGTTCCACATGTCTGAAGTTAGATGAGTCCCAGGCTGACATGTTCCGGATTCTTAGCCACGGGTACTTGAAGAGGGTTAGGGTTAAGGTTAAAAGCAGTTTTCGCGTTTGAAATAGGTTAGAGCTAAGGATAAGTACTTCGAACGTATTTTACTTGGGGGAGGGGGGTGGGGGTGGGTGGGCGGAGGGCTAGGGTTGGAAAAAACAAAACTGTAAGAGTTAGAAGCGCGTTATGGTTTGAAAGCTTAGGCATTCTGAACCTAGAAGTCCGGTCAGGGTTAGGGCCAGAGGGTGGCTTAGGGTTAGAAGTTCGTGAGGACTGGATATTGTTCAGAACGTGACATGTCACGGACATTGTACTTATCGAATCTGAGATGTATTGCACCTGCGGCT
>CM065741.1:14798747-14803747 GCA_033310375.1 Conus canariensis
CACTGCCGAGAGTAGCACGCTGTACTGTGGATATCTCATCAGTAAAGGGGTCCTCACCCATAAACAGCATGTTTGGGTTGTTCAAAAGTATGATCGAGCGTGTTTCGATGTACGTGTTACTTTTCTGCTGGAACTCACTGCTATCCGTGTTTCGGGTCGTGCAAGTAGCCAAATCGTGACTCGCCACGGAGATTGCCGAGCACAGTACGGAAAGAGACGAGAGTCAGGGATTCCGCAAGTGACGTATAAATGCCAACACCTCGAGGCGATAATGGCAGATGCTCCCAAATTTTACTTGAGATAATAATCAGGGTTCCCAATTTGATTAATATGTTAAAGGGTTTCTTCACTCTATGTTTGCAGTTTGTTTGAGTTTTGTTTAACGTCCATGCCCAAATTAAGGATATGTAGACGGCTGGATTATGGTCATTTTAACAGGAAAAATTCCACATGAAAATTTCCGAGACCAACCCGGGGTTGAACCACCGACATTTCGATCATGAGTCCAGCGCTCTATCCACTAGGCTGACCGTGGCCTCCATGTTTGCAGTTTTAAGAGGGTGTTTTCACCCTCAGGTAGACATTTTACAGGTTGACCATATTATGTACATCTACACACATACGCACGACACAGATAGTACATGATATACACATGCACATACATACATCTGTTCATACACACACACACACACACACACACACCACACACACCACACACACACACCACACACACACACACACACACATTACCGTAGTATTAAATAACTTTAAAATGATTATGTGATAAACCACATTTTCCTTCAGTTGTTTAGATCTATCAGATAATGCCTTTCCCTTTGAACAGGAGTTTGTCAGCCACTGCATCACCACACTAATTCTCTTCCCTGCTGTAGAAATCTTTTCAACAGCTGTTCACTTTCAGTCCCCCCCCCCCCCCCCACACACACACACACACACCACACACACACAAACACTTTTTTTTACATTCCTCATTTTCAATCTCACTCTCTCCACTTAAATTCTGAAGTCCCACAATGACTATTAGAATCTGAGGGGTCTTTTACAATATATTGCAGTCAAAGATTCTGGCTCTTATTTTAAAAACTGATGCGTGATGTGCCGTACATCAGATCTAAGCTGCAGATCTAAGCTCATTATTCTCTTACTCACCAGGGCAGTTTATAGCATACAGACATACCACACCTGCATATATCTTAAAATGAACACTAAGTCACCATCCTGTATCCAAATACTGATAAATAATTCACTTACTAAAGCATATGGTTGTTGGGCGGAAACTTGAACTTGCAGGGGTGCCTGATGTTCAGCAATGTCCTGAAAAATAAAAACTCAAACTATTATTCACTGGAGTCCAACAAGTTGTTATTTGTGGCCATGGACACTTTCTTGTTAATAAGAATCATAACTTCGTTTTGCTGGAAACAGTAACAGCAGGGGAAAAAAATCAATCACAAACATGCAACAGTTTCAAGTGACAGCAGCAGTGTGACTGACTGACTGCCACTATGACTCTGGCATGTGTGACTGAAAGTAACAATGTATGTTTCAGTTTGATGCCAACACTTTACAAAAACCAACAACTATCTTTACAACCAACCATGCACTGAGAATGAAACGAAACACAAAAAGATCAACCACCCATTCCACAAACCTTACCTTCTTTACGTCTCTGAGTTTGGCTCTCTTGCTCCTGACAGAACCCGTATCACTGTTGCGTTTGAGGCTTGCACTTGCAGCTGGCGAATGAACAGAGAGTGCTTTAATACATTTTTCTGTTATAATAGTTGGCACAGCATCCTCTTTCAGCTGTCTTCAGACCCGAATTCCAGCTTCCACCTTTATCTTCCAGGTGTGTTGGTCTTGGAAACTGTGCTCTTCGAAGTGACGACAGCAAATGCCATGATAACTGTCCCGAAGAACAAAAACTTTCCTCGTTGTGGTGACAAAATTTATCCACAATCGCCTAAACTGGCTGGAAGCACCTGGAAAAGCATGAACGCTTGCTCTTTGCTTATTTCCTGATGAAATTCTGCAACCAGCCCCATCTCACTTCAGCCGAACACGAAGAGCGACTTGGCTTTTCGACGTCGTCAATCGGGAAACCCCCCTTTTATCGAAATCGAGGCTCTCGTTCCTGTTTCAGCCTCTCGCTTTCCCAACCGCAGGAAATGCTGCTCTCACTGCAAGATGAGAGCACAGGCGGCTGATTCGGGGCTGGGTTTCGCAATACGACCACATACCAAAACCGTGTATTTGGTCAAAATAGATTTGTAAAAATGGGTGAGAACCCCTGTAAAGAAACCATGGAGCACCCGAAGAAATCTGACAGAGAGAGAGAGAGAGAGAGAGAGAGAGAGAGAGAGAGAGAGAGAGAGAGAGAGAGAGAGAGACACACACACACACACAACAGACAGACAGACAGAGAGACAGAGACAGAGACAGAGAAAGAGAAAACGAGAACACACACACACACACACACACACACACACACACACACACACACACACACACACACACACACACAGAGAGAAGAGAGAGACAGACAGACAGACAGACAGACAGACAGACAGACAAGACTGAGAGACAGAGAGAGCGCTGAAAGGCAGAGTACTGAGTGACCATGGGGACGGCTCCCAAGGCAGCTGCCGCAGCAGCAAGCAGACAGAGGTCTCTGACTATAGCCTCCAGCACTGGACCTGTTCAGAGAGGATTGCATGAGTGAGTGAGAGAGTGGTTGAGTGAGTGCTATGCCCTGAATGCCCTGCACCTCCTTCCCCCGTCCTTTCCACCCCCCTCTCCCCCCATCCTCCCACGTCCACCCTTTCCGTCTCGGCACACACACACAGACACACACACAGACACAAGCACACACGCGCGCGCACACACATACACACACACAAGCACATACGCGCACGCGCACGCACACACACATACACACACACGCACTCACACATACACTCACTCACGCACGCATGCGCGCACGCACGCACGCACACACCACACACACACACACACACACACACACACACACACACACACACACACACACACACACACACACACACACAAACAGCTGAAAACGATGGAGAAAAGCACGTAAAACATGAACAAGCCGTCAGTCACAACCTGAAATGCCTCCAGCCGTCTTTTTCTTCTTCTTGAACACTCAGATGTTGATGATGCCAGTTGCCCGCACGAAGTTGGCTGTCCTCCGAAGGTCCCCCAGGTCCGCCATAGAGCTTGGCCCTCAGAGCCACTGGCTTCGGCCATGTGTCCTGCCTGGCAGTAGCATGGAGGTGACAGTCCTGTAGTATGTGCTCGGTGTCCGTTTCGGCCTCTCTGCATGGGCACATCGCAGACTCGCCAATCTTGTATTTGTTGTACATGTGTGCATTCAGTCTGTTGTGTCCAGTCCTTAGTCTGAACAGTAGCACTTGATCTTCTCTGCTTAGGTGGCAGTAGCAGTCAGCCTGGTTGGAATTTTTGGGTGTTGCTGTTTTCATTTCCTCCTGTAGAGTGTTTCAATGAATGTCTTCTCTTCAGGGTAAGAGACCTCTGTGTCATTTTGTTCCAGCTGTCCCCTTTCCTTGCCGTCCATCTTACTACAATTGAAACACTGCTCCAGCCACCTGAACCACATGCCCCTTTACTACAATTACAACACTGCTCCAGCCACCTGAACCACATGCCCCTTTACTACAATTACAACACTGCTCCAGCCACCTGAACCACATGCCCCTTTACTACAATTACAACACTGCTCCAGCCACCTGAACCACATGCCCCTTTACTACAATTACAACACTGCTCCAGCCACCTGAACCACATGCCCCTTTACTACAATTACAACACTGCTCCAGCCACCTGAACCATATGCCCTTTTATCTTACTACAGTTGAAACACTCCTCCAGTCACCTGAACCATATGCCCTTTCATCTTACTACAATTAAAACACTGCTCCAGCCACCTGAACCACATGCCCCTTTACTACAATTACAACACTGCTGCAGCCACCTGAACCACATGCCCTTTCATCTTACTACAATTACAACACTGCTGCAGCCACCGGAACCACATGCCCTTTCATCTTACTACAAATAAAACACTGCTCCAGCCACCTGAACCACATGCCCTTTTACTGCAATTGAAACACTGCTCCAGCCTCCGGAACCACATGCCCTTTTACTACAATTAAAACACTGCTCCAGCCTCCGGAACCACATGCCCTTTCATCTTACTACAGTTAAAACACTGCTCCAGCCTCCTGAACCACATGCCCTTTTACTACAATTAAAACACTGCCCCAGCCTCCGGAACCACATGCCCTTTCATCTTACTACAAATAAAACACTCCTCCAGCCACCTGAACCACATGCCCTTTCATCTTACTACAATTAAAACACTGCTCCAGCCTCCTGAACCACATGCCCTTTTACTACAATTAAAACACTGCCCCAGCCTCCGGAACCACATGCCCTTTTATCTTACTACAAATAAAACACTCCTCCAGCCACCTGAACCACATGCCCTTTCATCTTACTACAATTACAACACTCCTCCAGCCACCTGAACCACATGCCCTTTCATCTTACTACAATTAAAACACTGCTCCAGCTACCTGAACCACATGCCCTTTTACTACAATTAAAACACTGCCCCAGCCTCCGGAACCACATGCCCTTTCATCTTACTACAAATAAAACACTCCTCCAGCCATCTGAACCACATGCCCTTTCATCTTACTACAATTAAAACACTGCTCCAGCCTCCTGAACCACATGCCCTTTTACTACAATTAAAACACTGCCCCAGCCTCCGGAACCACATGCCCTTTCATCTTACTACAAATAAAACACTCCTCCAGCCACCTGAACCACATGCCCTTTCATCTTACTACAATTACAACACTCCTCCAGCCACCTGAACCACATGCCCTTTCATCTTACTACAATTAAAACACTGCTCCAGCCACCTGAAC
>CM065741.1:14808747-14816247 GCA_033310375.1 Conus canariensis
ACACCAGGGCGACACCAGACAACCAATCTACACCAGTGGGGCAGTCACCAACCACAGGAGAGATCAACTACCCTCTCCGAAGCAAAGCTAAGTTAGCTTACCATCTGGACTCAAACCCATCAGACCTTTGCCCTCACTTGATGAAGAAAACAGTGAGAACATGTCTATGAGTACCTCTTTGGATACATTCAGTGTAACTTAGACAGACCCCCTGTATGCCAACTTAAGCTTGCTGCACTGAGTGCAAGCGAGTAAAGTAGGAGTGAGGGAGGGCCACTCATTGTGGTAGTCCAATGAGAATTATACCCAAGCCTATGAAATTGACCCGCCAATACTTACCTATGTGTAAGCAATAAAAGTTGATGGGTGAAAGTGCACTTAACTTGTGGCAGTTCTTTGTTGTTCAATCAAATGTTGAATGTTTGAACTTCTCTCTTCAGTTCTGTCTCTTGGAGCTACAAGTACTTATAAGAGTACAGGCCTAAGGAAAACTGTCTCAGAGCCACTGTTAAGTATTTTACCCAGTCCCGGAATAAAACAAAAATTTCTTCAATGACTAGTACCGGAAAGTTGCTCCTTCCACCACTAGTAAGAGAGAGGGTGTAGGTGAGATGTTGAGATAATTCCCATTGAGAAATTATCCCCAGTCCTTCCCCTAGAGGACCCACCTACCACACATACTCATCTCTTCACAGTACCACACTGTCATAACAACACATTTCTTTTCACACAGCAGGCCAGGCTGGCACCCACAGCAGTGTCGTCATGGACAGTCTATGCACTTGGCCGTGTCTGGCCCGAATCACACGGTCTTCACACAGATCGGAAGTCACTCACGAAAGCAGTTCGTGGAGTCCTTCCAGGAACTCCCACACAACCGAAGAACACAAGTCGTCGTCCTGACGATCTACGTCTACTGACCCTTGGTCAGCCGCTCCATACCCTGGCAGGGTAGAGACAGAGGCTGGACACAGGCTGCACCCCACACCCGGATGGCAGTCAGTTCCAGGTCGGACACGGGGCTTCACCGACACCTGGGGAAACAGACTGCCAGCGAGGACACACCTCCAGTCTCCCTTCGGCTCGACTGGACAACTTGCTCGGCCGGTAGCTCTTCGGAGACTGAAGGGAAATGCTCACTCCCTGACTTACACAAAACGTAGGTGAGTAGCAGTCAGGTAAACAGGTCAGCTGGTTTTACAGGTTTACCTGTTCCGGTCAACATGTCCCCCAAATTTGGGACCGGACAAAAATACAGTCTGTCACAATACTCCCCCTCCTGAAAAAAAACAACAACCGAATTGTTTTTTGAAGAAGTAAACAAACAGTAGAATGCAAAAATCCAGAAATTACACATCAGAACAGCATCAGAAACTGCCTACACACAAAGAGTCAGTTCTTAAGGGACCAGCTGAATTTCACACGAACGTGAGAGAAGATCGGCGAAAATATTCGATGAACCTGGAACTGGCTGTACTTCGAACGAGAACTCCTGCAACGACAACGCCCACCGCATAATTCTGCAATGCTTGAAGTTTAACGCTCGGAGGTACGTCAGAGGACGATGATCCACAGGATAAACCCGACTCCCCAAAGGAACCTAATAAACTTCTGTACAGCCCAGACAATGGCTAAACACTCCCGCTCAGTAGTACTGTACATCTTCTCACGATCTAGCAACTTTCGACTAGCGAACACGACTGTACCGTGTTGTAATGCGTTGTATTGTACTGTACCGTGTTGTAATGCGTTGTATTGTACTGTACTGTGTTGTAATGCGTTGTATTGTACTGTACCGTGTTGTAATGCGTTGTATTGTACTGTACCGTGTTGTAATGCGTTGTATTGTACTGTACCGTGTTGTAATGCGTTGTATTGTACTGTACCGTGTTGTAGTGCGTTGTATTGTACTGTACCGTGTTGTAATGCGTTGTATTGTACTGTACCGTATTGTAATGCGTTGTATTGTACTGTACCGTGTTGTAATGCGTTGTATTGTACTGTACCGTGTTGTAATGCGTTGTATTGTACTGTACCGTGTTGTAATGCGTTGTATTGTACTGTACCGTGTTGTAGTGCGTTGTATTGTACTGTACCGTGTTGTAATGCGTTGTATTGTACTGTACCGTGTTGTAATGCGTTGTATTGTACTGTACCGTGTTGTAATGCGTTGTATTGTACTGTACCGTGTTGTAATGCGTTGTATTGTACTGTACCGTGTTGTAATGCGTTGCATTGTACTGAAGAACATCATCACTCTCCTGAAGCAACACAGCACCCAAACCAACAGAACTGCCATCAGTCCTGAGAACAAAAGGATTACCCAACCTAGGTAACAACAGCACAGGTGCAGAAGACAAGATACCCTGAATCTTCTTCAAAGCTTCAGCACACTCAGGAGTCCAAGAAATAGACCTTCCAGCATGACCAGCATCTTTGATCAAATCAGACAGTGGAGCACTCAAAGTAGCAAACCCAGGAGCATATCTCCTGTAAAAACAGAGTAACCCCAACAAAAATCTGACCTGCTTCCTGGTAGTAGGAGTGGATATCTTCAAAATCTTATCAACCTTCTTCCCTTCAGGACGCATGGTACCACCTCCAACAACATGACCAAGAAATTCAAGTGAACGAAAGCCTGCCTCGACCTTCGAGGGACGAGCTGTGAGGTCGAAAGACCTCAGACAAGAAAGCACGCCCTTCACATGACTAAGGTGAGCATCCCTTGACACACTGTGTACAAGAATATCGTCAAAGAAGTTGATAGCAGAAAACTGACCTACAGCCAAGTTCCAAAATGGAGTGACTGATGGCGGAGAACGAAGCAAAATTTAGAAAGAGAGGGGGTTAGTTACCGCCAAGGACATTGAAAAACAAAGCACAGGACAAGACACAATGCATTTCGACCTCTTGGGTCTTCTTCAGGCAAAAAAAAAACCAACAGATCACATTTAACATTTAGGACAGTACAAACAAAGAACGAAAAGTGACTTTATCTGTCCATGTGTTGGGAAGAATGGCTACCAGACGGAAACGACAGAGGGGATTATGAGAGAGGAAAAGGAGGGGGGGGGGGGGGGGGGGGGGGCTAGGGGGAGGGGGGGGGGAGTGAAACGATGGGGTCGTGTAGCTGGTTTAGTGGGGTGGTGTGATATATTTGTGACGGTTGTGGTTAAGGTGGATTGATAATAATGCTAATTGGGGGGTGGGGGGGGGGGAGGGGGGGATTGATATATACATATATATATATATAATAAAATAAATTGATAAAAAATTATATATATATATAAATTTTTTTTATCAATTTATTTATTTTTTTTATACATTTTTTTATATTTTCTACTTTTCACAAGAAAATGTAGCTTGTTTTGCTCTTTCATGATTTTCTTTTGCTTCTTAGGTGGCACCTTTGGTTGGTTTTTTGAAAACTCAACAAACATACTATGGTATTGCACACCAGCTTTTTCTGGGATAGCATTCTTCTTAAAACCAAAAAGGCAGAGGAGTCAAATTACCACTTTCCGCGGTCACTGAGGAGAAACAATCAGGTTTCGAAATATCGGTATCTGACCAGGAGTTATATGTTGGTGAGTTTCCTCCCCATTGGAGACTGTCTCCCTCTTGGAGACTATAAGCTTGCTGAAGGCTCGTTTTGAGAAGCATTTATTTTATTTTTCCCCATTCACCCACTCAAGCACATACTGTTAGTTAGGCAGAATTATCTACCACTGCAGATATGTATGCTTATCTCCCCCTATTTCTTCAATCTAAGACATAAGGGCAAGCTTTGTTTATAATTGAATATATATATATATATATATATATATATATATATATATATATAAGGGATAATAATGATAGTGGTAGTAATTTTAATAAATAAGTAGATGAATAAAATGAAAGTAACTGTAATTTAAAAAAAAAGTGAATAAATTAGATAAATGATTTCGCTGGGTGAAGAAGGAGGTGGTAGTAGTTATGCGTGGGTAGTTGTAAAAGGTTGTGTGGGTAATGTTAATAAGGGAGGGAAGGGGATGGAAGATTAATGGGTGATAAGGTATAAATGGGGGGGGGGGGGGGGAGGTTTGAGAAAAAAAGGGGTGGGTGGGGAGGAGGGTAATATGTGTGTGTGTGGGGGGGGGGGGGGGGGGGGGGAGGAAAGGAACTCGTATCTTCATCTAGGGGGGGGGGTGTGGGGTGGGAGGTTGGGAGGTTCATACAAATAGTGTTTTGAACAGTAAACAATGGTGTGGGATGTGTTCATTGGACAGGTGAAATAATGTGTTGGTTAATATGCTGATGTTGGGTTGAGGAAAACATAGCTAGCGATGATCAATGAAAAAAACAGGGTATCATGTGTTACACACACACACACACACACACACACACATACTCCCTCTCCCCCCACCCCCACGCCTCCATCCTACCCCCTCCCTCCTCCTATTTCCTCTCCCCTCCTCATCCCCCTCAGATTTCACCCCCACCACCTCCCTCGCCCTTTTCCGCTGATTTTCCCTCTTTGTATTTCTTCGTTTTCATTATTTTATCATTCAAGTTTCTTTGTTTTGTTATGATGGCTTGATGTAAAAAAGCAGTTTCTCTGCTTATTCAATGTTCCATCTGGAAATAAAATTTTGACTTGACTTGACTTGACACACACACACACACACACACACACACCGCACCGCACCGCACGGGACGACACGACACGACACGACGCAACGCAACGCAAGACAAGACAAGACAAGACAAGAAAAGACAAGACAAGACACGACAACACAACACAACACAACACAACACAACACAACACAATACAAGGGCAATTCAAGGAAAGCATTTTAGATCCACCACCAACCGTAAAGTTGTGTGTGTGTGTTTTTTTTTCCATTTCTTTCTTTCTTTTTAATTTTGTAACTGTCTTCTCTGCCACATCCTAAAAAAAAAAAAAGAAAAAAAGAATTACTCCCACGCCCCTTACTCCAGCCTCCCCCCCACCCCCCCTCCCGGCGCCCCCAACCCCCATCCACCCCAATCCTTACCCTCACCACCACCACCACCACCACCACCACCACCACCCTTCTCCGAAGACCCCCTCGCCACCTTCTCCGCCCACTGCCCGCCCCGACATAGCTGCGCCCAAGTAGCACCCTGTCAGACTCCCGGCGCCAGAAATCTGCACGGAGGCATCAACGTCAGGTCGCAGACAGACACTTAGTATGCCAGCTTGTACCATGGTCGTAACATTTGCAGGAACCTTTTGCTATAAAATACCACGAACCGACGGTAAAACATGCACACCTGTCTCCGGATCCTTGTTTAGAGCTGACTCCACAACTTTCCTGTCACTTTTGGAGAAAAAGCTGCATTCGGATGAAAAGAGGAGGCAGGTGTCTTGTTAAGTGCTCGTACGAGAGAGGGTAGCCCGCCCCCCCCTTCCCCCCCCCCCCCCCCGTCTCCCGGCCCCTTCATCCCTGTCCCTCCACCATCCACGCCTCCACCTCACATTCCCTAAATGCCATCGTGACCTTCAACAGCTTGCGGCAAGTTTTGAATTCGGCCCTCATTGTCGTGTCTCTCTCTCTCTCTCTCTCTCTCTCTCTCTCTCTCTCTCTCTCTGTGCATGCGCGTGCATGCGTGCGTGCGTGCGTGAGTGTGAGTGTGTGCGTGTGCGTGTGCGTGTGCCTGCGTGCGTGCGTACGTGCATGCGTGCGTGCGTGCCTGTGTGTATGCGTGTGTGTGTGTGCGCGCGCGCGCGCGCGTGGGCGTGTGTGTGTGTGTGTGCGTGTGTGTGTGTGTGTGTCCGCGCGCGCGCGCGCGCGTGCACGTGAGGAGAGACTATAAAATGCAAAATCTTTCGAACAAGTCACAAATATACCTTCTTTTCATCCCCTTGGAAAGACTGCTGCTCTTCAAAGAGTCCACGCCAAACCAAACTGGGACCACCACACGTTTGTTATATCAGGGTACGTACGTATTGATAAGTGATCACTATTTCCACTATAGCCGAGGGACCTGCAAAGCTCCATAGTAATAAAGCACACAGCTCTTAGTCATGTACTGCAAGTTCAAATAGAGCAGGTGTTCGACATAAAAAAAACAACAAAACAACAACAAAAACAGCCTGTTACTTGTATGCGTACGCCACATGGGACGATGTTCAGGAACCTGCAAGGAAGGTACTCTGTTAGAGCTGGCATTCCAGCGAGAATGACCCCGACTTTGTCACAGGGCAGATACCGCTGGTAGACACGGCCAAAGCAACTTTTCCCCAATTAGCTCAACAGTCCAGTCAGAGAGAGAGAGAGAGAGAGAGAGAGAGAGAGAGAGAGAGAGAGAGAGAGAGAGAGAGAGAGAGAGAAAAATGCAAAAAAAAAAAAAAGGTGGGAGGTATGAAACAGTAAGCCTTCAATGCAGACCATAGTTATTCCGATCGTTAATGTGGCAAGCGGTACAAATCCAGTTTCTGACTCTCTAGATGTACTCGCTTGACCTCTAAACCAAGAAGAGGTACCTCTTTTTGCAATGGAAAGACAGGCGGTTCATTCCCCTGATTTTTTTTTTTTTTCCCCCAGAACAGGTGCGTTGCATACACTTTCAGAACAAGTGTGTTCTATGCATACAGTGGCTTTGAGCTTTTGTGATTATTGCTGCTGTTCTTTCAAATTTCTTGTTTATAAACCTATTCACTTTCAGTTGATATTTTGCCTGGTTTGCCATCGCCGCGAGCACAACGTTTTCATTGGCGCCCGTCGTGTTGTTTGTTTGTTTATTTGTTTGTTTGCTAGTCTATCTGTCAACAAGATGATGTAAAAGCTGTTAAACCGACTAGAACGGAACTTTGCAAGAAGATGAAATTTAGACCGAGGACATTAAATTTTGGTGAGGATCTGTGGTGCAGATTGAGATGACATTTAAGAACGTATCCAGAGTCTGTTTAATAATAGTGATAATAATGATTATTTGTAGCACTTAATGTTACATCATAAGCCCTAAGCGCTTACAAATACATGAAAGGTAAAAGAAAACAAATGAAACCAAACAGAAGATGAATATTGCAATAAGTACCATGCATCTACAAACAACGGTGCATATTGACACACACACACACACATAGTCGCATACACACACATACACACACACATATACACATGCGTACACGCCCACACACGCCCACACACACACACACACACACACACACACACACACACACACACGCACCACACACACACACACACACACACACACACACACACACACACACACACACACACACGCACACACACACACCTTAGTCGCAGAATCAATTTGATGGGCAAGGGAAGGGGGGGGGGGGGGGGGAGAACTGCTATTGATGGGTGAAGAGGGTTGTTTTAAGAAATGCCTTGATGGAAGACAGAGAGAGTTTGAACTACGCAAAGTTTAGCAAGATTAAACAAACAAACAACAAAGTTTAGCAAGATCAAACAAACAAACAAACAAACAAACAAAGGCAAACAAACA
>CM065741.1:14818747-14828747 GCA_033310375.1 Conus canariensis
TCTCATTAATAAGGATTAAACAGGTTTTAAAGAATATTAAGAATAGATATATAGTGGATAACATTAGGCTCACTAACGACAAAATTGTTTACTTAGAAGACCACCACTTACCAGGACTTTTATTAAACACTGACTTGGAGAAAACATTTGATTCAGTTGGCTAGGATTTTATTTCTAAAGCATTGAAAACATTTGGTTTTTAACGGGGAAATTACAAATGGGTAGAAACTTCCTACGAGAATAGTAAAAAGTGTGTCCTTGTTACTGGTCAAATTTCCATTTGGCTTAAGATAGATCGAGGATGCAGATGAGGTGACCCAATATCACCATATACATTCATGTTTTGTGTCGAAATACTAGCAACACGCGAAAATGTAACATATGTGGGAGTAGTAGAAAGAAACTCGTGGAGAGCGTGGCAGCAGAGAGTCCTCAGAAGAGAAGTCCCCTTCAAGCAAGTGTTTCGGCCCTTATCTCCTGACACTCTAGGGGGGTTGGGCCACACCCGGTTCATGACTCCGGATGTCCCTCTGCTGCCCCCCCTTTTTTTTTTTTTTTTTTTTTTTCCCATCTTGGGACGAGCCATGGCTGGGATTCGAACCCATGACCCTCTGGACATGCTCATTTTCCACTTAATGACTCGCGCTTTAACCACTGAGCCACAGGGACACCTGATATTTGTAGGGAAATTAAGCCTTATGAAGTTCACTTTTGTTCCTCCTTGACCAGATCCAGCTTGAACACCTTTCTGCCGCTTCTGCCATTGCTTTCAGGGCTCTGTTTTTTTCCTTCCCTGCAACTGAGAGCTGTTTCATGAGGCTGTATGCAGACGTTCCTACAAACCCCCTAGCTCCAATTTCTGCCGTGAGGACTTTGACCTGATAGCCTTCTCTCCTCAGGCTGTTTGCCAGATCAGCATACTTTTCAGTCTTGTAGATTTGAGCTGCCTCCATTCTGTTCTCATATGGTACTGTGAGCTCGATCATGATCAGCTGCTTGGTTGACTTAGAGTGGACTACTATGTCTGGTCTCATGCCACTCTTGCTGATGATCTCTGGGTGACTCTTCCATTCTGGGAGGTCTGCAGTGCACTCCCAGTCATCTGCCCCGTCCAGCAGACTCTGCCTGCATGTTGCGAGTGGCACTGTTGTTCTTGGCCATGATTTGCTGCCTCCAGCCGTGAAGAATGTTGCGGGTGCTTTTGGAGTCCTGATTTTCCCTTTTGTGGTGTTGGTACTAGCCCAGACTACTTGTACAATCTCTTTGAGCACTTGGTTGTGCCTCCATGTGTACCTTCCTTGAGCCAGGGCTACTTTACATGAGCTTAGGACATGCTCCACTGTTTGTTTTTCATGGCAGAGGGGGCATGCAGGATCGTCTGTTTTCCCCACTTCACCAGGTTTGCATTTGAGGGCAGAAGGTCATATGCAGATCTGAGAATGAAGCTGATCCTGAGAGGGGCCATGCGCCAAATGTCATTCCAAGTGAGACTTCTTTGGAGTGCATTCTCCCACGTTGTCCATTGCCCTTGCTGGCTCTGCTGGACTGCTTTTTGGAGTCTTTTTTGGTCTTCTTCTTTTCTCATCTCCTGAATCATCATGTCTCTTTTGGCTTTTCCTTTGGCCTTTGACTACCATTCAGTTTTGGTCACCCCCAGTCCTTGTCTGTTGGTCTGTGTGTGTCCTGTTATTTCTCTGATCTTGAGACTTTCTTTTGCAGAATCCATCGCCTCTTGAACTTTCCATTTTCTGCCTGTCTTCAGCTGGGGCTTGATTGCTTCTACCACCTTGTCTCCTGAGTCCTCCAGCATGCTTTGAAGTCTGATCTTCCCTGCTTTGTATTCCTCCAGGATGGATTTCAGTGGTAGTTTCAGCTTTGCTTGGCGACAGTACAGTGCTATGTCAGTCAGACAGGGTGGGACACCAAGCCATTTCCTTGTGAACTTGTTGATTTTGGCTTCCATTGCCTCCACTATGCTGGTGCAGATGTCGTATATCATAAGAGGCCATAGGAGCTTTGGTATCAGCATGAACTGCAGACACCAGACCTTGTATTTGCCAGGGAGCCCACACTGGTCAATGGTCTCCAAGCCTTCCTCCGCCATCTGCTTGGTTTCTTTTGCTCTTTGTGTGTCTTTCAGCGTATCATCATACCATCTTCCAAGGCTCTTGACTGGTTCTTCTGTGACTGTTGGAATGGCCTGGTTGGCAACACTGAAGACCACAGATCCGGCCACTTTTCCTTTCCTCAGTGAGAGACTCCGTGATTTCTTTGGCTTGAACTTCATTCTGGATGAGGCAGCTATGTCGTCCAGCCTCTCCAGCACATGACGTGTCTCGTCTTCTCTGGATGAAATCACTGTAGTGTCATCCATGAAGGCCTTGAGAGGAGGCATCTTGTATCCATCGCCAAGGTCTGTTTGTCTCGCGTTGTTTGTTGCTGCTTTCAAGATGAGTTCCATTGCCAGCACGAACAGTATTGGGGAAATTGCACAGCCCATTGCAATACCCACTTCCAAGTTGATCCAGTCTGTTGTGTACTCCTTGGTAGAGAACCGCATTGAGAAGCCATTGAAGTACTTCTTGAGCATGTCGCGGATGTTCTTTGGCACATGGTACATCTCAAGAGCCAACTGTATCATCTCATGGGGCACAGATCCATATGCGTTTGCCAGATCAAGCCACACTACGTCCAGGTCTCTCTTTTCTGTTTTTGCTTTTTGGATTGCGTCCCAGATCATTGTGGCGTGTTCTACACAGCCAGCCACGCCTGGGATGCCACCTTTCTGGACTGACACATCCAAGTACTTGTTTTCCATCAGGTACTTGGTCAGCCTTGCTGCCATGACAGAGAAGAAGATTTTCCCTTCGACGTTCAGTAGTGATATTGGCCTGAACTGACCCAATATCACCATATACATTCATGTTTTGTGTCGAAATACTAGCAACACGCGAAAATGTAACATATGTGGGATATTATTAACACCGTCAAACATAAACTTTCTCAATACACCGATGATAAAATGACATGTATAAATGCACTGAAAGTCTTCGGTGGTATATCAGGTTTTTGGATGAATCTCGGGAAAATTTGAACAAGTTGGTCAGGGAGCTGTAAAAACTATGCATTTCGTTACACGGATCACCTAGACATGACGTGAAACAAAGAAAAGTTAAACAAATAACTGTGCAGAGATCACGTATTCAGAAAAAAAAAAATCAGACATGAAATATTTATTCAAAATTTGGATGAGAAGATAACTATCTCTTCTTGGCAGGTGGCAATTCTAAGATCACTTATTTTATGAAAACTCATCCACCTATGGTTCCTTCTTTTTAAACTACCAGACACTTTTTTCAGGTTTAACAGAGTTACTAAACTCATTTGAGTGAAGAAAAAAAAAAAAAAAATGAAAATTCCCACATAAAAGTATTCAAAGCGATGATCTTGGACTACCGGAATTGAAAACGTTTTTCCTTCATTAAAATTAACTTAGATGCCAAACATTCACATCTACACGACAAATTGAAAATTATCAGCACATCTGATTTTCCACCGCTAAATGATATTTTGGGCGGATGTGTTTGCGTACAAACACTTTTTCTACAAAGTTACTGTAAACATTCTGGTAAACTGTGTGCGAAACCAGTATTTCATAATGATAGAATACAGGTTGGGTGAAAAAGGCTATTTTAGAAAGACATGAATCAACAAAGGGAACCAATGCATTGACAATTTGCCTGAAAATCGCCAGTTTATTTCTTATGAACAATTCAAACATCAGAACAACTTAAACATAGTTTTCTGCTTTAAATACAGCAAAAACACAGTGTACACGAATGAAAATTGAAGTTAAAAATAATAGTATACATTTGAAGAGGCGTATATGTTTAAAAGAAAAAAGGTGACATAAATTTGTAAATGGTCAACATTTTATCATGACTTATTTATAGATTATCGTAGCGCTGTACTGGGATGTAAAACTGAATGATGTAAATGATTGGAAACACTGCTTATAAATCTTAGCAAAACATTCATGTAAAAATGAGATGGTCACATTCGCAAATAATACACAGATGTGGCATCTGGAACGAATGTCGTACTAAACAGAGATGGATGTACTTTCTCTAACTTGTGTAAAACTAGCATTATACATAGGTTTTGTCACTGTATGGCCAGTCAACGCTTTGGACAAATCTAGTGGATTCAATGAATGAAAAACGTCTGAATTTCATTTGGAAAGAAGTGAATCATTAGCCATAATCGCATTTGATCAAAAATGTACATATGGGCCATGACCTTTATTTCATTGTATGATTTACCATACACTACCTAGATCAGTGTAGAATAGAACAAAATTACTCAGACCGCGAGTATTCCTCAGCAAGCCGAATTAAAGACATTAAAAGCTAAAGAATATATTTCTCGAGAAAAACAAGAAATATATTGAGGATTTTGATTCCAGATGGCTCCTATGTAAGTCGATTTCTGCAGACCCAGATTGAATTATTAATGCATGCTGACATTGTACATTATATTATCATGCATATGGTTATAGCCTTCTAGAGCTATTGTTGCGTCACCCGACACAGTCCCAGTGGAAATTGTACTGAACATTTAAAAACCAAAATATGTATTTGTAAGCGACCCACTATTATCATACACTATAGGCTTCTGTCTGTCTGTCTGTCAGTCTGCTTGTCTGTCTGTCTGTCTGTCTGTCTGTCTGTCTGTCTCTCTCTCTCTCTCTCTCTCTCTCACGAAGAGACAACTTAAGATTTTTTGGTATTCCCCAACAGGGCCCCAGCGAATCATTTGACACATGTGCGCGTGCAGTGGTTGATGTGTTGAATAGCATTGACGGACAAAAACAATGGACTGACAACGACATCGGACGTGCACACAGAACAGGATACAGACGAGATGACCAACCACGACCAATGATCGTGAAATTTAACAGGTGGAAAGACAAGATGTGCATAATTGGCGATAGAGAGGTCAGAGAGAAATTACAGCAACAAGGAGTAAGAGTGGCTAATGACCTAACAAATCAACAGATGAAAATAAAGGTTAGAGCACGTGAAGAAGGGAAAAGAACATTTTTCCGCAGGGGACAACTCGTGATTGGTCCACGATTACCTGACCCACGCACTTACGCGGAAGTAGTAGAGGGTGACCGAGAAAATAATAAGACAAACACACACACAGTTACACCTTCTACTCCTCAATTTCAATCTGGAGAGAGTGGGGAGGGTGGGCCTCTATCTGTTTCAGCCAATCAACAGGCATCTCGTCCTGTTAACGCATTGAGGGGGGGTGGCAGTGAGGGTGGTGCGTTTACATCTTCCTCCGCTCCCCCATCCCCAGTTCGTGCAACACCCGATCGGCAACGGAGTGGTAATGGTGGTAAGGATGGGGGTTGCAGAGCGGCTCGTGACAGAGGCGGAGGTCAGCGAATTGGATCAGCGGCCAGTGGCGGGGATTCCCCCCGTGTCTCCACGGATCGACGTCACGGTAACGACGAACACACAGCGCGTGGCGGAGTTGTGCCCGACAGACAGAGGGGCATGCGAGCGTACCTGTCTAACCAGTCCAGCAAGTCTCTATGTGGGGAAAGGGGTACGGGTGGTACTAGAGCCTTGCGTTCAAACTCTGTAAAAAGCAAATAGGACAGGCTAGACCATCCACAACAATGGACTTTCTTAAGTTATAATGTTGAAAATTTGTTTCCAAAACTACGTGATGTTTCTTTTGTAAATTATGTTAACAAATTTGATTTTGTTTGCCTTACAGAAACCTTTTTAGATTCGTCTTTTGACTATAAATGCATCTTCAATGATTATATAAAATTTCATGTTTCAGCTAGAAAGTTTTCGTTTCATGGAAGAAACTCAGGAGGTATACTCCTTTTAGTAAGAAAATGTTTGGATAAATATGTAAAAGAGATTCAGATAAATTGTGACAATACAATTGTTATAAGAATAGATAAAACTGTTTTTGGTGTGAATAAAGATATCATTTTTGTTGGTTGTTATATTGTTCCAGAAGGAGGCCCTCTGTATAATGATAAGGCCATCAAAGATGGCGTACTTTTATTAGAAGAGGCTTTATTGGAAAAGTTTGATAAAGATGATGTATACTTTATTGTAAGTGGTGATATGAACGCTCGAACAGGTCAGATACAATCTGAACATGAAGATATGACAATGTATGATTTTGATTTGTATGAAATGGATGACATTTTTTTTACGTCATTCAAAAGATATGGTTGTAAATAGCTTTGGGAAAACGTTAATGGATTTTTGTTTTTTTGTTTGATATGAATATCTTAAATGGGTTTTGTGATGGAGATAAAGAGGGTAATTACACTTTTGTATCCCCTAATGGATGTAGTGTGGTTGATTACTTTTTGATTCATGTTGATTTATTACCGAAATTTGATTTGCATGTTGGTGACTGTGTTCATTCGTGGCATTTACCAATCGAAGTTGTATGGAATAACGTTCACCGGAATTTGGAAAGTAACCAGGTTAAACAACCAGGTGAAGAAAAAATTGTTTGGTCGAATGAAAATGTCCATAAATAAAAGACGAACTTGAAAGTGATGAGTTCCAAAGTTGTTTACAGTCAACCCTCCTGCAAATGGATATTGATATAAATGATAGTTTAAATCTTTTTGTTAATGCTTTATATGGAGCTGCTGCATGTATGGTCCGCACGGTAGGTCAAGGTCGAATAAAAAGTAATGATTGGTTTGATGCTGAATGTGAGAGAAAGAAAGCAGAAGTAAAAAGGCTGCTAAAAAGATTTCAGAGATGTAAAACAGCTAGTGATAAAAAAGAAAAAAGAGTAGAATATGCAGTATCACGAAAAGAATACATCAAACTGAGAGAAACTAAGCAATTAGAATTTGAGGAAAATAGACTAAAGAAAATAAGAGAATCCATAAACGATTCTAAAACATTTTGGTCAGTAATAAGATCTGTTAATAAGAAAAGCTTAATTTATAATGAAATCTCCATCCAACAATGGTATGATCACTTTTTTCATGTTTTCAATGACTCAGATAATACTGTACCTCTGGAAGAAGACGTTTCACTGGATGATGAGGATGAATCTGTGCCACTGTTCAATAACACCATTTCTAGAGAAGAAGTAATGGATGGTATCAGACATTTAAGGACAGGGAAAAGTGCTGGACCCGACAGAATTGTTGGAGAAATGTTAAAAGAAGCAAATTCTATCATAATTGATTTTCTTGTTCGCTTATTTAATGAGCTTTTTGAACACGGCAATTTTCCTTTAGAATGGGCTAAATCTATTATTATTCCAATTTACAAAAAAGGTGATTCCAGTAATCCAGATAATTATCGTGGTATAGCACTCACTAGCACCATTAGTAAAGTGTATACTCATATCTTGAACAAAAGATTATCAAAATGGGCTGAAAATGAAGGAAAAATATTAGAAGAACAAGCAGGTTTCAGAGCAAATTATAGTACTATTGACCATATATATACACTATATTCACTTGTACAGAAATATTTATTGAGCAATTCTAAACTCTATATAGCCTTTGTTGACTTCAAGAAGGCTTTCGACTCTGTGAATCGTAATACTCTTTGGAACGTGTTGCGTAAAAGTGGAGTGAATGGAAAACTTTATTTGGCTATTCGTGGTATGTATAATTCTGTGCTGGCATGTGTGCGTGCAAAGAGTGAATATTCTAATTATTTTGACTGTTCAAAGGGTTAAAACAAGGCTGCCTTTTGAGCCCATAATTGTTTTCTTTTTTTATAAATGAGTTAGCAGTTGAAATATCAAAAAAAGGAAAGCACGGTATTCAATTAATCTCAGGAGCTGTTGAGATATTTTTGCTTCTATTTGCTGACGATGTTATTCTAATGTCTCAAACAGTTATAGGTCTCCAAAACCAACTAAAGTCACTAAAAGAAGAAACAGATCGTTTAGGATTAACTGTTAATCTAGATAAAACTAATATTATTGTATTTAGAAATGGTGGACACCTTTCAGTGCATGAAAAATGGTTCTATGGAAATGAAGAAATAAAAGTTGTCAATTCTTACAAATACCTAGGAATGATATTTTCAACAAGATTAAGTTTGAATTTTGCTTGGGAAGAGGGAAGCAGAAAGGGTAGAAAGGGTGTAATTGAAATTTTGAAGTCATTAAAAAAGCTAAATACTATTGATTGTAATCTATTTTGGAAATTATTTGATGCCCAAATAGAACCTATTCTTACTTATGCTGCTGAAATATGGGGTTTGTACTCTAATCAGAAAATGGAAAGAGTGCATACATATGCTATAAAACGTTTTCTTCATTTACCTTTACATGCTTCTAATACTATGCTATACGGAGAAACCGGCCGATATCCTTTGTACATAAGATCTTTTGTCAAGTGCATAAAATACTGGCTAAAAATTATAAAACTGCCTCAGTCTCGATTGTGCAAACAAGCATACGACATGATGGTAATTCAACTCGAGACTGGTAAAGAGAATTGGGCCTATCAAGTAAAAAAAGTATTGTCTGTAAATGGTTTTGGTATTGTATGGATGTCACAGGGAGTTGGAAATGATAGACAATTTATTTCAGAGTTTAAAGACAGACTGATATGTTCGTACAAACAAAACTGGCATTCGGCTATTGAGAACAATGAAAAATACAGTTGGTTTTTTTCATTTAAAAATGTCTTTCAAGCTGAAAATTATCTATATATTATAACAGACAAATGGCATAGGATTAATTTTGCTCGATTTTGATTCAGAACTCTCGGATTCAATACAAAGAAAAGATGGTATTTGCCTGGGGCTTCCTCGGAATCTTCATGCCCTATGTGTGGTTATGATGTTGAGGATGAAAAACATTTCTTATTCCATTGTACAGGATATGTAACATTACGGAACAAATGTGATTTTTTTCATACGGATCTAGCTCAGACTCATAATGTTACATCTGTTTTACTTTCAAATGACGAAATGATTATCAAATCAGTTGCAAAATTTATAGCAGAGGCTCAGAAATTGCGAAAAGAAAAGATTAACCCACTATGATGCATAATCCATTAATATGATGAAGATAAAAATGAATGTTTATATATCATATGATAAAGTGGATGGTCGAATTTCATGTATTTTTGACTGCGTGTGCGTGCGTGCTTATCTGCGTGTGTATATGTGTGTATGCATGTGATTGGGCGAATGTATGTGTGTGTGTGTGTGTGTGTGTGTGTGTGTGTGTGTGTGTGTGTGTGTGTGTATGTGTGTGTGTGTGTGCGCGCGCACGCGCGCGCGCGCGCGCGCGCGTGTGTGTGTGTGTGTGTGTGTGTGTGTGTGTTGGGTGGGCTGGTGGGCGAGTGCTTGGGATATGTATTTATGTGGCCAAATGATCATTATATCATAACTGATTGAAGTTTCGTTGAGATATTTTTTGTATTTTTTAGTATTGATTTCATATGCCAGCAATATTTCCTTTCTGAACCTATTGTTACCCCCCTTGTCATCAGACCGTAATGGTAATGACAATAAAATATCGTGAATCGTGAATCTCTCTCTCTCTCTGTCTCTCTCTCTCTCTCCTCTCTCTTTCTCTCTCTCTCTGGCAGTCATGTACATTTTATCTGCTGTCTTAAGAACATAAATTAGCGTTGTGATTATGTAGTTATGAGTTATATATTCGATGTTCTATGATTTGTTTTCTTTACCTTTCTGCGTGTATTAGCCTATTATGCTAACTGTGGCATGAAAACGTCTTCTGGGGGAAAAAAAAGTAGAAAGGCAAAATGACTTTAAAAATTCACATGCTAGGGCTTCTTATTTTCTCTTTTCTTTAATTCTCTTTCGTCTGGTGACAAGAGTCACACACTGTCCAGAATGTTAAGACCGGCTGTCTGTTCTGCAATGCTTGCTTGCCAAAACGGCTTTTTAAGTTAAAAGAAAAAAAAATTATGGAATGTGAATCAAAAAAAAAAAAAAGA
>CM065741.1:14833747-14863747 GCA_033310375.1 Conus canariensis
TACTTCAACAGACGTACACAGTAACTGGTTCTAAACCACCCCATTGTTACTTCAATAGACAGACATACACAGTAACTGGTTCTAAATCCTCTCATTGTTACTTTAATAGACAGACACAGTAACTGTTTCTATACCATCCCATTGTTACTTCAATAGACAGATATACGCATTAACTGTTTCTATACCACCCCATTGTTACTTCAATAGACAGATATACGCATTAACTGTTTCTATACCACCCCATTGTTACTTCAATAGACAGATATACGCATTAACTGTTTCTACACCACCCCATTGTTACTTCAACACGCAGTAACTGGTTCTGAACCATCTCATTATTACTTCAACAGACATACGCAGTAACTGTTTCTATATCCTCTCATTGTTACTTTAATAGACATACACAGTAACTGTTTCTATACCACCCCATTGTTACTTCAATAGACATACACAGTAACTGCTTCTATACCACCCCATTGTTACTTCAATAGACAGACATACGCAGTAACTGCTTCCAAGTGCCCCCAGTGTTACTTTAATAGACATACACAGTAACTGTTTCCAAATCACCCCCTTGTTAGTTCAATAGACATTGTATACAATTTCTGATTTTATTATTTTACTTATAGATGTTAAATGTTTCCCTGTTAATTTTCCTTTATGGTTTTTATGTCACTCAGATGTTATTTGTATTATTTTCGTTTCTCATTAATTTATTAACATTTCTTAAATGTCAGTACAACACTATGTCAATCTGACAGTAAATGGTTTCAGTCAGTCAGTCAGTCAGTGTGTGTGTGCGCGCGCGTGAACATGTGTGTGTAGGGGGGGGGGGGGGTTGCTGTTGTTCTTATTGTTATGTGTGTGTGCGTGTGTGCGTGCGTGCGTGTGTGTGTGTGTGTGTGTGTGTGTGTGTGTGTGTTGTGTGTGTGTGTGTGTTGTGTGTGTGTGTGTGTGTGTGTGTGTGTGTGTGTGTGTGTGTGTGTGTATTTCTTGTTGTTGTTGTTGAAACTATTGTCGTTCTTGTTATTGTTCTTGTTCCTGTCATCTTCTGAACATTCATTTCCTACAAACAAGCAAAGGTGCATGCAGTCACACACACACACACACACTCGCTCCTACGCGCACACATATGCATATGCGTGCATGCGCACATACACACACACACGTGCGAACATGCATGCACACACACACATACGCACATGCGCAGACGCCTACATACAAAGACACACACACATATAAGTACACACACTTGTGCAGATACGTGCGCGCAGGGGCATGCTTACGCAAGCCCAGAAATCACATAAACACACACACACACACACACACACACACACACACACACACACACCACACACACACTCACGCGCGCGCGCGCGCGCATTCACGAACGCACACACGTGCACACCGCGCGGACACACACACAAGCGCGCAACTGCACGTGTGCGCGCACACACACACATGCATACGCATACACACGCACATCACACATACACACATGTACTCGCGCACATGCACGGGCCCGTGCCCACACACCCACACACCCATCTGTGCACTCACCACACACATGTACAATGTTTATAATGGCACATCCAGTGTTAGATAGGTCTCAAGGTCTGACCAGCGCGTTGGGCTATTGCGTACGTCAGACATCTGCTAAGTCGTAGTCACGAGACGCTCTTCTTCAATTCTCTCATCTTAGTCATTAATTCATTTATCCATCAGCTTTAAGTCATGTGCAGTGTGGTCTCAAAACTTAGCGGATGTGGTGTAGCGTATATGGACTAGTCCGCACGCAGTGACGTCTTGATGAAAGTGAAACTGAAATTGAAACTCTCTCTCGCTCTCTCTCTCTCTCTCTCTCTGTGAGTATGTGTGTGTGCGAGTACGTGTGTGTGTGAGTGTGTGCATGTGTGCGTGCGTGAATGCGTGCATATGTGTGTGCGTGCGTGCGTGTGTGTTGTGTGTGTGTGTGTGTGTGTGTGTGTGTGTGTGTGTGTGTGTGTGTGTGTGTGTGTGTGTGTGTGTGTGTGTGTGTGTGTGTGTGGTGTGTGTGTGAGGAGAGAGAGAGAGAGAGAGAGAGAGAGAGAGAGAGAGAGATTCTGTTTAAAGCTTTCGGCCTGGTCACACCTGGAAATTATATGGGGAAGGGATGGAAATGAAATTCCATGAAAACAATAAAAACGTGGCATATGAGAATAATTCTTCTCGACATGGAATTCACCTTACAACGAAATAAGGGACACTGTTTATGATACACACGTGTGACCGGAATAGTTCTCCCTTTTTTCTTCTTTTTTTTTTCTTTTTTTTTGTTTCTATTATTTTTCATTTTATTTCATTTTCTACGATATCTCCAGACAAGGATTTCTTTCTCCACCAGACCGTCTGTTTTACATTGTCTGAAACAGCGGTGAATACTTCCTGTGAGTTCATCAAAAAAAAAAAAAGAAAAAAAGAAAAAAAAAGCCATTATTTCTTGCATAAACCTGCGCTGTTTCCGACGCGTCGACGTGTCTCCTGTTGGGCCAAGGGTCTTCTGTTGCAGTGTCAGCAACTATGGTGCCGTTCTCTGCAAGGAGTGGGGTTGTCTCCCGTCGGGCTGTGTAAAGCAGGTCAAGGTTGCTGTCTGTTGAGCGTGTCACGCTTAATGGCCCACCACAGCACATACCTGTCCAGTGTGTGTGTGTGTGTGTGTGTGTGTGTGTGTGTGTGTGTGAGAGAGAGAGAGAGAGAGAGAGAGAGAGAGAGAGAGAGAAACGGACCCACGCCCGCCTGCGCGCGCACGCGCGCACGCGCGCGCGCGCGCACACACACACACACACACACACACAAAACCACACAGCACACAACATACACACACACACACCAACACACAACATGCACACACACACACACACACACACACACACACACACACACACACACACACACACACACACACACACACAACACACACAACACACCACACACACACACACACACACAACACACATACACAACACACACACACACACACACAACACACACACACACACACCACACACACCACACACACAACCACACACACACAACACACACACAACACAACACACACACACACACACACACACAACACAACACACACACACACACACACCACACAACACACACAACACACACACAACACACACACACACACACACACACACACAACAACACACCACACACACTTGTTACAACAAACAACAGAAAGGATTTGCTTTGGCTGGTTGTTTTTTTGTGGGTTTTTTTTTGTTTCTTTTAAAATGCTATGATAACTGATGGACAGAGTCGAATATCTATATGTCTTGTGACTCTGTTCCAGTTCCTGGGGAAGACAAAAAATAAAAAAAATTGCAAAACAGAAAATATGGTGCTATACACTGACGGTTCATCTTTGAAGGCGAGGCGGGTTGGGACTACACAGTGAAGCAAAATGGCGGAACAAGGCTGGAAGGGGATGCTGCACAGGTCCGAATCCACGGTTACAGTTTAGGCCAAACACACTATATAGTCTGTATTACACTCAAAGCTGCGCCTGCCTTAGGCCAGATCAGCCATTACCAAAGCGTCTCAGTCGCACAGTCCAGCCCTTGACCTATACTGGGACTGTTTCGGAGGCAGATCCAACGTCTGCTTCTTTTTAGGTTACAGCACGATCCACATAACCCTTTATTTTTCTGTCGTCACCCACACTTTTCACTCCCAAATCCTAGTGCTCTACCAGTGGCGTAGGAACACAAGAAGTCCACAAACCATGCACAATTCTGCTATTCTGGCTGACCTATGGTATTGAACTATTCTACTGACCCCAAAATTCCAGGATAAAATCGTCTTTTTCACATTCAACTCCCCCCCCCCCTCCCCCCACAGAGCCAGCGCTGTTTTCATTTATTCAAACTGCTTTGTTACTACTTGAGTTCCCTTGTAACCCCGAACTTTGATCTGCACACAACCAAGGCTATGAGGCACACCAAGACCCCCATCCAAACACTGGACAGGAAACACCACACAATCATTTTCCGCTTGCGCGCGGGGCACTGTGGCCTGCGTGCCCACCTCAAGAGGACAGGAGCCGCAGACTCCGCCGTGTGTCCCTGTGGACAAGCCGACCAGGCACCAGCACATGTCCTCCAGGACTGTCCCCTCAATGAGGAGAGACGAGTGCCAGCCTGGCCAGAAGGGGCGGACCTCACGACAAAACTCTGGGGGACTGCCAGCGATCTCCGCCGGACGGCCGAGTTTGCCGCCACCCTTGGGGTCCGGCTGTAGCTGCGTAGCTGTCGAACGCTGAAGAAGAAGAAGAAGAAGAAGATCTGCAAACACGTTTTCAACTGCCAGTCTAACCGCGGGGTAGAAGCAGAGACACAAGCGCTGAACAGGCTTTTATTCACAGAGATTACCGTGCGCCTGACACAACCATTCCGGGTCTACTGACGAATGGCGTTTAAACTTCAGTGAATGTCAATATGCGGGTTCAACCCCACCCCATCTATTTCGCCTCGCAAACCCCACTTTTCAGCATCCATTTTTCATCTCTTGCTAATATAGCCCCGTAACCCCTCTTTTTACAAAAGCAAAAAAAAAAAAAAATAATAATAGTAACAAAACAGCAAGTGATGAAGTAAAATGTTATAAAGGGTTTGCGAGGCAAAATACATATGGTTAGGTTGAACCCGTATATTGACATTCTCTCTGGCTTATTCATGAAAAAAAATTATTATAATTGTTTGCAAAACTAACCTCAAACATTTATTAAAATTTATTAAAGCAGTGTAATTGGATGATTACTTATTTATTTCAAGCACTATTAATAAACCAGAACAAACAACCGGTTTTCTGTCCTGGTCAGTTATTGTTACACACAATGAATTTATCCACCCACAAGCTAGTTCCTTAAATTGTTTGCTTTCAAATGTATTTAACTGATAATCGCAATAACCTGCTCTGGCTGATGGTATAGCTCTTAGAATTGTAGATGGCTGGCCATGAAACAAATTAGCATCTGTTTTCAATTCATTTAAATGAACAAACAACATTGGGTTAATTAGAAAATCGGATGGCCTACTACCTACATACTCATACAGACCACTTTTTAATTACATATGTGTTTTAATATGATACGTCTCACCACTATCATAAAAGCCCAAAATTCGAGCAAGGCCTCTAGGAAAAACGTACTCCCTTTCAAGTTGTGGAAGAAACATAGTAATTTTAAGATTTGCCTCATTAATGTTTAACAATATGCCAAATTTTCTAAATAGTTCTTTCAGAGAACAAAACTTGTAGTAACCATTTTTACATGTCTTAATTGATTACCTTGTTCATCCTTAATATCCATCCAGTTATTTTGAGCTTTTTCAGATATGTTAAACCATTTTACTTTAAACCTAAGTTCTTTGAGAGCAACCCTATACTGACCGCGTCTATTATCAAGTGGATACTTTAAAAACACACGCTCGTTTTGCTTGGTTATATTCTTCTTCTTCTGCGTTCGATTGAAGCTGGATGCGTCAGACTTGTAACCCGGCCGCCATGATGAAGCCCGCGGTCTTCTCCAGGTCAGAACGGGCTCCCCAAAGCTGCGCCTGTAACTCCGCTCCCCCCGGCCAGGTTTTGTGTCGTAGAGCTGCGTGAGTAGGACAGCGCAAGAGGACATGTTCAGGGGTCTGGGGTCCAGTGCCGCATGGACACTGGTCAGTGTAGGTGATCTTCAGGCGGTTAAGGTGGCTCAGCAGTCTGCAGTGGCCGGTCCTCAGTCTGAAGAGGATTGTCTGCTGGTGCCTTTGGAGCTGGTGGATCGGGTCAGCACCACTTTCTGCACCCAGCCTTCTCTTCCACTGGGACTGAAACTGGTTGTGGATGATGGTCTTGGCCTCCCTGTAGGTCACGGGGTGGCTGAACTGCTCCATTTTGCTGCCTGCTTTGGAGAGAGCATCAGCTTTTTCGTTGCCCATGATCCCACAATGAGACGGAATCCACTGAAGCGTAATGACAGACTGTTTTGAGAGTTCATGGAGGGCAGCCTTGATGTCTTGCGTATGTTGTTCATTTCTTGTGTTCTGAAGTCCCTGCAGCAGAGATCGGCAGTCTGTGAAGAAGACAACCTTCTGTGATGGGCTGGCCGGTTCCAGAAAGATCCTCACTGCGTGGAGCAGTGCTATTGCCTCCGCTCTGTAGTTGGAGGAGATCTTTCCAGTAGGGAAGGCCTTGTGTATCAATCTTCCATTGGTGTGTCTGATGAAGAACCCTGCTCCTCCATTCTTGACTGCTCCTTCTGAGGATCCATCTGTGAAGACGTGGGTCCACTCACTGGGGTTGTATTGGTTGGCGATCATCTCCTGTGCTAGAGCTTTCATTACTTGAGGGGCTTGACGGTCCATTCTTTTAATGCCAGGAACTTCGGTGATGATTGCGACATCTTCCAGGTGATTGTCTGGTTCCTCAAAATTTGGAAGCATCTCCATTTCGGCTGGTGAAACAGGCAGCAGGTCTTCATTGCTGCGATGCAGGCTCTTAGACAGGTGGTTGAAACTTGTTCTCTTTAGCCTGTTTTTGGTGGGGTTCTGCATCTCGGTGTGCATGGGGTGGGTAGGCATACGCAGTAACTTTTCACTGTGGATGAAAACCTTCTCCTCGCGTCTGTCTTCGAGGGAATGTAGACTAGTAAGCTTCTCCATGGCTTGGATTGGGGTAGTCTTCATCCCACCAGTGATCAGTCGCAATCCTGCATTCTGCACTTTGTTCAGGCGACTGGTGTTGGTCTTGGATGCAGTGGCCCATGCAGAACTGCCATACTCCAGGGTTGGTCTGACGGTACCCACATACACCTTCTGCAGGATGCTGCTGTTTGCGCCCCAGGATGTACCGGCCAGCTTCTTCATGATGGCGAGCTTCCTGACTGCTTCGTTTTCAATGTTCTTGAGGTGCGGATTCCAAGTAAGCCGCTTGTCCAGCTTGATGCCTAGGTATGTTGGGTTGTCTTCTTGTTTTAGCTCTCTTCCATTTATTTTCAGGCTGATGGTTTCTCGCAGTGGCGACAGCGAGAAGACTGTGGCCACTGTCTTGGTGGCATTGACTTCTACGCCCCAGTCAGAGGCCCATCTTCCGACGTGTTCCAGTGCTTCCTGCATCCTGTAGCTGGCTGTGGTTAAATGTTCTGCAGCACTCCAGGCAGCAAAATCGTCGGCGTGGAGAGCTCTGGAGATGTGCTTGGTGAGCTTCTCAGCGATGTCATCAATGAAGATGAGAAAGAGTGTAGGGGAGATGACTCCTCCTTGTGGTACACCTTGTTGTAGAGTGATTCGGTGGCTAATTTTCCCATCAAGCTGAACTCTTGCTGTGCGGTACTGGAGGAAGTTGCGTATCCAGCGGTACATATTCCCTTCCACTTTCTTGTTTAGCAGCTTCAGGAGAAGTCCTTCCTTCCATACCTTGTCGAAGGCTTTGGTCAGGTCCACAAAGACAGCGAGTACCTTTTTCTTCTCCTGAAAGGCGTTTTCGATCTGTTGGGCGAGGTACACAAGCTGGTCTTCCGTACTGTGGTTTTTCCTGTATGCTGACTGTGTGTTGCTGAGCAGGTGATTTTCTTCCAGGTGTTTCAGCAGTCTTGTGTTCACCATTCTTTCCATCACCTTGCCCAGACAACTGAGGAGGCTGATTGGTCGGTAGCTGGATTTCTTGGTTTTGTCTTTTTGTTTCTTTCTGATGGGGATGATGACTGCTTCTCTCCATCGGTCTGGGAATTTCCCTGAGCTCCATGACTGGTTGATGATCAGAAGGAGCTTCTGTTTTGCTGTGGTTCCAAGTCTCCTGATCATGTCATTGGTAACACCATCTTTCCCTGGGGCTTTCTTTGGCTTTAGTTTTTTAATGGCTGCATTGAGTTCAGTCATGGAGAAGGCTGACATCATGGACGGTGTAGGGTTCTGGTGTTTCAGCTTCTCCCTGGTTTCCTTGCTGACTTCCTGCACTCGGGCAATGGGTATTGTTGCTTTGCTTTCCTCTTTGTAAAATTCTGCCAGGATGTTTGCTGCTTTCCTTCCCGTGTGGTGTGTACCATTTTCCTCGATGACGGTTTTGCTGTGTCCCGCTCTGGTGTCTTCATTCAGGGCTTTTGTCAGATTCCACAGCTTGCTGGTGTCCTTCTCCATGTTGAGGCTGCTGGTCTTCTCGTTCCAGCTCTTTTGGAGTTCAGCTTTCTTCTGTTGGTTGAAAGCTTCTTTGGCGTTGTTGTGCCTCACTAGGTTCTCTGGAGTGGGCGTTTGCTCCATAGCTTCTCTGGCATTGTCCATTTCAGTGTGAAGCTGTTCCAGTGTGTCACTCCAGTATGGCAGGTAATGTCTTCTTTTGCCCCTTGGGATTGCCTGCTTTGCTGCCTGAAGAATTGCATCAGTGAAAATCTGGACGTTCTTGTTCAGGTCATTTGCACAGCAAATGTTTTTGGTGTGGTGGTCAGCCTTTTCTGCAAAGAGGGTCCAGTTGGCTCGTTTGAAGTTCCAACTTGGTTGCATGTTGCTCTCAGTACATCCTAAGCTGGAGATGTTGAGAATGACTGGCAGGTGGTCGCTCCCTCCAAGCTGGGTGCTGACTTCTCTGGACGTGAGCTTGTGAATGTCCTCAGTAGCTACTGCCAGGTCTGGTGTGGAGGTGGTTTTCCAGGCTCTGGAGAAGTACGTTGGTTTGTTGTCCGCCTGGTTGATGAGTACTAGATTATTTTCCATCATCCAATCTTCCACTTCCTCACCACGGGCATCCATTTCCTCATATCCCCAGCTTTGCGAGTGGCTGTTGAAGTCTCCAACCACCAGGTGTCTGTAAGCTTCTAGCTTCACGTTGTATAGCGTAAGAGATGAGGTTGATGGGCTGTAGCAGTTGGTGATCCGTAGGTCTCCACTGGGCAGCAAGAGCTTGACAGTCAGGTGTTCTAGTTCTTGTCTTCTTGATCTGTTTGTCTCTACTGCAGGGATTGAGTTTCTGACAAGGGTAATGATTCCTCCCTTGTGTCTGTCTTCGCGGTCTTGGCGAAATGTCTCGTAGCCTCTTACGAAGAAACGTCGATGATCTTTCAAGTGCGTTTCTTGGATGCAGATGACATCGATGTTGTTTTTGCTGAGAAACTTTTGCAGTTCTGGCTTCTTGTTCCCTAGTCCTTCTGCATTCCATTGAGCCACTGTAAGGGTGGTAGGAGGCTGGGTAGTCTGGTCAGTCGCTCTACTCTGCCTTCCCCCGACCGTCAGGTTAACAGAGGCACCGGTCGCTTGGGTGGGCCCCTTTGAGGCTAAGGGCCCGGCTCCGTCCCTCCCCGGTTGTCGCTGATAGGGACGACGCCATGACAACAAGGTAGTCTGACGCATGACCATAATCGTTGATGCGTGTGTGTCCTAATTTATCCCCAGGACCTGCGCCGTAGCTGACACACTCCGTCTTCGGCAGGCTGGATGCTTTTGCCATTTAACCCATGGCTGGGGTAAGGCTTGGAGCAGTGTCAGGGCGTATCCACACGCCGGTGGGCCTTCACTCAGTTCCTTCCATTTTGGTGGGGGCCTTACTCCTCCATCTGGACTGGTCTAGCCTGCGGCTTTCCTTGATTGGAGAGGCCGGGATCTAGTTTTGATATAGCGCCAGTATTCCGCTCCCGTGCCGCGTTAGTGAAAACAACCTGCCCCATGTCCCCCTGAGGAAACACCCACATTAACGTGGCGAGAAGGTGCGACTACGGTGTTCACCCTTTCTTAATGGAAGAAAGGGATCTTCGCAGGTCGCTTGGTTATATAAATGTGCATCCTTTTAAAAACTATTTAAAAATGGAACCTTTTAAATATAACGAAAGTGCCACTTACAATGTAGGAGCGTTTTATAACCCCAAATCATTGCACTTCAGTGCCCTAACCATTGCAGTAGATGAAACATATGGCTTTCAAGCCAGACTTGTGAATCCTCTACAAGCACATTTAAATCCTCCAATAAAAAAATGATAGAGTGCCAAAATTACGGTCAGTCAAGCCCATGCATTTTTTTTTTTTTTTTAATCAAAATCAATTAATTGTTGCGATTTACTGCTCAACTACTGGCTGTGGTGTTTCATATGCAAACCATTTACACCACCCCAATCTCTTAGTAAGGTCAGTATATAATTTTCATGTTTATTACCAGTATAGACGCATACTAACTGAACTACAAGTAGCTCTCCCCAACGATAAATCCTTCTCTCCATTTAACAGCCCAATGGACAAGAATGCATATAAAAAATCTGCAATGAATTTAACATTAAACTTTCAACTGATTTTAGACAAAAGTCAGACCGTAATCACGGGTTGGGCACATTCTATTTGTGGGGTGAACCTAGAGAATACAATTTTGACTGCTGGCCTGAACACACCTCTTTTAAGCCAAACAAACCAGTTAGATTGGGGTCAATAGAACAAAAACACTCCGATGCCTGGACAACATTTATTTTAGATGAAAGTAAAGGCCTAACAATGCCAGGAGTGCAAAGACTTAATGACTCCATACGGACATACGTTTGGTGTCTACTAGGAGCGCAAGCACAGACCAAGTCTAGCATAGTGGATCAATCTAAAGGCTTCGATGCAAGAAAACAATATTTGGCTAATTTAGAAGATGCTATTAACTCTGCTGTTGATTTGCCTTCTAGCATAAAAAGATACCAAGATGTTCTTGCTCATGCTAGGTCAAAGGTTGACTTTGTTGTAGGCCATGGATTATATAGGCTACCCTCTGACCTTAGACTACAAACTGGCATGATACAGAATTATAATAAAGAAATCCTCATAGCTGGAGATGACCAAAACTTAGGACATAATAAAGGCTTAAACACAAGGCCTGCACCATCCATTAAAAAAAACTAGCTCTGAACAACCGGCTGTTATAGAAAGCAACCCACCAGCACCTGTTAATATACCTCACCCTGACAGACACACTAGTGAAAAGACAGCTCTTGTTGTGGTTTTAACTTTTACTGGGTTGGCTATACTTTATTTAACTAAAAATTAAACCAGCAGCCAGCACCCCCAATGTCCACAGATGGTCGGCCATATAACCAGCCACTTTACCTATAGTAGACAAAACCCAGCTAACAACACTGTCCAATATGCCAGGCAGAGCATCAAGTGCTTTGGCAGATAACTTTAAAAATAAATTTGACAGGTGGTGTAATTGTTTTTTAATCCAACTTTTACCAGGCTCTGGTGGAGGTGCTGGAGGCACAACTGGCCCCGTTGGTGTACTGCCAGTTAATGCATAAACGAGTGTAGAGATAGCAAAACCAATGGCTGTTATTATACTAGCTATTGTAATCCCCTGTTCTCTGAACAGAGTCCTTATTCTTTCTACTAATGTAGTGTTTTCATGAAGTATTCTGTTTATAGTTTCTCTGATTCTGTTTGTTTGTGATGCTAGCTGTGCTCTATTAGTAGACAGCGCTTCTAACCTGGCCGATCTTTCTAGCATTAAATCCTGTATTTTCTGCTGTATTCTAGCTTTTTCCTCTTGCCCTAAATTGTTATCATCTGCATCAGCCAATTTATTTTTTTCTTCTTCTATTTCTCTATCCAGCTCACCAAGTTTTGCCAAATTGTTTGCTAGTTCACCCCTTATTGTCCGTAGAGCAGCATTAAGACCCATGATTTAACGCATAGGCAATGGAGAATCATCAATTGTTTTTAATTGTGTCTCCTCACTTAAAGTCGTTTCAATTTCTGCTATTAGTTCATCTGCTTGTTGACTTAATTCTTGAAGAGGGATGTTTTGCATTTCAGATTCTGTTGGCAACTCTTGCACCACGTTTTGTAAAAGTCTAACAGCCTCAGGCTTTAGATCTGAAATGTTTAATCGTCTTTGGTCAGCAATAGAGAGCCTGTTCATAATTGTGCTCTTGCTTAAAAACTTGTTTGGGTCTGGTTTTGTTGTAACTTTTACACGGTCTCTTTTACTAGTCCTTATATACAAATGATTGCTTGCATCTTCCTCAAAATCGTTAGGATCAACTACTTCTGGTAGCTCTTGTCCTATACTTCTATAGAATGATTGAATTCTTAGTCGCAATAGTTCTTGACGTTGTCTAGGGAGTGAAGAACCTACTCCTTGAAGTTCTTGACGCAATGAAGGAATCGCTTCTTCTTCTTCTTCTTCTTCTTCAGCAGGATCAAGCACGTCATAATCTTCATCCATATTTATAATATTGTTTTTTTTATTTTATTTAAAAAAAAGAAGAACTCATACGGCTGCGATCTTGATCCATACAGAAAATCAAAAGAACCCATGGGTGTAAAAGGTGTAAGACAGACTGTGCTTGTTATAAATAATCCATCAACAGTTGAGCCTAATCAAACGTTAACAGTCAGGTTCCCTGATCTTGGTGCTGATGATGTTATAATGCCAGGCACGGCTAGATTATCATTCAAAATAAATATTGATACAAAAGATCCTAATGCTACTGTTGTTGCCAACTTGGGTAGGGCTATCATTAAATCTATGTTAATCAAACTGGAGGGCAGAGAAGTCTTCTCGCTAAATAACGCAGACATTTTTACACTCTATTCTGACCTATGGCTGTCCACAGAAGAAAGAAAAGACAAAATTTATCAGGGAATACAGGGCCCAAACGGCCTTAAACACAGACTAAATGCGGAGGATGTGGTGGATGATAATAAAGACCAGGCAGTAGCACTGGCATTTGGCAACAGATTTTGCGTTCCTCTAGATTTTGAACTGTTGAAGACGCATAAGCCATATTACCAAGGCGCACTAAGAGATAAACTTACCTATGAATTGACATTTAATGCCAGCGATTCTGTTATTCTATCTGAAGACTCTTTAGCCAAATACACAGTCACTGACATCTCTCTTGAGTATGATGTTGTTAACAACCCTGAACTGGCTAGAACAGTCTTAAACCAGTATAAAAGTAAGACAGTTATCTATTTTGAAAGAGTTGTGCACCACATTACAGAGAACAAAAACAAGCAAGACACTGTCTGGAACATAGCTCTAAGTTATTCTCTCAGGTCGTTAAAGGGAATTCCCCCTCTTTTCAAAGAAAACCCGAGGTGTTTTATAATCCAAAAATTGAGCAGTTGTCTTGCACAGTAGATGGCAAGCCTGTTCAGTTGTATGCACCCGGACTTTTACCTCACCAACATTTTGATGAAATAAGAAAGTTGTTTGCTGGAGGTAGACAAAACAAATCCCACAGCCGATCTTGTTTGTAGAACACTTCACCTTCATGATGTAAGACTTGAAGATGATCTAACAAGAAAATATGGACTGTCGCTGATTTTAGATCAACATATGACAACAGATTACATGGAAGTGGAAGAAGGGTAGGGGCAGATGGCATAAACATACAGATTAACAAGAAAGCAGATGGAAATGGTCAGTTACAAATGCACGTTTTTGTGGTTTGTGACGCTCAGTTAAACATTGAAGAAAACAGGCTAAAAGAAATAACCTATTAAAAGCAGATGGATAGTTTGAACTTTCTACCCAAAGATCCGCACTGTTCGCTTATTTGCGGGATTACTGGGTGTGGGAAAACCGTTTTCATACTTGATTTATTACAAACAATCTACAGGTTTCATTACGAGTACATTGTTATATTCTGCACAAACATTAAGCATAACAAGTCTTACAAAGAAAGGCAGTTTGTTTGGACTGACGAGAATATATTTCTAGCTGATCCTAGCAACAAGCTAAGCGATGTTTAGAACATTATTATAGGCTATTCGAGGGAACTGAAACACTGTTTATCATTGATGACTGCTCAGCTGAGCAGGACATTGTTAAAAAGCGCAAGACTCTGTCAAAGCTAGCCTTTAGCGGCCGCCACGCATTAGTTTCTGTGTGGCTTTTAACTCAGAAATACAATGCTGTCTTAACAGACTTTCGATCGCAGTTAAAATCGGTTGTATTATTTTATACTAAGGACAAGGGTAGTTTTGAAGACTGTTTGAGTGAAAATTATATAATAAGGGGCAAGAATGAACTAATGAAAATAAAAGAGCAGTTAGAAAAATCTAAGCACGCTAAACTATGCTTATGGACTGACCCACCAGTTCAATATGTTTGTTTATTATAAATTGTTTATTATCATTTTTTCACATTATAAAACATGTCCCGCGGGCCAGAATCAAAAGTACAGCTAGCTCCCAAATGTATTTCAGTAGAGCTAAAAGACCTAGCAGACACATTTGAGTTTGATCTGATAGGAGAGCCAGGAACTGTTTACGGATTTGAATACACCGATGATGGGTTTTACAAACGAACAGAAATTGAAGATAAAAAAACAGCAACAACACCCCAAACTAGAACAAATAAGAAATCTAATAACAACTGATTATGGCAGACATGAATACAAACTTTATAAACAAGACAAAAATTGGGCGTTGCTTCCTGAAATTGACTGGGATTTAAAATTTGACTTACTAAGCCCTAATGTATACTTTGATAAGAAATAACAATTATAGAAAAGCTTTGAATGCAGGAGCCCTTCTTGTTAGCCTCGTCCCAGGATTACAACAGAAAAAGCAGGTAGAAATAAAGCCATACTGGCTCATCGGCTGTAGCCAGCTTAAGTGCTGGGTCTAGTGTTGTTCTTTTAGCTACTGGAGCTGGAGCACCGGTCTCTTTAGCATTAGGGAGTGTTGGTTTGGGTTTAGGTCCCATGTCTATGATTGTAAGTGCTGTTTAAAAAAAACTAACACCCAAATTACAAAAGCACACTGCTATTTTAGCGCTAGCAACAGCAAAGCTTTGTTCATTAGTTAACAATAAGCAAATCATTACAGGATGAAAATATTACGGACGAAGAATTTCAACTTCTTATGGCTGATGGTGAGGATTACAAACGACAAAAAATTGAACTTCAAAAGAAATGGAGAAAGACTTTTACTTCACAACAGGTAGATACAGAGGCAATCAGACAGAAAATTGCAAAACAAACAAGCGATCAATTAAAACCAAAAATAGGTTAAAAAAATATGCTATGTTTAAATAGGTTAAAAAATATGTTATAAATATTTATACTATACATTTTTTTTTAACTAACAGGCACTGTGTTTGGTGGGATAATTTGCAGCTCTTCACGAACAAATGATCTTTTAGGGCCGGGCTTTTTGGAAGAGAGAGTCTCTCTTAAATAATACACAGGAGGGGCTGTTTCCATAATTCTTTCAACTTCATATACGTCTACGCTCCATATAGGGCCTGTGGCTCTAATTCTAACATAACCCTCTGCCTCTCCAGGAGCATACAAGTATCTTATTTTTAGTCCAAGCGGCAAGAGTTTCTGCGTGTCTTGTGCGTCTTCAGTAATGTTAATTTTTTTTAATTTGATCGCGTCCACTGGCTTAAGACCTGTTGCTTTAAATTCTTCATTGTTCATGGCACGTAAGACTGCTGGCAACCTTCTGACCCATTCTGTGTTGCGTGTTCTGTCCATAATTTCTCTGTAATATTGATAGGTAAACAGACGTTCGGCTAGATTCTTATTAAAGTTTTCTACTAGTGCCTGTGAGCGATGGTTGCCTGGGATCCCTCTTTTAATTGTAACCTGGTGTTTTAAAAACAGTTGGTTTACAACCCCTTTAAACTCTTTTCCATCATCAACCTGGATCATCCTAGGATATTTTAATGGGCCTCGCATGTATATTTGTTGTAAAGCCACAGCTACAGCAGTTGCGCTTTTATCCGTTAAAGGCTCAGCATCTTTATACCTTGAAGCCATGTCAACAACAGTCAGAGCATATTTAAACCTTTTTCTTCTGATCGTGTCATGTGGAAGATACAACAAGTCCATCTGATGGGTGTCATTCGGAACTGAATTAACAAATCGAGGCCTTATTATTCTTTTTGGTGCGGGTAAATATATTTGCCAGATTGCTTGTTTTAAAAGCCAGTCTTTTGCTTCTGATTCAGACACACCAGCAGCTTTACTCAGTTTATTTAGCAATTTTTCCTTTCCAATATCCTCTAGGAGAATAATATATTTTGTCCATAAGAAGGGACTGTATTTTTTTTTTTTTTACACAAGAAGGGGCTGTATTCTAATTGTATTTTTTTTTACACAAGAAAGTGAGCAACAAGATAGACTGACGTCATACCAACTACAATAAAAACTATCTCTGCGGTCTTCTGTTCTTCTGATGGTTCATAAACGTCAGACAACTCTGGCGGTGGTAACGTTTGAAACTTATCTCCAGTCACTAAGTAATACTCCTTAATTGCGTCATCAACGTTTGTAAATGTGTGCATGTCCCTGTTGCCTTAATTTGTTATTAATAAAGTCTAAGTGAGCAATCATCCTTTTCTCGTGCGCGTCTTGTGCCTTGGCTAAATCTTCCATTGCCTTGTTATGCCGTTCTCTCTCTTCATCAGACCACAATTTACTGAACATATAATTGCTGCCAGAGAAGGCCAATGCATTAACTATAACTCCTCCCACCATCAGAACCAATCCAGACATCTTTTTATGCATTAATATTTTCTGGAATAATTCCTTGTTTAACAAGAAAGTCTTTTGATGCAACTGCCGCAGCTATTACAATTATCAGTTTGACAGAGTCTTCAATGTCTAGTTTTCCTAGGTCGGCTGGTTTCATTTAAAAAATGTTTTTTTGCTAACACGCTATACCCTATACTAAGACCGTCGATTACAGCAGAGTGGTAAACAGTATTGACAATCTTTGCAGTGCTCATGTTTTTTATTAACTAAAAAAATAATTAAAATAATCATAATATGAAAGACTGTCTATATGCTTTTTAATCAAATAATCCTTCGTTGCTAAAGATAAAAATAAAAATGCGATTGACTTACTTGACTTAGTCCTCTGAATTCCCTGGGGAACATAGGGCCGCAAGCACACTCTTCCAGCGGACACGGTTTTGGGAGATCTTCTTCAGCTCGGCCCACGTCATTCCGGCGGCCTTCACTTCCGCGTCGGTACTCCTTCGCCATGTCTGTCTTGGTCTTCCCACTTTTCTTTTGCCCTGAGGGTTCCATTCAAGGGCTTGTCTTGTGATGTTGGATGGAGACTTTCTGAGGGTGTGGCCAATCCACCCCCACTTCCGTTTTCTGATTTCTAATTCTATTGGAACTTGCTTGGTCTTGTCCCACAGTTCTGTGTTGGCAATAACACCTGGCCATCTGATGTTCACAATGTTTCGCAGACATCTGTTGATAAATGTTTGGAGTTTGTGGGTGTTTGTCTTTGTTGTTCGCCACGTTTCAGAACCATACAGAAGGACAGCTTTCACATTTGAGTTGAAGATTCTGATCTTGTTGTGGAGTGAGACGGCAGAGGAATTCCAGATAGGCCGTAACGTAGCAAAGGTGTGCCTGGCTTTATTGATGCGGCTCTCGATATCCTCATCTGTACCTCCATCTTTGCTGACCACACTGCTGACAAACTTGTCAACTTCAATGATGTCTTCCTGTTGTAGTCGTAGTGGGTCTCGTTGCTGGTTGTTGACTCTCATGGCTTCTGTTTTCTTTGTGTTGATTTGGAGGCCTGTCTTTCCTGCTTCTTCTGCTACCCGGCACAGCTTCTCTTGTGCGTCTTGCTGTTTGTGGGAGAGAAGGCTGATGTCGTCGGCGAAGTCCAGGTCTTCCAGTTGCTTGGTGAAAGTCCACTGGATTCCTGTCCTCTTGCCGTCTGTAGACTGTCGCATTATCCAGTCAACGACCATCAGGAAAATTGTTGGCGATAGTAGACACCCCTGACGGACGCCGGTTTGTACAGTGAAGGGCTTCGTTAGCTTCCTATCGTGGACGACCTGGCATGTGGCATCCTCATAGAGTTGCTGGATGATGGCAACAAACTTGGGTGGGAAGCCATAGTGGTGCATGAGTTTCCAGATGGTATCTCTGTCGATGCTGTCAAACGCCTTCTGGAAATCCACAAATACTGCGTACAAGGGGGTCTGCCACTCCAGAGACTGCTCGATGATAATTCTCATGGTGGCAATTTGGTCTGTGCATGATCTGTCTTGGCGAAATCCAGCTTGTTCTTGGTGGAGGGTCTTGTCTAGGGCGGTCTTTAGTCTCTCTAGCATGATTTTGGCCAGCACCTTCCCTGGGATGGACAGCAGCATAATCCCTCTCCAGTTTTTACAGGATGGCAAGTTCCCTTTCTTCGGCAGCTTCACCAGGTGGCCTCTTTTCCAGTCTTCTGGCACTCGTTCCTGCTCCCAGATCTTGCTTAGGAGTGGATGCAGCATCTCTGTTGACGTCTGGATGTCTGCTTTCAGTGCTTCAGGTGGAATTCCGTCTGGACCCACTGCTTTGCCTGACTTCAGTGACTTGATGGCTTTGGTAACTTCTGTCTTGGTTGGTGGGCCTGTGTTGATGTCCAGAAGCTGGGTTGGTGGTGGAATGTTGGGGGGGACAGGTGGTGCAGGTCTATTCAGTGTATCTTTAAAGTGCTCTGCCCTTGCTCTCTGCTCAGCTTCTCCTGCGAAGGTGTTTTCCTCCTTGTCTTTGACCGGGCGACTGGGGTTGCTGGTCTTTCCAGAAAGTGTTCGGGTAATCTCATACAGTCTTTTCATGTTTCTCTGTCCTGCCGCTGTTTCTGCCTCTTCTGTGAGCTCATGGATGAATTGTTTCTTGTCTTGTCTAACACTTTTCTTAACTTGGCGGTTGACGTCCCAGTAGTGTGCCTGTAGCTCTTGCTTGTGGTCTTGGTCTTGGGTCTGGTTGATCTGGTCTTTTAGGTGCTTCTGCTCTGTGATGAGGGTCCATGTTCCAGCTGTCAGCCATTCTTTGTGTTTTGTTCGCTTCTTTCCAAGCACTTGTTTACATGTCGTCTGCCAGACCTCCCTCAGGCCACACCAGTGGTCTTCGATTGTTTCTTCAGTAAGTTGGTCAAGTATGCTGAATCTGTTTCTCAGTTCCAGTTTGAACTCCTCTGTTGTTGTTCTCTCCTTTAGACAGTGTACATTGTACTTATGTGATAGTCGGCCTGCTTGGTCTTTGTAGGCTTTCAATTTGGTCTTTAGCACAGCTATCACAAGGTTGTGGTCTGATGCTGCGTCTGCTCCTCGTTTCACTCTCACGTCATGTAAACTTCTGCGCCATTTTCTGCCGATGGTAATGTGGTCGATTTGGTTCTGGGTCTTCCCATCAGGTGAATTCCAGGTCATCTTGTGAATGTTCTTGTGTGGGAAAACAGTGCCTCCGATGACCATGTCGTTGAAAGCACAGAATTCCACAAACAGTTCTCCATTTTCATTTTGTATTCCTGTTCCGTGTATGCCCATAATCTGCTCTCTGCCCTTGTTGTCCGTTCCCACTTTGGCATGGAGATCTCCCATGAGGATCTTAAGGTCTCTCTTCGGCACTCTATCCATGACTGTTTGGAGTTGATTGTAGAACTCCTCCTTTTCCTCTGGGTCTGCTACGTTTGTGGGGGCGTAGCACTGTAAGATGGTGGTTTTCCTGCCCTTTGAATTGAATCTTGCAGTGAGGATCCTTGGTGACACTGGTTCCCAGGACAGCAGTGCTCGTGTCGCCTTGGGTGTCATCATCAGTGCTACTCCGTGCGTGTGTGGCTGGTCTTCTTCTCGTCCAGAGTAGATGATGGTGTCTCCACTTGTCAGCCTTGTTCTTCCTATTCCTGTCCATCTAGTCTCACACAGGCCAAGGATCTTTAGGTTGTACCTGTGCATCTCACTATTCACTTGTGCTGTTTTTCCAGTATCGTATAGGGTTCTGATGTTCCAGGTCGCTATCCTGGTCTTGGCTTTGGTCGTCAGAAGAGTTGTCGGCGCACTGGCTTCCTGAAGGCTTTCACCAGCTCGCGTCATGGGCTCTGCTAGAGAGAACTCTTCCCCAACCATGCTATTCTCAGAAAATGTCATTGCGGATTCTGTAACAAAGTTTGTTTTCTAGGACCGGGTTGTTAGCCCAATTCAACCCCCCAACCTGGAGGGCCAGTTGAGTGCTCTTTGTCTGGTCTCTACCCTTTGACCTGTCTGGCTTGGGTGGCCCTACCAGGAGACGAATCTCCCGCCAGCATAGCTCTCAGGGTCATAGAGACACGCAAGCTCCCCAACCAACGGCAAGGTTGCACTCACTGGGGAGAAAAATGCGATTAGTTTAGGTGAATCTTCTATTTTTCCCATGTTTGGTGGTTTTAGTTTTAGAAAACATTTTGTGAGGGATGAATAAACTATAACACCTATAGCAGGTATTGCACAATTAATCAGCGCTAGGCTCATTGTGTTTGAAAGTATTATATATTATTTTTATTGTTTTAAAAGGTTTTAAAAAAATGAATTGCGATGAGCTATTAAAGTGTGAGGAGTCAGCAGACCACTCGGCAGACCACTGCCATAAAGAAAGATTATACTCTCTAGCTGCGTGTGGAAAAACTAGACAGTATTTAGGCACTGAACTAAGTGTTGAACAGATTCAGCAATTGTCTACTTCAGACGTTGAGAAGTATTACGCCAGTTACGAAGCACAGCTAGGATAAAAAATGGTTAGATCAGTGGGGCAGACAATGATTAGTTTATATGCTAAATTAGTAGGTAAGATGGCACCCATTGATTCGGAAGAAGATTTAAAATATGACTTAACACAAGATCCAGTTTTATCCAAATCGCTTGAGTCTCTAGCATGTGACATGTATTATCGATTTGGAACATTATTATGTCCATTCATCATGGGATAAATTACTTTTAATCAATTAGATTTTAATAGAATTAAAAATGAGCGATCAGGAGAAGACACAAGAGGAGAAGAATGTGGGCTCAGAGGAGAAGACTGTGGCCTTAGACGAGAAGACTGTGACTCCACAGCAAAAGATCCCACAAGTAAGTAGTGTTATTAAACCCAAAAATCCAGGACGCGTCTTGGCTGGTCAAAGGCTAGCTGAATGGAATAAACTACAAAAAGCAAACCGAGAAGCAAAACAAAAATTATTAGACAGTAATACACCGCCAACGCCATCACAATCATCACAATCATCACCGCCATCACAATGAAACTATAAGGTGTATTATGTGCTGGAAATTGGTGCTGGTGGTTTCTTGGCATACAAATATTTAAAACCATACTTAACACCAAAGTCACAACCACCCATAAAAGAATTAAAAGAAAAAGCACCAATCTCTGAAAAAAAGCACAACCTGTTGTAGATCCATTTTTAATGAATTAATTTTAAAATACATCAAGTAGTTAGTTAAGTAGTTAGTCAAGTAGTTAGTTAAGTAGTTAGTTAAGTACTAGCCAAGTAGTTAGTCAAGTACTAGCCAAGTTCTTAAGTCAAGTACTAGCTAAGTTCTTAAGTCAAGTCAAGTCAGTTCTAACCCAAGTCAAGTTTCTAACCCAAGTTCTTAAGTCAAGTCAGTTCTCCAATGACCTATGGCATATGAAAACTCATGATCAACATAAGTTCGTTTGTTATTATTAGAGGCTAATGATTTCTTGTTAACAGCAGTTGTGTTTACTTGATGAAGAATAGAGCGCAGATTAACATTTGTATGGTGAAATACTTTGTCTTGAAAGAGAGCCTGTTTGTAGTTGTCGTGAGTTATATTTTTTTTAACAACTTCTTTACTTATGCCCTTGGCTTTCTTCGTTACGGAAGTCTGGCTGGCAATGCTATTCATCTTCGACTGCAGACCAACGTATTCTTGTATAACTGTTCCATTAAGTTCATCTTTAAACTTTCCAATCACTTTCTTGTTCACAGTTGAATGTAAAGGGCTGTCTTTTGTGTAGTCATATGTGTCATACCATCCATCAGCCCCTTTGGCTACTTCTGATTCTAAGTCCTTATAAAAATCTTCAGTGGGGATGTCTAGAATAAAAGAGTCAGTGTCTGTGTACAGAACTTTTGCTTCTGGGTATAGTGGCTTAAAGTAGTCATATAGAAATTCTAGCATTAACAACTTTGACAGCTCTAACACAGTAAATCCAATAAACACTGGTTTGTCCAACTTTACACACAGTTTCTTCATCAGAATGCCATACGGGCTGCTATTAAATTGTCTAAAGCCTTGGTAATTAGTATTAGAGACTAATTTATTTGCTGTTTTTTCTTTTGTGACCAATCTTACATCTTTACGTTTGTGTGGGTTCTCCATCGTCTTGCCAAAACAACTGTTGTTCATTAGTTTAAAAAAAGTCTTTTTCTGAAGCATCAGTGGATTTAGTTCAAAGATCAGTGTTCTTCATGATGTATGGTTTCATAAAGGGCTCTTGGTCAAAAGCAATTATTCTGTGAACAGCAGTAAGTTTTAATCCGTGTCTTAAGTAAAACTGTAGCAGTCTGTAATGGCATACATACTTGCTCTTGTGGCGCAAATTAGGCACAAGTTTTGGTGGTTCTGTGGGGGCCATATTTAATTTTTCTGCGGCTAGGGGGTAATCGTTATGAAGATCGTGCAATTCTTTTGGGTACAACAAGTCTGCTTCTAAGATCAGTCCCTTTGAATGATCAGGTGTAAGCTTTGACAGCATACCTAACACAGCATTAACCTCATGAGGTCCTGTGTACATTCTAAAGTTTCTTAATGGCAGTGTCTGACTCATAGCCCACCCATGCAGATTGTTAGCGTCTAAATACATTAAATAGTTAGATGGCTTAGTAGGATCATAGTCATCTAAATACTTATTGTTGGTTTTATAGTAAGGGTGCGAGGCCATGCTAATGCCACCTCTCAAACCATCTTCAATCATCTGGAGTGTAGCTAGATAAGATATTAAGTCAATCTCAATGTTTGTAAACTTTAAAAAGGCGTCCCAAGACAATCCGGGTGCAGAAATGTAATGTAATGAGTCTAGGCTATAATGTTTCATGCATGTAGATCTGTAATTTTCAAACACATCCGCCAATAAACATACGTCAGCCATCAGATATTGATCGTGATAATCGCCCATTGTTCGACAGTGTAATTCTTTCCAGGCTTTCTGTGCATATTCATAGTCAGAGTCAGTTATGCCTTTGCCTGTAAGACGACTGTAAAAGTCTTCCTTAGGCGGCAGCGCTGGCTCATCAAACCTCTCCCACGAGTCCATGTATTCATACGGATAAATGCCTTTACGTACTAAAGATGGGTAAAAATATTTTTTAGTTATTGGACAATCACGTAGTGATCCTGCTAATTTCTCCAAACTCCCGATCAAATGTTGAGCAGAGTCATAAAAGGATAAAAAATCAAGGGTGAAGGTCATACACTTTTCTGAAGACTGTGCAGTGCAGCTAACTCTCTTATATTCAGAAGTCACTGCTGCATAATAAAATGAGAATCATAACCTCGTAAGTTATGAAAGAAGATGGGTAATTTCCAAGTCTTGGGGTCAAACTTTAACTGTAGATTGCAACTGTTGTGTGCAGCGTCCCTAAATTTGCCAGTAATGTGATCATGGTCTCTTACTGTTGCGTTTTCTTTACTGTTAGGTGTTAACTCTAAGCCGCAAATCCAACAGTGAGTGGTTGATTTATACTGTTCTTGGTCTTCAGGAGTCACAATAATGTCTGAGAGATTCAGTTGATTGGAGAAGACATTGCGAACTAGTTTCATGTGTTGTAAAAATCTACTGGCTGCGTCGGGGCCTCTGTAAATCTCTGGTGTTGTGTGTTGGCCATCCGACCGAACAACAATAAAATCATAAGAATAAAGCTGATGATTGGTTAATAAGACTGTTTTTGGTTGTTCTAGTTGTTGTGGGCCTTGATACTGTGGAAAGAGCGATTCAAAATCAGCATAAACCGTGTATGGGTTCATCTGCATTTTGTGTAAATTTTTAAACCTAACTTTAGACCCTGGCGGAGATGCAATAAGTTTGGTTTCACAGTCTACAAAACTTTTACAATGATTCTTATGTTTGGCACTGCTTCTATAGTTGGGATTCTAACCAGACACTTTCTACAAATCTCTTGTTTAGATTTATCCTTTGATGTATGGGCTAACAATCTGCTAATTGATCTGATTAATACATAATGGCTCTGGGGCCGTCTGTAAACAGTATCAAGTCTACATGATTCTTAAGTGATTCACCTAAAGTGGGGGCTTTGGGGGAGATCCTTAGAGGTAGATTGTCTACTACAGACCATGTATATACGCTTACAGTTATTGGTTTGTTTTGTTCTTCAAACTGACTTATACTTTCTATACTTACTGGAAAGTTTATTTTATTGAAGTTCAGCTCATATCTATATTGTTCATACTTGGAGACTCTGTCTGCATGGTTTCCAACAGGATGTAAATGTGCCAAAACACACCACATGAAACACATATTGTCAGAATTTTGTATGTTTAAGACTGCTCGTTTCAACACTAACTCTCTTGGAAGAAGAATGTAAGAATTGCCAACTATAGGATAGTATTTTGTTTGTTTTAATTTGATTTCAAGGACTGTTCCTTCAGACCAGCCAGAGCCGCGCAATTTTGCTTCTTCACTCGCATGGTTAAACTGTGTAAGCATGTAATCAGCCCAGTCAGAATTAAAGTCGTAATAGCTTATAACTTCTTTCTGTTTAGTTGATACCCAGACTTGCATGTTATTATCATCAGGTGTTATATAATCGATCAGAATGACTAACAACACTTTCACTGGTGGCCTGATTTGAAGAGACTCTGGTATTTTACTTATAGCATGTGTCACGCTTTCCTGAACATTTGTGGGGTTAATAATATCCATGTCTACTTCACTAAACATATTGCTTAATTGTTCATCACTGTCAAATATCTCCTCCATGGGGTTCATTTTTCTAACCTTGGATTTACTTATGGGGTTCATTTTTCTAACCCACTATATAAATAAAAGAAAAAAAGATTTAAATCAGCAAACACGCTTTTATTCTGTTTCTTCATCCAAGTGTTGCAATGCTTCAATGCATATTAACTCTAAAAATTTATTTATAATATGACTTACCAATATTTTAGCTTTTGCTGAATCATTTAAATCAATGTCTAACTCTTTGATTGCTTTGTCAAATAGTTCATCATAATTTTTCATTAAAGTGTTTACATCATTCTTAAAATCAGATTCACTAAGTTCGGTCTTCATTTTTAAACCTAAACATTTTAAATAGATAAATAAATAAATAAATCAAGTGGTTGTTTGCATGGATCAAGGAAGAAAGGGAAAGGTGGGGAGGACAGACAGACAGACGATCTAAATCCTCTGTCTCCAATGCCGTACCACACCGTTACGCTTGGCTGCCGCTCAGTTGCACGGGAAGATCAATAATCTTCCGCCTAACACGGTTGTTTTAGCTTGACCCAGACAGACTTGACCCAGACAGACTTGACCCAAACAGACTTGACCCAGACAGACTTGTCTGGGTTATATGCAAATGATCGTTTGGGTCAATCTTGCTAGAAAGTTCTTGGTTGAAAGTGTTGCGTAATTTAGTCGCGCACTGCGCCGCCACAGAGAGAGATGTCATCATTCTCCCACTGGCTGCCGTGCGAGGAGGTTGTGTTTCACTGTGCTTCTACTGACTACTGTGTTTGGCTGTGTTGTTATTTTAACAATGACCGGCAGGAGAGAGTTTACAGAAGAACAGTTTCAGGCTATTCAAGATCACAAGTTTTACTACAACTGCATGTTAGAGTATTTGTCAAAAAAGGAACTAGGTGAAGCCTGTTCTCTACCAGTGAAACCAAAAAAAGTGTTATTATTAGGCTTATGCAAGTGGATAGCGATTTTCGGGGGTTCTGGCAAACAAACTAAATAGGGCTAGGCAGACCTTAGTACATCTACCAGTATGGAGAGGGATAGTGTGTGGCAAGCACTATCTCCATATAAATGCTCCAAATATACAATGACGGATGTACTACTACTACTGGCGATTAGAGCCGCCATAAAAGCTCGGCTACAGCAGTAACTGCTGTAATTCTGCCAAAGCCAGTTGCAAGCCTGCTTGAGAAAAGAGGAGCACAGCAGTAAACTAGGTCAAACGACCCTGTGCGATCACTTGACCTAGTTGATTGAGGTGCTTTGCTTGTCAAGCCGGGAAGAGAATGTCAATATACGGGTTCAACCTAACCATATGTATTTTGCCTCGCAAACCCTTTATAACATCGTTTACTTCAGTACTTGCTGTTTTGTTACTATTATTTTTTTTTGCTTTTGTAAAAAGAGGGGTTACGGGGCTAAAATAGCAAGAGATGAAAAATGGATGCTGAAAAGTGGGGTTTGCGAGGCGAAATAGATGTGGTGGGGTTTAACCCGTATATTGACATTCTCTACTTCAAAGAAAAAAACGACTATTCCACCGAAGGAAAGAAACAAACAGATTACAAGACATAACACGACGCGTTTCGACGTCTTTGGCCTTCTTCAGGCAAGACAAACAACATTCAAGACAATGAAAACGAAGAACGAACAATCCCTTATCTCCTCATGTTGGGTGCAAAAAGGATGTGGAATCTGTATTTATTATTTATCCTTATTGCTTGGCTACATAGTTCAAAGGTCAACATTGGTGAGATTTCTGCATACATTATGATGACCATTTTTCATTTCAACCTGAAGGCAGCCATATTACGTCTTGGTGACAATGTCTAAACGTGACAGCAGGGTCCATTATCTTTGTTGTTGTTGTTCCATTTTTTTCTCCTTCATCTCATCGGCACAGATGGCGCATTTTTTTTTTCCACAGGGATGGGAAGGATTCAACATGGCGCATTTTCAAATGCATGCACACACTTGGTATTGCGGTTCTAAAGTCTGACCCGAACTTGGAGAGGATAGAGTCTCTACAAAATGTTAATTCCAGAGCGAAAACCTCCTCTAATCAAGCGAACATTTGCGCCCGCGGCCATTGGACGATGCGAACCTGATTTTGTTCCCCAATGCCATCAGATGATAAAACAAATCTTAAACCATTCATCGCAGAATTGGTGTTGGGGTGGAAATCTGGACGATTCGAAACAACAGTTAACCAGATACATCCCTAGCTCTAACTGCATGATAGTATGGAGTTTGTCATTGCTAAGGGTTGAAAAGAAGGCTGACTTGAAGACAACGATCACCGTAGAGTACAGTTTTCTTCTTCTCCTTCTTCTTCTTCTTCTTCTTCCTGAGACCCCTGAGAGTAATTGGGGCGTCTGACTGAAGAACAGTTCACCAGGCTCCTCCAGCTCTGTCGGTTGTGCACCAAGGCCTGGGTCTGGGCATGTGGTTTCCCTGTCCATTCCGCAACACCAGCAGACTATCTTTACTATTTGTTAGCTATTTTAAGATGTTGTCTCCCTTTCTATCTATCGTCCTCACCCGTTCCCCGTAGACTTGTCCTAGCAAGGCAGCTGGATCATGTCATGTGGTCACACCAACGTGGAATTCTGTTCTTCACTGATGTGGGTATGTCTTCATGTGGTCCTGTGAGCTGCTTGATGGTCTGGTGCACTTGTTCATTGGTGATGTCATCAGTATCTCCGAAAAACTTAAAAGAAAAATCAGATGATCTGGCGCACTTGTTCACTGGTGATACCATCAGTATCTCCGATAAACTCAGAAGAAAAATCACTGTGCCGCCGAAGGAAGGAAACGGACAAAATACAAGACAATCACAACGCGTTTTGACCTCTTTGGCTTTCTTCAGGCAAGACAAAAAGCATTCAAGACAATGAAAACGAAGAACGAACAATGACATATCTCATCAAATTGGGCGCAGAACGGATGTGGAATGAAAATCGCATCCATTTCCCGCCCAATTCCACGTCCATTCCCGCCCAATTCCACGTCCATTTCCCGCCCAATTCCACGTCCCATTCTTTCCCGCCCAATTCCACGTCCATTTCCCGCCCAATTCCACGTCATTTCCCGCCTAATTCCACGTCCATTTCCCGCCCAATTCCACGTCCATTTCCCGCCCAATTCCACGTCCATTTCCCGCCTAATTCCACGTCCATTTCCCGCCCAGTTCCACGTCCATTTCCCGCCCAATTCCACGTCCATTTTGCGTCCAATTTCACTTCCATTTTGCGTCGAATTCCACACCCATTTTCTGCCTAATTCCATATCTATTTTCCGCCAAATTCCACATCCATTTTCTGCCCAATTCCACATCTATATCCCGCCTAATTCCACATCCATTTCTGCCCAGTTCCACATCCATTTTTCGCCGAATTCCACATCCATTTTCAGCCCGATTCCACATCCATTTTTCGCCCAATTCCACATCCATTTTTCGCTCAATTCCACATCTATTTCCCGCCCAATTCCACATCCATTTGTCGCCCAATTCCACATCTATTTCCCGCCCAATTCCACATCCATTTATCGCCCAATTCCTCATCCATTTTTCGCCCAATTCTACATCCATTTTCGCCCAATTCACACCATTTTTCGCCCAATTCCATCATTTTTCGCCCAATTCCACATCCATTTTCACCCAATTCCTCTCATTTCGCCCAATTCTCATCCATTTTCTGCCCAATTCTACATCCATTTTTCGCCCAATTCTACATCCATTTTCTGCCAATTCTACATCCATTTTCTGCCCAATTCCACATCCATTTTCGCCCAATTCTACATCCATTTTCTGCCAATTCCACACCATTTCCCATTCTACATCCATTTTCTGCCAATTCACATCCATTTTTACTCCATTTTCTGCAATTCTCACCCATTCTCCAATTCACACCCATTGTCGCCCAATTCCACACCATTTGTCGCCCAGTTCCACATCCATTTGTCGCCCAATTCCACATCCTTTTTCTGCCCAATTCCACATCCATTTTGCACCAAATTTGAGGAGACAAGTGACTGTTCATTCATCCGCGTGTGTTAGATTAGCTGGTCAACAGACCCTCGACATTTCGCAGTTCCGTCCTAGCCTTGATGTTCACAAGAATGTGTGTGTGTGTGTTGTATGCGAGAGAGAGAGAGAGAGAGAGAGAGAGAGTGTGCGTGTGGTGGGGGAAGGTGGTAGCGAGGGAAGAGATGAAGGGAACGAATCAGGATCATCGTTAGGAACAAAAAGACCTATCGCCCCATTCTTCCACCATCATCACATTGGCTGGCACAAACCCTGCCAATCCCTGTGCATTCCTTTCCCCCTCCCTTTCTTCGCTGCTTCCCATCCCCCTGCCCAATTCTGAAGAAAACAGAAAAAAAGTTAAAAAAAAACAAAACAACAACAACCAAAACAAAGGACGATCTCCGTCAGGGAAACACGTCGTCGTCAGTTCTTACGTTTAATATGGAAAACGAATATATATATATATATATAGCTGAACAATTAAGTAGCGGGGAAAACAAGTGCAGGTTAACAATTCTTCCATCATTTATAGTAATGACTTGGTAAAGATTTGAAAAAAAAAAAAATTGAAGATATAAAATGGGTAAATATAGAGTATAAATATGAAAACCCTTCACTCGCTGCATGAGGGAACCATTGTAATCCCTCTTGAAGGCAGATCTATATGTATTGCCTGCTCCTAGGTCTTTCGTCCGCTGGATCGGACTCATCAGGGAGACACGATGATTGTACCTGTGCTCTTGGCGTCAAATAGAGACACACCACAGTCCATAATTCTGTGGTGTTCTCACCACCAAGGGTTCAAAAAAGAATCAACAGCACCCCCAAAGCAGCCAGCGAAAGGTAGTAAATAAAAGAAAATGAAAGTGTGGAGAGTAAAAAAAAGTTGCTGAAAAACTGAAAACGCAATGCAAACAGTATAAAATGTAGGGGGACAATCTTTGAGCCTATGCTTGAGGATCCATTTAAGGATGCAAGGGAGATCAAAAGATATGGAACAGTCTGAGTGGTCAGCTCTGCTGTTCAATAACCCAAGCAATGTTAGCGGCTAAGAATTGTGCAGAACAACCTTTACTTGGATCTCCTAAGAGATGCAATCTCCCACTGATAGACCAAGCAACATAATGCTGAACAATTAAGTAGTGGGGGGAAAACAAGTGTAGGTTAACAATTCTTCCATCATTATAGTAATGACTTGGCAAAGATTTGAAAAAAAAATTGTGTAATATATATATATATA
>CM065741.1:14866247-14868747 GCA_033310375.1 Conus canariensis
TTCCCTATTTGACTGTGACTGAAACAAAACAAAAACGATGGAACAAACAAACAAAAAACAAGATGCAAAGCATATAAACGTACTCCCAGTTTATCTTGAATACGCGTGAGATATTCCATAAAGAGGAAAAACCGTTTTGGGCCGTTATAGCCGTTAGTAATGGCTATTCTGGTAAACATCGGGCATCATCCGTGACCCATAATGAACATACCTGCTAATTTTCACAAAGATCGGCCACGTACTTTCTGAGACATTCCATAAAAAAAGAAAAACCGTTATGGGCCGTTATAGCCGTTAGTAACGGTTAAAACAGTAATCTAAAACATTGGGCGTCATCCGTGACCCATAATGAACATATCTACAAATTTTCAGAAAGATCGGCCAAGTACTTTCTGAGATATTCCATAAAGAACAAAAACCAGTAACGGATATAACGGTAAACTAAAACATCGAGCATCATCCATAACCCATTATGAACATACCTACAAATTTTCAGAAAGATCGGCCAAGTACTTTCTGAGATATTCCATAAAGAAGAAAACTGTTATGGCCGTTATAGCCGTTAGCAACGGCTATAACGGTAAAATAAAGCATTGAGCATCATCCGTCACCCATAATGAACATACCTACAAATTTTCAGAAAAATCGGCCAAATACTTTTTGAGATATTCCATAAAGAACAAAAACCGTTATGGGCCGTTATAGCCGTTAGTAACGGTTATAACGGTAAACTAAAACATTGGGCATCATCCGTGACCGATATTAAACATACCTACATATTTTCTGAAAGATCGACCAAGTGCTTTCTGAGATATTCCATAAAGAACAAAAACCGTTATAGGCCGTTACAGTCGTTAGTAATGGCTATAACGGTAAACTAAAACATCGGGAATCATCCGTGACCCACAATGTATCATGACATCTCTGGCATCAACATTACACCCTTCCCTCGGTGCGAACAACTGACGTTACACACAGGTATCCTGACCTGAACGTCTCCTTAAATCACCGTTGACAAATGAACATACAGGCACAGACAGCTCTAACAATACTTTTTATTGACTGAGGTTTTCAACTTCTTCCTTTAGATCTACCGATGTTCCGGTACGTTTCGCTGCTCCGGTCTAATTTTCCGATGAAAGCTAGAGCATGACTATATAAGTTTAAAGCATTTTAATCCTTGATTCCCCCCCCCCCCCCCTCCCTCTCAAAACCACGAATCACCGAAAGGACGGTGCACAGGGTCTAGATCTATTTAGATCCGAGCACTTCGCGTGTGAAGGACGGTACGCGTCGATCGCCGGACATGCGATAGCTCCGCCCAACCTCCCACAGCAAGAATTGAGTGTGCAAACATCAACAACAAGCCGTAACGTTTGTCCCAAATCCAGTGGGATCCCGGACACGAGCCCCCATAAAGTTGTCACGACTTTGTTGTGTGATGCAGCAAGGTGGAAATGTATTACTCAATTCTTGCCACACATCACGCACACACAAGTCAGAATCTTCAAAGAAATATAATTTAAAGGAAGAAATCAACACGTGGTGGTATGATGATGTGTGACAACGATGTGCATGATCGAACGACGCTCAAAACAAACAACCATAGAGTTCCAATGGGAAGAAGAAACAAGGAAAAAGTTCAGACTAGAGGGATAACCCTAGCAATGGTACGTCCAGCCTCCAGTCCCTTCTGTGGTGGATCGCACGAATGGCCCAGCTCCCCTTGGTCTGCGCCGTCTCTTGCTCTTCGCCAGATTACTGAACCATTTCTCCACGGCTAGCTTGTTGTAGCCTTCTTCAGTTTCAGATCTTCCGCTAATACGCTGGATCGTTGCAGAGTTTGATCTTCTTGCTGTCACCTTTTAATGTCTGCTGCCAGTTGTTCCCCGATCTCGCCGAAGATCAGTGTTGCTTGATGACGTTGAATGTTTAGTTTAGTTGTCAACGACAAAGGCAGTTCATTGGTCAACGGTAACATGTAACTTTACTTGGAGATATCCGCCAATAAACCATGGATACAAGGGACGTAACAATGAACGAAACTTACGTATTTGTTAAAGACGTCACAAAATATTTTTCGTTCTATTTATTTATGAGCTTGTTCCGTGACACACACACACACACACACACAGAGCACTTCTTCGTTCCCATTCTAAAGTACTCCTTGTTCTATAAGAACTGGGAGTACAAAAAAAACACACACACAAAACCCCCCCAACGAATTCATTAATGTATCTATGTAGTTTCAGTGGACTGAGCAGCACAGATCAATCTTCTCCATCCTTTTAGAACTGCAGTATCTGTCTGCGACATAGCAGACCAAGAGTAAATCATTTGAAGACATGCAGTCACATACATCAAGGACGTGACCGGTATGTCAAGAGAGCCACGAGTGAAAGCATAATGGGGTCACTGTCAGCTTCTATTGCATATGTAAATGCATGGACATGGAGAGAGAGAGAGAGAGAGAGAGAGAGAGAGAGGAGAGAGAGAGAGA
>CM065741.1:14873747-14886247 GCA_033310375.1 Conus canariensis
GAAGTCGACTCTAATTTTTTTTTCAATGCTAGCAAACATACAGTTGGCGTCAAAGGTCTGCATTCTTCTCAACTAACTTAATTTCGCTGGTGACAAAAATCTTGTCACAATATTAACCATTTTCAGTCCGCCGTCCATAATATTGAGTATATTCCACAATTCATCGATTCTGTACGTTTTAAAAAAAAAAAAAAAAACAAACAAACAAACAAACAAACAAACAAACAAAACAAACAAGCAAACAAAAAACAGTTCTATATTTTATTTTCTGAAGCTGAAAAAAAAAAAACCCAACTTGCTGGATCCAAGAAAATGATAATAAATGTGCAATAACAGAAAGCACAGGAGTCGTGGTAAGTGTTTTCTTACCAACCAGAGTCAGTCATCTCCCTTCTCTTCCATTCCCCTCTTCCTTTTTGTGTTTCGAAAGTCTTCGAATTGTGTTCACAAACAGTTTGAGTGCATTTCCACATATACTTCATTTCCACTGTGTGTATATTAGCATCTTCCCCTTACTGGCGCATACCTGCGATTTACGTGTGGCAGTCAACTGTGATGATTGATTTGCTTGTTCGCTACATCAGTTGTCTTTATGCAGATCACGACACATGATTCGCTGATACATTGCCTCCACTTATCTGCTTTTAGACCTGCTCACTCTCGCTGCCTTCTTCCTCTTCTTTGGCTCTCCCTCCCTCCCCTCTCTCCCCTCCCTCCCCTCTCTCTCTCCCTCTTTGTCACACACCACACACACACACACACACACACCACACACACACACACCCACACACACACACACACGCACACACACACACACACACGCACGCACACACACGTACAGCTCACCCCCCCCCCCCCCCCCTAACACACATACACGCACGCCCGCACGCGTGCGCCCTCACACACACGCACGCACACACACACACACACACACACACACACACACACACACAACACACACACACACACACACACACACATTACCATATATATTCATATACACACACCTGCACATCCACACACACAAACAAACGCAAACACACACACACACACACACACACACACACACACACACACACACACACACACGCACATACCACACACACACACACACACACACACACACACACACACACACACACACACACACACACTTGTATGTATATATAGATCCAGCTCACTTTTCCCTCCCATCTACCCCCTCTCTTTTGTTTGTGTGTTTGTTTGTTTTTTTTGTTTGTTTGTTTGTTTGTTTTTTTTGTTTGTTTGTTTGTTTGTTTTTTCTTTTGTTTGTTTGTTTTTTTCTTTTGTTTGTTTTTTCTTTTGTTTGTTTGTTTGTTTTTTCTTTTGTTTGTTTTTTTCTTTTCTTTGTTTGTTTGTTTGTTTTTTCTTTTCTTTGTTTGTTTGTTTGTTTGTTTTCTTTTGTTTGTTTGTTTGTTTGTTTGTTTTTTCTTAAACTGTCCTCATTATGCCACAGCTTTTTGTTTGGCCCACTGTCATGTTTATGCACGCCGAACTCTGGCGGCTGTCATTTTGTGCCTTTTTTCATGCCCCTGGCTTGTCACATCAGTATGCATGTCTGTCAACAATTCACTCCTCAGCTGGCTGTTGTGTATTCAAACAAAGCATGATATATATATTTTTTTTACCTTGTTTTTGTGCGCTTGTGCGTGATTTGGCCTGGATATGCTTATTCCAGTCATACGCTCTATATCTACATAGAACTGCGTAACTAGTTTTGTCTGATATCAGGATTCTACACACATTTTCTGCTCTGATAAAGGAATGTTGCAGTTTTTCATAATCCCCATGCAAAAAAAACAAACAACAAAAACAAACAAACAAACAAACAAAAAAAGAAAATCCGTTTCTTGTCAGTGTTAAGCTTATGCCTGAGATTTGTGGAATTTAAGTATCACTGAAACAGTTCAATCGAAAGATCTTTCATTTTCATGGAGTCACAATGATGTATCGTATTATATGTGAAAGCCTTTTTAAAAAATTTTTTTTTAAATTTTGACACTCTTTGACATACTTACTTTGTCACGTAATTAGGAGAAAAAAAATTCGGCACATACAAAGTAAAAGTAAGGAAAAGACGCGTTACTCCGTAAGATCTTGTCTCATAGATGCTATTGACAGAAACGCATGAACTAACACAAATGTAATGCTATCTAATCCAATCTAATATTTGAGGACCTGAAGTGAAGAAATTGTACATCTATGCAAAGAAGTCTAAGATTCACAGTCGAACGCTTTTTGTCGAAATCTGCTGACAAAGTTACACCAAACATAATTTCCATCGCAAGATAAACGTCTCGTAAAGTAGACGAATATTTTCACAATATGTCGTCCTTCCCTCCAAATCTCTCTTGATCCTGTTGATTGATAATAGGTAATACAAACTTAAATCATTGGGTCATGCAGGCAGATACAATTTTATATGCAGTTTTCAGAAAGAAAAGGGGTTAGTTACCGCCACAGATACCGACAAAGAGATTACAGGACATTTTGTCCTGTAATCTATTTGTCTGTATCTGTGGCGGTAACTAACCCCTTTTCTTTCTAAATTTTACTTCATTTTCCGCCCTCAGTCACTTAGTTTTGAAACTTACCTTATATGTAGTTGTTGAAAAACAACCCGGATACCTATCGTTTACCAACTTGTCGGGTTTTCACCTTTCGGGAGACATACAAGAGTACCTCGCGCGATCGCCTCTGTGTGACTGACAATTCTTCTCTTTCGGGAGACATACAAGAGTGCCTCGCGCGATCGCCTCTGTATGACTGACAATTCTTCTCTTTCGGGAGACATACAAGAGTGCCTCGCGCGATCGCCTCTGTATGACTGACAATTCTTCTCTTTCGGGAGGCATACAAGAGTACCTCGCGCGATCGCCTCTGTATGACCGACAATTCTTCTCTTTCGGGAGACATACAAGAGTACCTCGCGCGATCGCCTCTGTATGACCGACAGTTCTTCTCTTTCGGGAGACATACAAGAGTTACCTCGCGCGATCGACATCTGTATGGACCGACAATTCTTCTCTTTCGGGATGAGGACATACAAGAGTACCTCGCGCGATCGCCTCTGTTATTGACCGACAAACCTCTTCTCTTTCGGGAGACATACAAGAGTACCTCGCGCGACGTATACGCCTTTGTATGACCGACAACTCTTCTCTTTCGGGAGACATACAAGAGTACCTCGCGCGAAACGCTTAAATTAAGAATCCAAATATTGAAAGAATTCCACAGTAAGACCACGCCAGCCTGTGGACTAGGGCTCTTATTCCCTTGTTATGAGTTACTTTTCCTTTCAGAAGTGCGTTTCTTCCTCAGCGGCGGCATTCACTTATGACATCCAAATCTCTGACCGGCTCTGCAACTACGTAAATCTTTGTAAAATGTTGGCACTTCTTCCATTTTTTTTTCCCTCTCATCTGAAATTGTGTCCCCTTATTCTTTTCTAAAAAAGTTTTCATTCGTCGAAAATTTTCTGTTTCCGAGATGGCAAAAAGTATTAACCTATTCACCATGGTCACCATCTTTGGATCGCTTTTTAATTTTCGCGATGTAAATGTGTGTTTTTGCAATATATTTTTCTTCATCAGGAAAACACCTTGTTATTGTACTGATTTCATTTTCGGGTTTTTTTGGGTTGATTCATCATGGTTGTGTAACTCTGAACATCTGTTTTCATACTTAATGAACAAGTCAAGCTAATATAACATGACCATGTCCGGACTGCTCAAACCAACCAAACGTATCGAAACAGAAATTCAGATTGTCACTATTACTAGGTCTGCTTACATTCACAAAGGTTAATTTTCTTTTTCATTTCTATACTGGCGCATTATAACATATGTGAGAATTCTTTTCAAAAGATCAAGAATCTTACATTCAAAATCATTTTCAAATAAAATAGCCGCTATATTTTTTGTTATTGTCTTTGTCCCACACAGCAACACATTATATCCCTAAACTGCTCTGATAAACAAGATCACAATTCCACTCTTCAAAATTTCAAGATTATTTCCAGATGTACAAGCTGTACTAAGGAGACATAGTGATACGCTCTATAAGTCAGAATACATGCGCAAAGTATTCCATAAACTACCGATGCCTGCATACAGACGGGATAAAAACTCATGTGATACGTTGGTTCACCAGAAAACTGAAAGAGCAGTGAAGGGAAAAGCAGAAACTTGTGATTGTGACACCTGTTCTTCACTAGTAACTTCAACAGTGTTGGACACAAAGCAGAAATCTTCACACAATGTTATGAGTAATGTGACATGTGCAGATAGAAATTTGATATATGCTCTGCTGTGTAAACGGTGTGATAAAACAGTTTATGTTGGTGAAACCGGACGTTCGTTGAAAGAAAGAATAGCGGAACACAGACGTGACATCAAGTTCCAAAGAGACAAGCCAATAATGCGACATTTCCTTCAGCATTCAGTAGAAGACCTTGTTGCTGCAGTGTTGGCAAAAGCTTACGGTGAAAGCAAAAGCTTCAGACTTATTACTGAAGAGAAATGGATAAGGACATTAGATACATGGTTACCAAATGGATGTAATGTTAAGACAAATTTGTAATAACCCTATCCAAATTTACTCATGAACAACATTGATGATTTGCAGAAAATTTGTCTTTTTCTGATGACAGTTATTGCATACCATGCACAGTCACAGACAGGACTATATTCACATTATTCTATGGTTTCATTTTCATTGTGATTTATGGAGCGTATTGTTATGTTTTTGAAGTACATTGGTTAGAGTATAACTACACACACACACACACACACACACACACACACACACACACACACACACACACACTCTCTCTCTCTCTCTCTCTCCTCACACACACACACACACACACACACACACACACACACACACACACACATACACATACGTGTGTTTGTAAAAGGCAAACAGTGAGGTGATCAGGTAATCCCCGTCTCAATAAAATGGGGCGATTTGAAAAACGGGGCGAAATTTTGTCTCCTAACCTTTTTTACATGTTGAATGGTGTTCAGGAATGCAGTATTGAGGTGCTGCATTCAAAGTCTCACTCACCTCAGTTTTGCCAACATCGTCCAAATTCACACACACACACACACACACACACACACACACACACACACACACACACACACACACACACACACACATTAATCAGACTCTGATACACACTGTGCTTTTTCTTTCTGCTACTAATGTTATGTTGCAAGATGTGACAACGCTGGGATTACTTTAGTTTAGTTGAATGTCTGAACTTGATCATCTGTGCCCCACAAAACCTCTGGTTTTCATATGGCAATAAAATATGTTCTTGTTCTTGTTCTTGTTCTTGTCACACACACACACACACACACACACACACACACCACACACACACACCACACACACACACCCACACACACACACACACACATTTACACTCCATCGCCCCATTCTGTTCAGACGCCGATTCCCCTATCATCTCACTGTTTGCCTTGCATTACAAACTTGCGGTGCCCTGACCACCTCACTGTTTGCCTTTTACAAACTCATTCTGGCTTGGGGGTGGATACACTCCATAGTATGGCTCAGAGAGCCACCTGAAGTGCCACCTCATAGTTGCGACATTTCACCCCATTTTCACTTCACCCCATTTGTGCCATTTTAAAGGCATACACACACACACACACACACGCACGCACGCACGCACGCACACACACACACACACACACACACACACACACACACACACACACACACACACACACACACAAAACTTGCCTTTTTGGTGTTGATGACATCACACATTATGATGTCAGAACTTGCGCAATATATCTATGACGTCAATTCTTTGCTCTGTCCCGTTGCCAAAGATGGACATTACGTAGTTGTATTGTTTTTTGTGTTTTTTTTTTCTCATGAAAAAGGCCACGTGGCCGAAAATTTGAAGAGTGGCATTGTGATCTTGTGTACTGTTTTCTTCCCTTTGGAGGACTATTGCTTGTGCTCTGATCAAGTTCCCATTTTCTCCACGAAGGCGAGTCTCCTGATTCAGGAAAATACCAAAGTCCAATTGACATAGTAATTGAACAAATCCTTTCTGTTCTGTCTAAAATGTACCACTACAATCATGATTATGCGCACATTTCAAACCCGTCTTTGGCAGCCGTCTATTAACACGCAGCTTTGTAAGGAAAAAAAAACAGGAGTATTATGACACAAAGTACTTCATTCCGGGAAATGCATGAAATGAAAATGCATGAAACTGTTTAACACCACTATGGTTTACATAAATGAATGTACGTGGGATTTTTGGCAAAACAGACAGACGGTGGTCTTGATCACCACATAACATGGAATTTAAAACTACAACGACACAATCCAGTGAAACAGAACTGAAGCTGTATATTCAACCTCACTACATATTCCAGTTCTACACATTACACAGACAAAGATAACAGCGAAAGCATCATTTCAAACGAAAATCATGAATAATAAGAAAGTGTACAGACTAAAAATCAGCTGCTTAAATAAATAGCAACAGGTAGGCTGGACACAGTGTCCTAAGAACAAAAAATCAACATGCAGACAAAACAGCAAAAACCTTCTCCCTCAGAGGTAGTCATCCACTAAAGTTATCCTCAGGACACGTCCTGTCACAGCCAGTGAGCTACACTGCTACGCTACAGCAAATTAAAGAGAAACAAGATGCAAAGCATATAAACGTACTCCCAGTACAGTAGTACAATAAAAAGAAAAAAATATATGAATCATTCACTATAGCACTGACTCCCCTTTTGGTGGTAGAAATTTTGTATGTAAGAGAAAAGAAAAAAAAAAGTGCTGCTCTCCCCGGCGGGGAAATGAACCCGGGTCTCCCGCGCGACAGGCAGGGATAGTAACCACTATACTACTGAAGAACTTACAGACTTTGGTTACACATAAGTTTATAAACCGTCATTGCTTAAACTGTACATCACAAAATTATCATACATAGCCATTAGTAACGGCTATTCTGGTAAAATAAAACATCGGGCATCATCCGTGACCCATAATGAACATACCTACAAATTTTCAGAAAGATCGACCCAGAAGTTTTGTCTGGAGCGAGTGGAACACATTTTGACCACGGACAGACAGACAGACAGACAGGCACACAGACATCATTTCTTAGTTCCCATTTAAAGTACTCCCTGTTCTATAAGAACTGGGAGTACGAAAGGGCACCTGCTTCCCGCACCTGGTTGACCCTCTCCGCTTATGTCACCTGTTTTCCACAACCAGTACTGCACATACATAATAGTTCAATTCTCCGCAGTTAAACAACACAAGCAAATGATCATGCATATTCATCAGCCACCAAGAGAAAAGAGGAAGCACAAGGACGTGTTATACATCCCAAAATATCTTAGTCATGTCCAATGTTAAGAGCGTCAAAAGCCTGGGGGACATTTTCAGCAATGCTCACATAAGAAGCTTGCTGTTAAAGCAAAAACTAGCATCTGTCGTCATTTAGTATGAGACACACAGTCTACAGATCAACAATTTCACATCAGAAAGGATTACATAAAATGAAAGTAAAGCAAAACAGAAAATTTTGAAACGCAGGGCAGTACTTAATATTCCCCAGACTATTATGTCCAACAGCAGGGATTTCCTTTTATCTGAAATCTAAACATCAATGTCCTTCTGGTGATCAGAGCTTTTCTTTTCTTCTTTCTTCGCTCCGCGGCTTCCACAAGATTCGTCTGCCTGTGTGAGAAAGGAAGCGGGTCATCAGGCAGACCTTCCAAGCTCTGGTGCTCGAGGGAATAATGTTCTGTGAAGTAGTTCTCCTTCGTTGCATAAAACTAGGATCAGCCGAGGTGTTGCAGCATTCAACTGGAAGGCTATATCATGTTTCAGATACGGTATTCGGGTGTGGAATTTGTTTGACTGACTGTAACAGTTCAGCCCTTTTAAAAAGTTACCCCAGTTTTTCTCTTTTTGGTGTAATACAGGTGTTACTCGTCTGATTCAGATCCTGTTGGGGTTTGGACATGTCATTTGTTGAGACTGCCCGTTGTTTGCACGATGGAGAAAAGTTGAACTGTGCGAAAGCAACATCTACCTGTGCTTTATTGGCTAATGTGTACATGTGTAAAGGATCTGACACCTTCAGAGGGTCTGAGTGTTTGTTGTCATTCTGAGGCCCAAAAGACTGGTCAAAACAGCTTCCAAAAATGTCATGGTTCCAACGCATTTTCTGTCCGACACTACAACTCAGCGCTGCATCCGAGTCAGAAAATCTACGACAAACAAACCTTTGCTGTGCCTCTGTTGTGAAACAGTCATTGATGGCTAAAGACTTATGCTGCGTTCTGGACTGAAATGGGTGATGGTGCTGATACCCTCCTGTTTCGTCAACGTGGACACTTTGTGTGCCTGTAGCTGTGTCGTTGGATACTGGAGCTTGAAAATATCTATTTGCTTGGACAAGAGCTGGGTCACACCCTCCAGACATTATAGCAGCATCTCTCTGCGTTCCGTCAGCTGGTCTGTAAACCTGCTGAAGTGAATCTGGATGTTCAATGTCAATAAAAAATTCCAACGCGTGATCGAAGCAGCTACCTGAAGTGTTACCACCGAAAAACGTTTGCACTCCCGCACCATGATCCAGTGCTACGTCTGACTCAGAAAACCTACGACAAACAGTCTTTTGTTGTGCCTCTGTTGTGAAGCACTTGCTGACAGCTTGTCTCCTGGGTTTAGCTTGGAAAGGACTGGCGTGTTCACAGGCGCTGCTCTTGCATGCCATTCCGGTGGAGAAGGTCGTGAACCAAACATTATTTGTGGGGCACTGACACCCAGATAAACAACAATTGCTTACACCGTCACGCCGACAGAAGCCATCCTTCTCATGCCTGCCCTCTTGACGGTAACGAGAGGACATGCTGGGCATTTTCGGTGCCACAAAAGGAGTCGTTTTGTCACCAACAGCCAGAAGAAATGGGTGCTGGGACCATTGTGTTGCATTAACACTGGCGTGATTCTTCGATGGTCTCTGTCGATGTGTTTCATGGTAAGCCGACTGAGGGAACAAACAAGCGGATGACTTATAGTCCCTTCTGGATAGAAACGGGTGATCCTGGCGATGCTCTCTCGTGTTTTCAGCCGATTCCTGAACACCCAGTGTGCCTATGGCGACCTCGTGGGACACAAACCCTTGAAGATTTCCGCTACTATGGATATCAGCCGGCTCAAGCTCTTCAGATTTCGTGGCAGCACCTCTCTGTGCTCTGTTGGCTGATGTGTAAGATCTCTGAACTGGATCGGAAACTTCGGTGTCATTCCTAGGTCCTGAAGGCTGGTCAGAACAGTTCCCAAAAATGTCATGGTCAATATATATTTTTTCTCCAACAACACAATCTCGTGCTCCGTCTGACTCGGAAAATCTGCGACAGACAGCCCTTTCCTCTGCTTCTGTTGTGAAACAGTCGCTGATGGTGGAAGAGATACGCTGCCTTCTGGGCAGAATCAGACTGCTCTGATAAAACCCTTGGATGTCGTCAACCAAATCTTGGGCTCCTTGCATGTTAGTGGCTGAATCACGGGAAACCAGAGCTCGGAAAGTTTCGTTTAGTGGGACGTGAGGAGAATCAAACACTTCAAACATTCTAGCAGCATTTGTCTGTGTTCTGCTGGCTAACCTGCAACCCTGCTGCCATGGAAATGAATATGTGATGTCAACGCTGTGTCCTGAAGGCTGCTCAAAATAGTTCCCAGGAAGCTCGTGGTCGAAGTGCATTGCCTTTCCGACACCATGATCCGAGTCAGAAAAACTACGATTATCAGACCCTTGTCGTGCCTCTGTTATGCAACGGGTTATCGATAGTCTGCCTCCTGGGTTTGGCTTTGGAAAGACCGACGCGTTCAGAGATAAAGTCATTGCCTGCATTTTCAGTAGAGAAGGTCCTAAAACAGCGGATTATTCTTGAGATAATGTCTACCGCCCACAGAACTTGTGCTAACATTGTCACACGGCAAGGCGTCTTCATCTTTCTGCCTCTCTTGCCGATAATGAAATGACATGCTGCGGTCTTCTGGTGCTATAGAAGAAGTCGTTTTGTCACGTACCGTCATAGGTAACAAGAAGCGACACTGTGTGGTCGGATTTTCATCCGGGTGATTCTCCTGTTGTCTCTGTCTGTGTTCACATGCCCCATTCTGTTCAGACTGAGACAGCAGACACGCTGAAGACTTACGTAGCCTTCTGGGTGGATGCGGATTGTTCTGGTGATCTCCCCCTGTATTGTCCACCGCTTCCTGGACACCTTGCATGTCTGTAGCTGTGTCATGGGACCCCCGTGTTGGAAAGTTTCCATCGTCTTGGACAGCAGCCGGCGCAAATACTTCAGACGCTGTAGCAGAACCTGTCTGTGCTTTGTCGACGGATGCTTCAATCTGTTGCGGTTGATATGAAGTCTTGATGCCATTTCTTGATCCCAAAGACCGACCAAACCCTCTACCAGAAGTGTAACGATCGAAAGACAGTTCCTCTCTGATATAACGATCTAACGCTGCGTCTGATTCAGAAAATCTACGACAAAAAAGCTTGTATTGTGCCTCTGGTGTGAAACACTGACTGATGGTTGGAGACTGATGCTGCTGCCTAGGCGGAAACGGGTGGTTCTGGTGATGTCTGCCTATGTGGTCAACCAGTTCTTGAACACCTTGCGTGTCTGTGGCCGTGTCATGGGAAGCCAGAGCTTGAGATGTTCCATCGGTAGAAACAGCACCTGGCTCAGACACCTCACACATTTGATCAGCTTCTCCCCATGCCGCGCTGGCTGAGGTGTAAACTCGCTGCTGTAGATTTGAAGCTTTGGTGTCATTCCAAGGCTCTGACGATTGATGAACACAGGTTCTTGAAATGTCATGGTCAGAAGGCTTCTGATCCGATGCTGCGTCTGATTCAGAAAAACTAGCGACAAACAGTCCTCTGTTGTGCTTCTGTTATTGAACAGTTCCCGATCTTTGGAGATTTTTGTTGCCTACTGGGCAAACATTGGTAGCTCTGTTGAGGTTCTTCTGGGTTGTTAACTGATTGTTGGGCACTTTGCATGTCTGTAGCTGTATCCTGGGAAACCAGAGCGTAATGAATTCTGTTGGAAGGGACGGTTGCTGGCTCAGAGGCTTCATGCATCGTCTGTGCACTGGATCCTTTCACAGCGACGGCGGCCGATTCCAGCGCCTGACAATGAACAAAGGTAGACACTGTGTGCTGTTCCGCTGGAGAACTTACGGACAGTGAGGATTGCCTAAACGATCGTTTGCATAGTTGTTTTGTTTTTGAAAATGGAGACAACGGAAAGGAATGTTGCATAATGGTGGAAGACGTAGCCTCATCTGCACATGAGGTGGTGTCAAAACCCCCTTTTGTCGTACACCAGAACCGTGTTCAACATCATGGCACCCTGAGGCTGAAGAAAAGACACTTATTTCATTGCAAAAGTCATCAGTTTTGAAAATTTTCTCCAGCAATTCGTTAGACAGTAGATGGTCTACACCAGTGAAGTCAACGCTCCCCTCTTCGTCTTTGACCGGTCCAATAGCAGTGAAAAAAGCCGTGGCAGATGAAGACACATCTGTTTCACTCGGCTCCTCATAGAAAAGTTCTTCAAGCAGCTCACTGGACACTGTCTTAACAGGTTTGTCTTTTGTAAGACTAACAGTCTGTTCCAGGGTTGTGAAGACTCCATACTCCTCTGGATCCTGTTGCTTGATGCGTGCTTTGCTGTCATCCATGCAGTCATCACCCAGACACTGCTGGCCGACCACCTCCGACCTTTTTGGTTGAAACTTGGGCCAGCTTTTTCTGCTGTGTCTTCCCCTCTTGACAGCTGGAAAAAAAAAAAAAAAAAAAAAAAAAAAACAGAACCAAAGTACAAGATGCAAAGCATATAAACGTACTATCAGTTTATCTTGAATATGCTCGAGATATTCCACAAAGAGAAAAAACCGTTATGGGCCGTTATAGCCGTTAGTAACGGCTATTCTGGTAAACATCGGCCATCATGCGTGACCCATAATGAAAATACGTACAAATTTTCAGAAAGATCGGCCAAGTACTTTCTGAGATTTCCCATAAAGAAGAAAACTGCTATGGGCCGTTACAGCCGTTAGTAACGGCTATAACGGTAAAACATCACACTGGGCATGATCCGTGACCCATAATGAACATACCTGCTAATTTTCAGAAAGATCGGCCCAGTACTTTCTGAGATATTCCGTAAAGAGGAAAAACCGTTATAGGCCGTTATAACCATTAGTAACGGCTATAACGGTAAAATAAACATTGGGCATCATCCGTGACCCATAATGAACACACCTACAAATTTTCAGAAGGATCGGCCAAGTTCTTTCTGAGATATTCTATAAAAAAGAAAAACCGTTATAGGCCGTTATAGCCGTTAGTAACAGCTATAACGGTAAAATATCACATT
>CM065741.1:14891247-14898747 GCA_033310375.1 Conus canariensis
ATTGTAACGACAAGTGTAACCAGCATTCCTACCTTACAGCCTTCGCAGGAGGCGACACCAAAATGTACTCCATTGGCGATGTCTCCGCATACAGCGCACAGGACCTCCTCCCTCGTGGGCACCACCACCTCTGGTCTCTCTGGACCACAGACAGACACAGACACACATGAAACAAGAGGTTTCATAGGCAAGTGACATATCACCTGACAGAGGCGGAGATCTAAGAACGTCAGGCATACGTATGATGTGAGAGGTCTGATGCATCGATGTTTGCCGCTAGCGATGTTCTGCGCTCATCAACGGACCGTGTTTTTGTCATTTATGACGGTGTGCTTATCCGTAATTAACCCGACTTCTTGTGTTTTTAATGGACGGTTTTAAACGAGGAGCATAATCCAGCATCTTCCCTTTGGAGTTTAAAGCAGTCTGCCTGGAACAGAAACAGCAGCCGAAAAAGGTTGACTGTAACGTCAGCTGCAAAGGGGACAAAATACAGCTTCTGAATGGTGTAAACTACTGCCTTCAGTATAACTTGTTTGTGTATCAGTGACGTAAGCTGACGCAGAAAATAAAGGAACACAGAGCCAAAAGAGCCTGTGGGTCTGGAGGCTTGTGGTATCGTGGTGGACGTCCTTCAGAGGCAGAAGCAAGCCATGGAGACCCTGCTCCATTTGCTGCAGGCATGATAGCGTCTGTCAGTTCCTTCGGGTTTCTTCCTCGATCCTGAGATGCAGGATGCGGGACACGGTCCAGCAGGAACGAAAGATTCTGTTGCCCGTTAGTCTAGAACGAGCACGCAGAGCTGTGGTAAGTCATGAGTAGACGGGCAGGTTTCCATGGGAGCAGAGTTTGGTTAGAAGGTAAGGTTTAGCTAGGAACCGCAAAGATTGCAGGCTCTTCACTGGGGGGGGAGGGGGGGGGGAACCAGCCAGCATGGGAGGAGAGGGGTCTTCAGGAGCCTCCCCCTCCGGCCAGCTGTTGTGGAACTGCTCAATGTGGCGTCACAGAATACAGCCCCCTACTGGCTGAAAAAAGGTCTCTACTGAATACCACCGCATTTCCATGACGCTTAGACTTGCTTTTATCTCGCATTCACTTTCAACAAAGTCTTGTTGTCTTCTTCTCTGCCATCATGGTTTACCTTCAGCTTAGACCAAGGTTTTTGTAGTTCTGTTGGAGGAACAATATTTGAGTGAAGTGTGATGAGCCGTTCGAGAAGGAACACGGCCAATCTGTGCTGCATTATACTATATATGGCAGTTTGTGCCGCCATGTGAATTTTGATAACATCTTCTTCACGGTCTCCCTCAGTGTCTGAAACCGTTCTCTCAGCGAAGTCGTTTGAGACTGGGTGGTAAAGAAGACCACAGCATGATAAACGACAAAGACGTGTATAACGGCTTTGAACTCAATGTGAGTGAAAATGGAATCTTTGCTTGAAACCATGGGGGTCTGACAACTTGTCTCTTGTAAATTGTTGTCTCGTGTCTTTTACATAGTTTGACCGCAGACATAATTTTTTTACCATTCTACTTTGAATTAGTCCATATTTACGAGAAACATATGGCATAGTAATGCTGAAGTACACTCAACATGTAGACTTGACCAGGGCAATTCAGATAATTCGCTTTCTCTTGCATGTGACAAACATATTGATGGCCTTCACACTCTTACTTTAGGTTTCAGTGTCCTCATCAATATCTAGCCACAAGACATGAATATGCAAGATGGTTCATTTTGTGGACATTAGGATGACATGCATAAAGCTCTTCTGGTGTCACTCTTCTAAAAGCTGGTATCAGAATATTCAGTTTCTGAAGAGAACGCTGTCATGCTGGACACGCAGAACTGTTTCATGGCTTATGTACATTTTGAGCTGTCCTCACCATTTTCTTGCGATTTTCTGATGATCACAATGTCAAAGTCTACTTTTCAAATGTGACTGAGAGATGCTGTTTGGATAAGCCGCCAGCTCCATTGCCCAGCACTAATTTTGGATGGAAATGTTGTTAGAACAGGTTAGTATTCACTGAAAAGTAGCATTCAGGGCCTGCCAACAGTAAACAGCCATAAATGGTGCACGAAGAAAAGTTAGACAGCTTTATTTTTGTTCCAAGGAGGTTTCACTCAGTTTTGCTGAAAGGCCTGGATGCCCACAACATGGACCGCTCAGATTCATCAAATAGTGAGTGGGTTGGAACTGCATCTGGTGTCATTATGGAAGCATGACATGGCAAAACCACGTCCCTGTCTGGGTTGAAGGGAACCAGCAGATTAGGCGAAAGAAACTTTTTCTTCACTTTCTGGAAGTTCTGGCTCTTTTTTTTTTTTCGTTTAGTTGTTGCCGTCTCGTTTTTTCCGTGCCCACCCAGGGACATTTTCCCCTCCGGCACATTTTCTCTGCCCTTAAGCAGTCACACTCTGCAGCATTCTCAGCACTTGCCCTCACTGGAAACAACCGATGTCCTGTCACACTCTGCAGCATTCCCAGCACTTGCCCTCACTGAAACAACCGATGTCCTGTCACACAGATGCTACCCATCAGAGATGACAGTGCACAGCAGCCGAGTCGCTTCAGTGCTCTTCAATGGTGCTGTCCTGAAGCAGCATTCATGGCCCAGCTCTGTTGTTCTCCCCATCTGAGGATTTTGCCTTCGAAAAGAAATCTTCTTGGTGAAGACAGGACTGGGCAATGAGGTGAGAATTTCTCACAGAAGCTGGCGTGGCTGGGAAATGTCGTCACCTCTGATGCATCCTAGACAGCGTTCACCGCATCCACAGTGAATAGGATTCCTTCTGATGTAGAGACCAAGTCATCTTATTTCCGGCAACATAAACCCACAGTATCTTTCTTTACACAAAAGCCTGTTCATCAAACTTTTGAATGTTTTCTCAAATGGTGCATGTGACTTTCCTCTGAGTCACCAGGAGCTAGAGCGTCATCCTGAAACACTGCCACTTGTGGAAAGCCTTGCAATAGACAGTCCACCATGTTTTGATGCTCTTGAAACCCAGTGTGCACACAATGTATATAGATAACCCCTTTGGTGGGCTGATAGCTGCGGGGTACCTGGGGTGTTTAACAAGGAGCCGCTGCTGACTAACGGTGAACAATGAAACACTTGTTCTTTAGAGACACGTCAGTGGACATGGAACGCTATTAAAATGATTGACAAGAGTCGGTTGTACTCTTTCATTGATTTAGACGTAGAAAGAGGACGGGTCGACTCTGGTGACCAGTTTTAAAGCTGTATTTCCATCAGATGTTTCACATTTCAATCTTCATACAACGGTCCCCAAAACAGAAACGTGTCCATGATTCCTAACAATACTCACAGACCACTTTTCTGGATCGCTTTCTTCACTGTCCATTACACCTTAAACCCTGGTTAGGTTTAAATGGTAAAACTGAAAGGCCGAGAACCATGGCGAGGCACAGACAATCAACACTCCTGGAATATAGTTTGTGCATGGGTTCTAGAATGGTTCTGCTGTGGAAGAAGAAAACGCAGTGAACTATGTAGTAGATCGTGGTATGCGAGCAGTACAGGATCAGTGAAATCGTGTCGTTGGTTTGACTGTTTGGTGCACAGCTTCTTTAGCAAGGGTTTCAACATCCATGTACTTTGTCCATCATGATGAAGGAAGACTGGATATGGCCAACGTTTAGTTGCCTCTTCATCTTCATGCAGTTTGATATGAAGTGAGTGCGCTAATTATTTAGAGTCAGGAATTTGCAGGCTACTGAACATGTCCGCTGGTGCTTCAGCTACGATCTCTGCACCCATTGTTTCAGAGGAACAGCTTAAGGATACCTCATAGCATAATGTTCGAGTATCAGAATGTACATGAGCCCATCAAGGGGCATGTGACTGGTAAGACTGTGGATGCAATGGGGTCGTCGTGAAAACATCCAGACTTACCAGCAACATCTCTCTTTTTTTTTTGTTTGTAAGTTGTCATTTCTCATTGTTTTCGGCCTGAGTAGATGCACCCGCTTTCAACAGGATTTTTTCCCCACATGCTAGAAGAAGTTGTCCTTCACCCGGACAGGATTTTATATCATCAAGAGAAGATTTGGTTTTCTCCGCAGAAGATTGCACAACATCACAAGTACATATCTGACCATCAGTCTTTGCAGCAGCAGCCACTTCCAACGACACTGGAGCCCTGTTCCCTCTGTCTCGTTGGCTGACTTGGTCACCATGTCCCAGTGCTCCTTGTTGTGGGTTCCAATTTCAGGAGCTGGAAGAGCTGGACAGGCGAACTGTCCGTGTCTGACATGGAGACAGTTGAAGACAGTTGACATGGAGACAGTTGCTTTATTTCATTTTATTTTATTCGCCATTGGGTGTAGGTTGCTCACTTTCAGCTTGGAGAGTTTTAGCCTTAGAGTTGGTTAGATGGGATTATGTAATGCGCTGTCAGCTAGTTCTGCTGCCCTAGCTATGGGCCCTATGCTTCTGAAATATTTACTTAAGAAGACGAAGGCCAAACCTTTGAAGCAAGTATCAATTAACTGCTCTTTGACAAAAGGCTTGACTGTCCTTCAAAATCTTCTGCAGTGCTCGACAGTCGCAGTCAGCGTCTGAGGCAGGCTTTGGGTCTGCTAACCAACTACTCTGGCGTACCTGAAGGGTCAGGTCGGCAGTCTTGAACACGGAGACAATAACCATGCTCAGTGGAGTCCTGTCTTCTCGGCACAGCTTCCATCAGTTGTGTGTCGTCTGAGGCCTCTTCATACTAAGGCAGCTAAAGACTTGGAGTGCTCTCCCTGACAATAAGGCACTCAGCTTTGCTGCCAATCTATGTTGAGTCCACCCAGTCCTGTAGCAAAATGTTCAAACCTTTCTAAGTATGTGTCGAGGACACTCTCTTCATTAATAAATGCTGGCAGTTAGGGCGCTCGTGGCGAGCACCGTCAGCTTTGGGCAGGCACATGACGCTACACTTCAGATCTTATTAGGTTCAGTTCCTGTCTTCCTATTGCTTCTCTTTCTTTTATTTTGAGGTTCCCTCTTTATTTCTCTTTCTTTTCTTTTGAGTCTTTCATTTCCCTCTCTTTCTCTTCCTTCGAGTTTTTTTTTTCCTTTTTAATCTCTGTCCTCTCCTTACAGATAATGTTTCTGGTCTCCTTTGAGTTACCCCTTTGTTTCTTTACATTCAAGCGTGCTTTCTCTTTCTTGTCCTCTCTCTGTATTACTGGTCTTTCGTTTTTGAAAATTTCGCAGTTCTTTTCGCTTTCATCCCACACTTGTGGGCAGCATTAATGCCGGCAGAACAGACACTACAGGTAACATAGAAGCCAGTCTGAATCACCGTAGCTCTTCAGACACAAAGACCAAATGCACATGTAATAGCCACAGCAGCGAACTAAACGACGACCTGAGCTTGAAATCCAGTGACGAAAGCAGCTGCAAAGATAATTCAAGTACCGATATTTTAGTTCAGTTTGGTCCCTTCATGGAATGCTGAAGAATCCATAACTTGTTCTTTAAAGACTTTCCAGTTCGAACAGAACGCTGACTCAAATGGATGGCAAATGTTGGCTGATATATATCTTATTGTATCAGATCCAGAGAACCAAAAGTCGACTTTCGAAGCCTTTATCTTTTATAAGGTGATTCACATGTCAAAAATTCATGTGACCATAACCACAGTATCAAAACGGAGACACATCCTTCAACTCACATCACTTTATGATAATTCTGTTAAGCCTTTATTACCACTTCAGGGGAGTTTCTCACTCTAGCGCACTTTCCTTTTGACACACGGCAAGTGTGACCATGTTGATGTGCAAGTGAAAGAGCTAACTTTATGTTCGCCGAGTTTGGGGAGGTGAACATGCTCGACTTTTCAGGTGAGACGCCTGCACAGCAAAGATGATCAGCCAATCAGAACAAAGGTTAAGGTCGTGTGCTCCACAATCCAACATCTCCTCCAAGTCTTGACGTGACTTTTTCTAGTATTCTTTTTTTCCCCACCGATTCAGAAACTGTGTCAAACACCATTCTACTTGTAATTTGCATCATCACTGACATACCAAAGTGAGAGTTCCTCAACCTGCATTTAATGAAGAGCATAGAGCAAGCCACTCAACTGAGAAATAAGTTTTGTGCCCAAGTCAATAGTCAGTCCATCTGCATACCGCTTTTTCTGCGAACTAGTCCACTGTGACTACAAAGTGGAAAGGAGAGGGAAAGAATGAGCACACGAAGAAAAAGGTGTTCTTGCACTTGTGTGAGAGACCCAACAACAACAACAAGATCGAGAATCATGACGTGGTATATAGCCAATCAAAATGCATGAGTTTTTTTTTAGGGGGCCCAGGAACTATGACATATGATAACCAAATAATTTTCTGTTACTCGTACTGGTTTGTCAGTAAGTTGTTCTAAACAAACCATGATGTAGCTTGGTTGCCACTCTGGTTTTAGTTTCAATAAATCAATATTCAAATCACCCCAAATCGTCGTTTCAGAATTTAGCATTATCGCTTCATCCCTAACAGAACTGAATTTATCGTGCCCAATCTGTGGTTTCTGTGTAAGATCCTCGATTCGCATCACATTTCTAGATCGGTAAGCCTTCGACAGTTTTTCTCTTGAAATATAAGGAAGCCAAAATCATTCCTCTCTATAGATAAGAATATTCATGAAATCGATCTTGTTACAAATCTAGGCCTATTTCAACTTTTTTTCTTCCAAAGTCGATTGACAGGTATGTACAGAAATATCTGCATTCTTATTTTTTTCAAAGTCACCTGATCCATAAAGAACAACCTGGCTTCCGCGCAGATCATTCTTGTTGTAATACAGCTTATTGATAGTTTACAATGCAAAGCAAATGTAAATGAATTTACTGCTATTGCTTTCATTGAAAAAGCTTTTGAAGTAATCGGTCACTCTCTTTTACATTGTAAATTGCAGTTTCATTAATTGCCGCCAGAATTTATTAAACTCTTATCAATTTTTCATGTGGCAAGAAACAGTCATTTATGACAAATAATCAAACATCAAAACTTATCTCCTTTAGATGTGGACGTCATGGAGATCACGGCCCCTTCTGTTTTTCACCCATAACAGATACCACCTTATTTTCTTCATTGCAGTCGTGCAATGTTCGCACATTATATATCTATTCCGGTAAACTTACTGTTTAACTTCAAGATGATATTAAACGACTTGTGGAATGGCCCCAGCCAAACCATATGTCCATAAATGCCCCTCAAACGAAGTGCAGTGCGTGTATCTATGCAAGAGAGAGAGAGAGAGAGAGAGAGAGAGAGAGAGAGAGAGAGAGAGAATAATCTCACAGTTCGCGCCATTATTCATATGTGACGACAAAACTGAAGAAGATGGCACGCATACATGCGGGGCGTCATATAATTGACAAAAGATTTATCTTGGAATGACAACGATGCGTCCCTGCTCAAGCGTCGCTCGAGCAAAATGCCTAAGCAAGGTAAAATTCGGAATTTTCTTGATATCCATTCTCGCA
>CM065741.1:14901247-14916247 GCA_033310375.1 Conus canariensis
ATGAGTACCAGGGGAAGATTGTACACCATTGTTTATGACACAAACATGATCCTAATGGCAGGAGAGGGGAAGCTATGCAGGGGACGGGGAGCCGAGGTACAGGGCACGTGTGTCTGAATGTAAAGAAAGAATTCAGTTCTGGGCGAAGGATGCCCGGCTCATGGATTTGAGCTTCGATGATTCTGTCTGTCTGTTCTCTGTGTCTGTCTGTCTGCCTGCCTGCCTGCCTGCTCTCTCGCTGTCTTCCTCCCTCCATTCCTCTCTTTCTCTCTCCCTCTTTCCCTCTCTGTCTCTGTGTATCCGGAAAATGAGGTGACCGAGAAACAGGTATCCCAGACACACACTCAGCACCTTCATGAAGTGAAGTCTCAGAAGCGATCTTGTGAAATGATGCAATTAAATATTTAATCAAAACACTTTTGGATCCCTGCCTACATGCACAGACTTACAAGCTACTGCATTTATCATTCCAAAGCCTCTCCAATGTGTGTTAACAAGTTAATTTTCATGCAGAGTTCGTCTTTTCAATTGTCAGTCCACGAGAGTTCATCAGCAACGGATTCCACACTCCATGGCATCAAATCACCGCCACAGTTCTGATAGTCAATATTCGCGGTCTTCGCATATAAAGTTCTTATTATGTGGGAGCTCCCATTTGAAGAAAATAGAATTCTTTTACCTTGAAACTTGTCCTCTTTATGTAGGTGTATGTTTGATGGATGTCTCCCGATACCTCAAGTGTTCCTGGATGACTTGCAGCCCTGCGTGTGTCGATCCTCTGCTCCTGTTATGGCGTTCTTCTTCATCATTTCCAGCTTCCGTCTGTAGGCCTTCTTCTTCACTTCCTGTTCCTGTCAGTAGGCCTTCTTCTTCACTTCCTGTTCCTGTCAGTAGGCCTTCTTCTTCACTTCCTGTTCCTGTCAGTAGGCCTTCTTCTCCACTTCCTGTTCATGTCAGTAGGCCTTCTTCTCCACTTCCTGTTCCTGTCAGTAGGCCTTCTTCTTCACTTCCTGTTCCTGTCAGTAGGCCTTCTTCTTCACTTCCTGTTCCTGTCAGTAGGCCTTCTTCTCCACTTCCTGTTCCCCTCTGCAGGTTTTCTTCTTCCGCTCCTAGCTCCCGACCGGTGACCACACTTAACGTAGTAAAGTTGCGGACTCAAATCCGTAATGGCTGCACTAGAACGCTAGTAGCAATCCTCGGCAAGGCGGTGAATGACTTGCTGAACCATCCTCAGAACTCCGTCCTAGGTTCCCGTCATGTTCTCCGAACGTGTTAGGTTGCAAGACAGTTGGAGAGTCCGATACCGATCTGAACGTGGCACTCTTAGACCATAAATATAAAATAACTTCTATTTTGAGGTTACATCCTCAAATACACAATTAGCCTACTACTTGAATTTTTTAATGTTGAACTTGCAGTAAGTCCTCATGACTTCACTTCTTCAGCTCAAGAATCCTCTCTCATCACGGCATATCACACACACACACACACACACACACACACACACACACACACACACACACACACCCCTCCAATAAGCTACAAGTTTTTTAGTGTGCATCACAAACAGTTTCCACATGATATTCCACCTCTCAACAGGTAGCTTCCCCACATAGTTCAGCTGCTATTTTCTTTCAGAACGTACACAAGTTCATCTAAACAACTTCTTCAACAGTTTTTGTCCAAGGTTCGCTTTACATCATAAAAATATCTATCAAAACTTCGTCAGTTGCCAGATACCAGCTTCCGCACCTGCCTCAACATGCTGCCCCGGAGCTGAACTCAGGGGTATGCGGTTGGGGTGCTGAGGTTATTTCAGATCCTCTGCTGTCTTTTTGTTCTTGATCTTGATCTTGATCGTTGAGACGCTTGAGGCCTGGGTAGGCCAGTTCGTCCTTCCAGGAGGTAATTCCAGAATGCTTAATTTGGCATGCGTGGCTAGTGGTAGCAATCTGGATCATAGATTGTGGGCAGGTTTGTCCAGTGGGCGTCAACCTGCACTTAAAACTGTACATGGTAGTGCCGTGACAGGCTGTCCGGCAAGCTGTTCCAGGTGTTGATGACTCGCTCTGAGAAGTAGGAGCTGCGTACGTTGAGCCAACAGTGTGCTTTATTCAACTGAAGACTGTTTCCTCTTCTCTCTCTGCTTACTGCGAGTGTGAACTGTGGCTGATCTGTCTTGTAGACACCATGAACGTATTTATATGTGTCCATCATGTCACCACGTTTTCTTCGGTGTTCAAGACTGGGAAGCTTCAGAGTGGCGAGTCGTTCTGGATACGGCTTCTCTTTCGATGAGCCTATTAGCTTGGTTGCACGGCGTTGCACATCCTCAGTGTCTTTGCAGAGGGTCTTTGAGTGTGGATTCCATACAGTGTGCCCATATTCCACCAGTGGTCGGACCAGCGACTTGAAGAGCTGGATAAGCAGGTCCTCAGTGAGAAAGTCAAATGAGCGCCGTATGATGCCAATACTTTGTTGTCCCTAACAGACCTATTTTTCTTTTCATCTTACGCTTCTGCGCACACAGGTCAATAATAGTCAAAGATGACGGCTGACCTCTCAAATTGAAGATTGAAGATCCCCTCCCTTCGGTACTGTACGTCATAGCTTAATCTTGACATCAGACCCGATCACGTCACATGGGGAATGACGCTTGACTTGTTCGGAGAAAGAAAATAGAACTTGACGTTTCATGTATGTCCGAATATTTCTATTGCACTCTGCCTCTCTCTCCGTCTCTCTCTGTCCCTCCCTCTCTCTCTAACTCTCTCTCTCCCTCCATCCGTCTTCGTCTCTTCCACTCACGCTCTTTCCCCCCTGTTCCTCCCTCTCTCCCCCCCTCCTCCCCCTCTCTCTTTCTCCTCCGTCTCTCTCTCTCTCTCTCTCTCTCTCTCTCTCTCTCGTCCCTAATTCCCTCCCTCTGTTTCTCTCTTTGTCTCCCCCCTCCCCCCCTCCTCTCTCCCTCCCTCCCTCCACCCTCTCTCTCTCCCCCCCTCTCTCTCCCTCCCCCTCTCTCTCCCTCTGTCCCCTCCCCCCTCTCTCTCTTCTCCCCCTTTTGTCCTCCCCCTCTCTGTCCTCCTCTCCCCTGTCTCTCGCTCTTCTCTCTCCCCTCTCCCCCTCTCTCTCCCCTCCTCACCTCTATCTCCCCCTCCTCTCCCCCCCCCCCTCTCCCCTATCTCTCCTCCCCCTTTGTCTCTCTCACTCTCTCTGTCCCTCCCTCCCTCCTTCTGTCTCTTTCTCTGTCTTTCCCTCCCTCCATCTCCTTCCCTCTCTCTCCCTTCCCTCTACCCCCTATCTCTCCCCTCTCCCTCCCTCTCCCTCAACCCCTCCGCCCTTCTCTCTCTCTCTCAGTCATCACTGCACCTTTGACAGACAGTTACCTTTTCGGCGCATTCCTACAGACAGGCATTTCTGGAATCTGCAGTAGGAGCACCGCGTGCGCCCGGAACTGGTGATGTCACAGTCGGTGCGACAGCGGTAACGGAAAGCCGGGTGGCTTCGCTGCATGCAACGTATGAAGAAAGTCTGGAACAAAAGGATGGCTGCGAGTGCTTCAGACAGGAAAGAACAAGTCAAGAAAGAAGAGAGAGAGAGAGAAAAAAAAAAATGAAGAGAGAGACATAAAAGAAAGAATGGGCAAAAGAAAAAAAAAGGTGTTTGTTGGACGTGTGTGTGTGTGGGGGGGGGGGGGGGGGGGGGGGGGGGGGGGGGGGGAGGGGGGGGGGGGGGGGGGGGGTTGAGTGGCGAAAGGAAGAAAGAGAAAAAGGAGGATTAAAGAGAAAGGAAGCGATGCAAGAAGGAAATAGTAACAAGGAAACAAAAGTGTAACAGAAAGAATAGAATAAAGACGAAAATCCGGAATGAACGAGAGAGAGAGAGAGAGAGAGAGAGAGAGAGAGAGAGAGAGAGAGAGAGAGAGAGAGAGAGAGAGAGAAAGAGAGAGAGAGAGACGTGGCTTACTGCACGGCGTACATGTAGTGGGGAAGAAAAGCAGAGAAAATAGGTCCTCCTTCATTATAATGAACTCTAAGCAAAGCCTTATGTAGGAATTATGGAGAGAGCGAGAGAGAGAGAGAGAGAGAGAGGAGAGAGAGAGAGAGAGAGAGAGAGAGGGTGGGGTGGGGGTGGTGGGGGGGGAGGTGGGGTGAGGAAAAGAAGTAGAAGGCGTTACAGCAGTGAACACTAAGCCTTTATTTGGCCGCACATTAGGACCACCAGGCTCAGTGTTGCCGACAGAACCATTTATCTCCCCTGTCCGGAGCCCCCTCTCGGCTTCTGCTGTGTTGGTTTATCCATGCCATGTAACAGACATACCGCCTCTAGTTCTTTGGCTCTCTAAACACCACGAAGAGGAAAACAAAAGCTAACAACCCTTCAACACAGCCAGAGAAAGCGAAAAATAGAAAGGGAAGAGAGCATCATAAAGATGTTAGCCCCCCCCACCCCCCGCCCCCGCCCCATCTCCCCCCACCCTCCCCGGCATAAAAAACCCCACAATAAATACAAGCTTAGACTCATTTATCTAAAAGGGACATTTTGAGCTTTTGTTTTACATATTTCAAGAACATGCTAGGGAGGTAAAAAGGTGCCTAGAGTAACCAGCCGTCGTGGCGAAGTGGTTAGCCTTGCGAACTCCCGGCTGGGAGGTCGTGGCTTCGATTCCCATCAGATTCATGTGGGACTTTTCTGCCCCGACCGGCTCCTACCCAGAGCTGAGTTTGCTACGGGCTGAGTTGGGAAGACTGGGACCACACAGTCGAGTTTCATCTACTTGATGAATGCATCTCTGAGAGTGTTGTTCATAGCTGCTGACCAACATTACAGGTGTCTGTATATCTCGGGCCTGGTTGATGCCGGGATATATCATGAAGGTAAGCGTAGAGTACAGCCCTGTCATACATTCTCAGACCGAAATGGAAATCCATAGCATCATCTTCGTCATCCCCAGTCTCATCGATCAGCATTAAAAAAACCTCAAATTCTGTGGCCCTTCATGCCCTGCTCTCGTGGTAACCTCAGATTCGATGTCCTCTGCACGTCTGTGGCCTTGGTCTGATTCCGTCGGGGTCACCGGTATCGGCGACTTCACGGGGCTGTCGTTAGACGGACGTGGTGGCGCCCTCTGGAGGGAGAGCTCACTCACGTCGGCTCCGCGACCAAGCAATTATTGTCGTCAGTAGGGGTCTTAGTGGGTGGTGTCCTGCGTATGTTGGATCAGAACGGGCGTCACTGAACACCACAGAAGTGACTCGGCTGCTGTGCAGTGTCTCCTCCGGCGGGTTGCTCTTGATGACTTGACATTGACTGTGGATTGCCGGTGCCGGGGCTGCGGCGGGTCGGGCCGGGTTGTGGATGTGGACTGGGGCTCGGAATGAGCGGCGCGGGTGCAATGCCACTGAGGTGGGATAGTAGATGGGACAGAAAAAAAGGGGGTCTAAGTTTGTGTGGTGAGGTCCGCTGTTTAATAATAAATCCATCATACTGGCCTTGAAGGTGGCTAAGAATTAAATAAACTAATAGCCTTTGCTAAGAACTGTTGGGAGATGGAGCCCCACACCAACTGACCAAACAAAAATTTACTGTTCAAAGAAAGAGAGGGAGGAGGAAGGAAAGGGGGAGGGGATAGTGGGGGAGGGAGGGGGCAGGAACAGTAGGAGGTACACGGTTCCCCCGTCATTATCACAATGACCTGGCAAAAATGTATACAGCCATTTAAGAGAGATGGTGGAGGGGGTGATGAAGACGTCAGCGTTATAGTGTAAATATCGAATCAATTACTTTCCTGCACATGGGACCATTGCTTTGAGACCCACTTGTGTTGGTTGTCCGGAAAAGCCTTTTGTCTCCTGAAGATGATTCATCACTGTAATTCAGCTTACTGTTTTATTTTTAAAACGGAGTGACTGAGGGCGGAAAATGAAGCAAAATTTAGAAAGAGAGGGGGTTAGTTACTTCCAAGGACATAGACAAACAAAGTACAGGACAAGACACGATGCATTTCGACCTCTTGGGTCTTCTTCAGGCGAAAACAAATAACATTTAGGACAGTGAAAACGAAGAACGAGAAGCCACTTATCTTCTCACAGTGAAAACGAAGAACGAGAAACCACTTATCCCCTCCTGGGTGGCCTCGTTTCCGTCCGGTGGCCATCTTGGTCGTGCGGCAAACATGAGAAGATAAGCGGCTTCTCGTTCTTCTTTTTCACTGTCCTAAATGTTATTTATTTTCGCCTGAAGAAGACCCAAGAGGTCGAAATGCATTGTGTCCTGTCCTGTACTTTGTTTGTCTATGTCCTTGGCGGTAACTAACCCCCTCTCTTTCTAAATTGTACTGTTTTAGTCCATCTATGGTATCTAACACACACACACACAACACACACACACACACACACACACACACAACACACACGCACACGCACGCACGCACACACACGTTCGCGCGAGTGCGCGCGCGCACACACACACACACACACACACACACACACACACACACACACACACACACACACACACACGCACGCACATACACACACACGCACACACACACACACACACACACACACACACACACAACACACACACACACACACACACACACACACACACACACACACACACACACACACACATACACACACACACACAGCTTATGATTCAGTGGTATTCTCACCATCACGGGGAGAAAACAAAAGATAACAGCCTCCAAACACTGATATAGTTTATTACCATATTATGTAACAAAACAAACGCAAAAAATGACATCCACCGCGACAGCCGTGTATGACAAAAGAAAGACACCCCAAAGCAAGAAACAAACAAGCAGACAAACAGACAAACAGGCAAACAAACAAACAAAAATTAATAGGCGGAAAGAAATACACTCATCATACGTTCACATATATACAAACATTTTAACTGCTGTTAAATGCCACCGATGGCTTAATGCTGTTCAATCAACTGTCCACAAGACACTCAGTAATCTTCATGTTTGGACCACTTTTCAATTCTGTCTGCAGTTGAACGAAGCAGAGAGGAATTTTGAGAACGTTATAATAAATTTTCTTTCCTTCTCACTTTTTTTTTATTTTTATTTTTTATATTTTTAGAATACATCGTGCACACGTGGGGGGCATTTCGTGAGCTATGTCCTTGATAAAATGGATACGTCATATGATTTGCAGAATCTTAAAAGGCGACTGAACTCCTCTTTTTTTTTTATAGCCACACGTGGACAGTTATAGTTTCTATTTCTATCCCTAGCCGATCGTAAAGAGACTTGTCAAGGCTGTCGGGGGGGAGGGGGGGGGGGGGGGGGGGGGGGGGAAGTGACTTTCTGAAAAAAGGTCACGTCCAGGAAAAAAAAATGTTGTGTCTTGGAAAAGAAATAGACACGACGAAAGCGATGAACGGCATGGTGGTTGACCCACTGACCTCCTTAAGGCGAAAAAGATCAAACAGAGCCCGGGATGCCAGCCATTCCGATTAATTTATCTCCCTTACATAGAAGAAAAAGGGGATAAGACCCCCTCCCCCCTCCTGCCCAAATGAAAAAAAAAGAAGAAAAAAAGGGAAAAAAAAACCCCCAAAAACCCAACCCGAAAGCCACTTAAGTGTTAAAAAAAAAAGTGGCAAATGGACACCGCAACATGGATATGTAGTGTCCTCACTGGAGAGGGTGTACACGTTTCAAATGGAAACTGCAACATGGATATGTAGTGTCCTCACTGGAGAGGGTGTACACGTTTCAAATGGACACTGCAACATGGATATGTAGTGTCCTAACTGAAGAGGGTGTACTCGTTTCAAATGGACACCGCAACATGGATATGTAGTGTCCTCACTGGAGAGGGTGTACATGTTTCAAATGGACACCACAACATGGATATGTAGTGTCCTCACTGGAGAGGGTGTACACGTTTCAAATAGACACTGCAACATGGATATGTAGTGTCCTAACTGAAGAGTGTGTACACGTTTCAAATGGACACTGCAACATGGATATCTAATGTCCTCACTGGAGAGGGTGTACACGTTTCAAATGGACACTGCAACATGGATATGTAGTGTCCTCACTGGAGAGGGTGTACACGTTTCAAATGGACACTGCAACATGGATATGTAGTGTCCTCACTGGAGAGGGTGTACACGTTTCAAATGGACACTGCAACATGGATATGTAGTGTCCTAACTGAAGAGGGTGTACAAGTTTCAAATGGACACCGCAACATGGATATCTAATGTCCTCACTGGAGAGGGTGTACACGTTTCAAATGGACACTGCAACATGGATATGTAGTGTCCTCACTGGAGAGGGTGTACACGTTTCAAATGGACACTGCAACATGGATATGTAGTGTCCTCACTGGAGAGGGTGTACACGTTTCAAATGGACACTGCAACATGGATATGTAGTGTCCTCACTGGAGAGGGTGTACACGTTTCAAATGGACACTGCAACATGGATATGTAGTGTCCTCACTGGAGAGGGTGTACACGTTTCAAATGGACACTGCAACATGGATATGTAGTGTCCTCACTGAAAAGTGTGTACACGTTTCACTTCCTGGTTGCCAGAGTAAAACAAGAAAACTGGCATGTCATACATAAATTGTGACCAGTAAAATGTAAAACAAACAAACAAAAAAAGAGATTCTAGAATAAGGACAAGAAAATGATCCACAGAGACAGAAAAAGAAAAGCTAGACGACGACAAAGACGGACAAAAAGTAAAATGAAACACAAGATAGATGTACTAGCCCAGTACGTCATTATCATTGTCTGCACTTGAAATTGATCATACAATGGTGTGAATGTTGTTATGTTAGAATTTCTCTGCAATAAAGGTATGATAATTAGTTCAGCGGCCGCAGTGTCACAAGCACGAAGAGGGAGCCTACCGGATGCAGAAAACACTACTTCCGGCAGAGGCAACCTGCTCGCGCAAATCAAAATTTCAGCAAGTCTTTTCTGACTCCAAGTGTATGCTTAAAAGGTTGTGCCATTATCTCCAAATTCAATTGCACGTTTCAAATGGACACCGCAACATGGATATGTAGTGTCCTCACTGGAGAGGGTGTACCTGTTTTTTTTCAGTTTCATTGCAGCATCTGAACAGCGCTAGGTCTCCAAAGTATTATGTGTCAGTAGCACTCTTTTCTGGCCAACCTTTTGTTCTTCGTTATTTTTTCTTCAGAGCGCCAAGTCACAATATCTCAACGTGTCAACAGTACTCCCCCCCCCCCTCCCCTCAACCTTGTAGGCACTTATCATATATTTCATTAACGCAGCAGTACAGATGTAAAAATATTAAAGGGCACTATACTTCATGCTGAGCAACTCATAACCTCTCTCTCTCTTTCTCTCTCTCTCTCTCTCTCTCTCTGTTTGACTGGTGGAAGATGGGGAGGGAGGGAATGAAGTGGGGCCTGTAATGGATGGGAGAGAGGGAATGAAGTGGGGCCTGTAATGGATGGGAGAGAGGGAATGAAGTGGGGCCTGTAATGGATGGGAGAGAGGGAATGAAGTGGGGCCTGTAATGGATACATGGATACTTTTAGTATTGTCTAATTTTAGTATTGTCTAATTCCTTTCGTGGATGAAGCTTACAGAAAGGTACTTACAGACAGACAGACAGACAGACAGACAGATAGACAGATGATAGAGAACGAAAGCAGGCGGCGAAAACTGTCTTCTAAAGAAGTAGATATATCTTTGTCCTGATAAGAGCTATCATTTTTCTTTCTCTGACTAGAAGAAAGACGACAAGAAAGAAAAAGAAAGAGAAAACAAAGACGCAATGTGTGTGTGTGTGTGTGTGTGTGTGTGTGTGTGTGTGTGTGTGTGTGTGTGCGTGCGTGCGTGCGTGTGTGTGTGTGTGTGTGTGTGTGTGTGTGTGTATGTGTGTGTGTGTGTGTGTGTGTGTGTGTGTGCGTGCGTGCGTGCGTGCGTGCGTGCGTGTGTGTGTGTGTGTGTGTGTGTGTGTGTGTGTGTGTGTGCGTGTGTGTATGTGCGTGTGTGTGTGTGTGTGTGTGTGTGTGTGTGTGTGTGTGTGTGTGTGTGTGTGCGTGCGCGCGCGCGCGTGCGAGTGTGTGTGTGTGTGTGTGTGTGTGTGTGTGTGTGTGTGTGTGTGTGTGTGTGTGCGTGCGTGTGAGTGTGTGCATGCGCGCGCGCGCGCGTGTGTGTATGTGTGTGTGTGTGTGTATGTATGTTTGTACCTGCATGCGTTCGTGCGAGCGTACGTGTGCGCCCTGTGTGTTGGATGTAGAGTCTAAGGGTGGATATGGGAGGGAAAGAAGTATTTTGCAAGGGAGGAGTGAGAGAGGACCAGAACACATGCACTTGAAAGTGTAACTTGAGGATAAGGTGAAGGTGGGAGGGGTAGTGGTAGTAGGAAGGGGGTTCAGGGGGTAGGAATGGAACGGAGGCTGGGGAACACGCAGCTGAATGTTGTCTTTTGTTTCAGTGTGATGACAGATTTTTTTAAAAACTTATTACTGAACAAAACATACCTTGTGATGACAGTCCAGGCTGATATACCACAGACAGACACACTGAGGATAAAGTACATGGAAAGAGTAAAAAAAGGAGGAATAACACATGCACACACACGCGCGCGCGCGCGCGCGCATACACACACACACACACACACACACACACACACACACACACACACACACACACACACACACACACAATAAGGTTTTCGAGAAAATCACTCTTGTCACACTGCTCTTGAACAACTTATCGATAGATGTCTTACGAATATTAACAATAATGACCTTGCTGGAATTCTTTTTGTAGATTTTGCAAACGCGTTTGACGTTACAAACCACTCCCTTCTAATAAAAAAGCTTATGTGTTACAAAGTATCGAATACAGCCTTAAAATTCTTTACCTCGTTTCCCACTGATCGTCAACAGCTTGTTGAAATTAACTCCAAAAGGTCAAAGTTATTCCCTTTAAAATTTGGTGTCCCTCAGGGGTCAGTATTGGGGCCCCTACTCTTTTCTATTTATATAAATGACTTACTACTGTTTATAGAATGTTGTTGTGAAATGTTTGCTGACGATACCTCATTACAATCTCACAGTAGTAACCCTACTGAACTGGCAAATAACCTGCAGAAAAACATCAACAAGCTAATTACATGGGCAGAAATGAATCATATGTCCCTCAATGCTAGTAAAACCGAATGCATGTATGTCACAAGACGTCAAACACGACAGAAAATGACATCCTTATTTGCGCCATTACATACCCAAGGACAAAAGATTGAAGAGGTTACATCGCATAAAGTTTTAGGTGTTATCATTGACAACGATTTATCTTGGTCTTACCACATTGCGGATCTTGGAAAACATATTTCTAAAAGAATATACAAACTTTCAAAGATAAAACAATTTCTAAATCTTCACTCCAGAAAGATTTTCTTTCATGCTCACATTCTTTCTCTTATCAATTATGCATCCACGTTATGGGATAATGCCAGTGAAACGAAGCTGAAACAAGTAGGTCGTCTGCATAAAAGCGCCATTACATTAACTCCGCTGAAATCCAGTACCTTGACAAAGAGTGATTACAAAACTTTAAATATTCTTCCATTTAAAGACAGACTCTACTTCAACAAATGCTTGTGCATGTACAATGTAATGAATGGATCAGCCCCGAAGATAATCTTTGAAAGCTTTGTCTTCAATAGTTACAAACATACACATAAACTGTCTCTTCCCAGACCTCGATGTAATCTTTATAAATCAAGTTTTCTGTATTCTGGAGGGACCGCATGGAATAATTTGCCTTCCTCCATAAAATCATGTCCCTCAAAACCTACATTTAAAAAAGCACTAAAAATGCATCTAATAAAAACTCTGCGCATCGATTGAAGTCATTTCCTTCAATACAATCCCCTTACCTCTCTCTCTCTCTCTCTCTCTCTCTCTCTCTCTCTCTGCTTGAACTTGAAGTTCCAACAATATTTTCATTATTGTTTCATATTTCATATGAGATTTATGTATTTGCACGATAGAAATTGTGTGCTTTAAAAAAATTTTTTTTTTTTTTGAGCTTGTGGTTATATGTTGAATTAGGTTCTTTCTTGTTTATAAGGGCAGGATGTAAAAAAGCTGGAAAGCTTATTCTTTAACCCTCAATAAAGATAATTTTGACTTGACTTGACTTGACGACTTGACACACAATACACTCACACACTCGCGCGCGCGCACAAACACATGCACACCGCACACACACACACACACACACACACACACACACACACACACACACACCAGCACAGACAAATAAGCACAAACGTGAGTCTACAGAGAGAGAGAGAGAGAGAGAGAGAGAGAGAGAGAGAGAGAGAGAGAGAGAGAGAGAGAGAGAGAGAGAGAGAGAGAGAAGACAAGACAAAATGTTTTATTTACGAGGATAATAGATAAGCTTTTTTACATCCAGTCCTCGCCCTGAGTAGGGTCAACAATGCAAAATAATTACATCCAGTCCTCGCCCTGAGTAGGGTCAACAATGCAAAATAATTACATCCAGTCCTCGCCCTGAGTAGGGTCAACAATGTCAAATAATTACATCCAGTCCTCGCCCTGAGTAGGGTCAACAATGCAAAATAATTACATCCAGTCCTCGCCCTGAGTAGGGTCAACAATGCAAAATAATTACATCCAGTCCTCGCCCTGAGTAGGGTCAACAATGCAAAATAATTACATCCAGTCCTCGCCCTGAGTGGGGTCAACAATGCAAAATAATTACATCCAGTCCTCGCCCTGAGTGGGTCAACAATGCAAAATAATTACATCCAGTCCTCGCCCTGAGTAGGGTCAACAATGCAAAATAATTACATCCAGTCCTCGCCCTGAGTGGGGTCAACAATGCAAAATAATTACATCCAGTCCTCGCCCTGAGTGGGGTCAACAATGCAAAATAATTATATCCAGTCCTCGCCCTGAGTAGGGTCAACAATGCAAAATAATTACATCCAGTCCTCGCCCTGAGTAGGGTCAACAATGCAAAATAATGACATCCAGTCCTCGCCCTGAGTAGGGTCAACAATGCAAAATAATGACATCCAGTCCTCGCCCTGAGTAGGGTCAACAATGCAAAATAATGTACATCCAGTCCTCGCCCTGAGTAGGGTCAACAATGCAAAATAATGACATCCAGTCCTCGCCCTGAGTAGGGTCAACAATGCAAAATAAGATAAGGCAACAAAAGAAGCCTGCAAAAAGTGACTAGAACTACAATACGATTCCGAAAAAAAGTAAAATGAGAGAGAGAGAGAGAGAGAGAGAGAAGAGAGAGAGAGAGAGAGAGAGAGAGAGAGACGCAGGAGCGAAAGGAGTGCAGGGAAGGGCGATAGAGAGCGCGAAAGGGAAAGAGGGACAAAGAGGCGAGAGTGGGTGCGGGAAAGAGCATTAGAACAATATGACAATCGAAAAATTCCAAGGAGATGCAAGACAATCGTTTTTGAAGCACCAGGGAAAAATGAAAGTAAGCACAAAATGGGGGGAAAATGTATAATGCTAGCCCAGTCACCACGGGTATGTGTGTGTGTGTGTGTGTGTGTGTGGGGATGTCATTTAGTTAATATATCAAGTCATTCCAGCAGAACCGTAAGAGAGAGAGAGAGAGAGAGAGAGAGAGAGAGAGAGAGAGAGAGAGAGAGAGAGTCGCATAAGAATACGAGTATAACGACATAAAGACAAGAGGGCAGGAGGTAGTAGGAAACACACACACACACACACACACACACACACACACACACACACACACACGACATACTTACTAAACAGAATAACATGTGCATTTCAAGTACAAAACACTTTCTAAATAGTCAGGTTCATACCAGCCAAAGAGGGTGGTGGTGGTTGGTGGGGGATTTATGGCAGAGTATGCAAATACTGGCACATAAGACGGTTGAAATAATGGTGTTTGAAGGTTGATATGCATTGGTGTTGTTTGGTTGATTCAGGGAGCGAGTTCCATTGATAGGCACCTGAATATGTCAAACTGGATTTGAATAAGTCAATTCTAGGAACAGGGACATGAAGTTTGGGTAGAGTCCTTGAGGAATTAATTGAGAATCTGTAAACTAATGTTGAGGGTGCTTCCCAGGCACAATCTTGTGATCCCTTGTGATCCCTTTGTTGTATTCTAATCTCAGACTTAAGGGGAGAACTTGAATCTTTTTATAGTCCGAGTCCAGGAGACTACTGTTTTTTTTTAGGAGGACTAATTTGAGTGCTCGCTTGTGTAGGCTTAGCAATGGTTTGAGGGTGTTAGCGCTAGCAGAGTCCAATAGAGTAGATCCATAGTCTATGTATGATTGGATATGAGACTGGAAAAAGAGCTTGCGTGAATGCAGGTCGAGGAAGCGGTTGATTTCTGGAGAGTTGATAAACTTTGTGTGAATTTTGTCTGCACAGTGAGGCTATGTGAGCTTGCCAACTCATATTGTTATCAATTGTTATTCCTAGCACTTTGAGGTACGTAACCTGTTCAACGGGTTCATTTTTAGGATGTACAGGAGGAAACTTCATGTGAGGTTTTGTCTTTTTTGCTTAGTTGTGTGATAAACATGGATTTAGGTGTTTGTTTTTTTTTTTTTTTTTTTTTTTTTTTTTAAAGGGTGAAGCGACATGTGATTTATTTCAGTCCATTTTACGAGATCATTTGCACTTTCTTGTAAAGTTTGTGCAAGAACAGTAACATGAGAATGATTTGTGTGTGTTGTTGTATCATCAGCGAAGAGTTCACAGGCGGATGTGATATGGAGAGGTAGATCATTGATGTAAATTGTGAACAGTAAGGGACCCAGGATAGAGCCTTGTAGGACGCCGTAGGAAAGTGTTTGAAATGAAGAGAAAGTTGTATTAATTTTGACACATTGTTGCCTATTTGTGAGATATGAGTGAAAAAGCGTGAGTTTTTGTGGATAAGCCATACAATTTTAATTTTCTAAGAAGAAGTTTATGGTCCATCACATCA
>CM065741.1:14918747-14938747 GCA_033310375.1 Conus canariensis
ACACTTTCACACACAGTGCGCGTGCGCGCACATGTATGTGTGTGTGTGTGTGTGTGTGTGTGTGTGTGTGTGTGTGTGTGTGTGTGTTTGAATATACGTGAGCGTGCGTGATCATGCGCATGTACGCCTGTCCGTCTGTCTATATCATGCGTCCAGATGCTTGCATGGATGTGCGTATGTATGCATGTAAGTATGAATGTATGCGTCTTAGTGTCTGTGGTATCTTCAATAATACGGCCACAATTATGTAACTTAACTGTGTGCGAGTGAATGCATGCACCTAGAAGCCACGACATACGATTTATAAGTGAATACTGTCATCAAAACTAGAAGAATAATGAGAAAGATAACGATCATAATGTTTGCCCTGCCGTTCTAAGAGTGAAGGAAAACAGGTAATTAAATCAGTCTACCGTTTGTTCTGGAACATCCATGTATTTGCCTGACATTATTACTATAGGCCTGCTATTACTACTACTACTACTACTACCACTATGATGATAATGATAATAATGATGATAATGATGACGACGATGATGATTATCATATTCATTGTTATCAATAGCGATATCATTGTAGTACTATCACATACTTCTTATCAATATGGAATTGATGATAAAAACTGTAATAATAATAATAATGATTATAACAACAATAATAAGGATAATAACAACAACAATGATAACAATATAACAACACCAACACCCATAATTACAATAACAACAATAATAATAATACTGATAATAATAATGATAATAATAACAATGATAATAGTATACTGATAAAAATAACAACAATACGAACAACAACAATGATGATGATGAAAATAATGATAATAATAATAATAATAATAGTAATAATGGTAATAATAATAACGAAAATAAAGACGATGGTCCTGATGCTGATGACAGCCAATGTAATACCATCATCACTACCACCACTACCACCGCCATCCATATAATGACGATAATAATAATAATAATAATGATAATAAATTCAATGGGTCCCTAAAGAACTACTTCTTGCGAGACACTTTGATGTCCTCTGCAGACTCTTCCCTTCCTTGAAGTGAAAGACTTCCGTTTTCTTCTATCCCCCCCCCCCCCCGCTCCCCCCCCGCCCCCCAGCCCTCTCTGGGTGTTGGACGTAGTTTTTTTTCTTCTTCTTCTCGTTCTGCAACGCCTACTGTCAACGTCAGAGACTACCTCACACTTGGTCCATCTGACTCATCTTTGTCCTGTTTCTCTTGAGTCCCGTGTCGCGTTGTTCACAACGTACAGTGTATATAGCGGGACTCGCAAGGAATTTCGATTGGGTCAGTCCATCTTCACGTTGGGCCTCTCCAAAGCCGTATTCACCTCTACAGTGAATGTCTCTAACAGTGCGTTCTTCCACAAACCATCAATCCAGTGGATTTTCTGTTTAACAACCTGAAAGATACTTCTTCTCGCCAATGGGCATTGAGATGTCACAGCTTCTAGGGTCATTTTCACACAGCACGTGTACTTTTGAAAGCCACGACCAGTTGTCCACACACCAGCCTGACAATAACATCAGCTCAGTGCCTGCAGCAATAAGTTAAACAAAGGAAAGCCTCCTATGCATGAAATGGATTGTCCACAGGCACTGGTCTGTCCCACCTTTGTTGATCAGTCTTCAACTGAAGTAGCCTGGAGACCGTGTAAAATATTGCGCTGAGGTTCGAATGGATATATAAACTGTCCCTTTGACTATTGAAGGTTTGGACTCTGTGATTCTATCTCCCTTCTCTGATTATATTACCTGTCAGGGGTACTTTCCGCCGCTTTGACTATTGAAGGTGTGAACCCTATGATTCTATCTCCCGTCTCTGATTAAATCACCTGTCAGTAAATTACACGACGGCGTCGTTCTCCTCCATAAATCTTGGAGGTCTGTATCAAATGAGGACCATTATGCTGATTTGTCAATCATTTTATCCACCCACAGTCTAAGCCGTTGTTGTTTAAAGCCCCCCCCCCCCCCCCCCCCCCCCCGAGGAGTTTTGCTCCCATGACCCCTAATTTGGTTGTTTTATCTGACATCACTTTAAAGATCAAAGAATCTTCAGTTAAGGGCCACCATCTTCTAAAGAGCACACTTTTTTTTTTTTTTTTTTTTTGCACAGCAAGAATGCAGTCCCCAGATAGTGCTAAACTTTCCTGAGTTGCACTGGAGAAGCCCTTACTGTTGATCAGATTTTTCAGATTAGTGACATAGCCTGCAGCATGATAGGCTAAATGGTGTCTGGACATTGTGCATCAACTGTTCACTCTCTCTGAAACCTTAAGCCTTCTCTTTGTTTCTTTCCCTCGTTTGAAAGAATTATTCTCCCTTCATTTTGAATGAATATGTGACAGGGTGCCATTTGCATTGCTGCACTTAAAACCAGATGACGTCACGTCGAAAGAAAACGTCAATTTGCCGGCACACAGACTGTCGTCAGAACACGAGCAGGAGTTTACTCGCTGACAAATTTCATGAGTCTGCAAATCCAGACAAAAAGATGGAAATAAATCTGAATAAATGACAAAATTGTATGCGACAACACGAACGGACGACCTGCGCTAAACTATGCGCAGACGTTTTGTTTTTACAGGTAGACTTCCCCATAAATGTCACCGAGTGTCAATCATGAGCATGCTGAGTGAGCGAAAGAAGGCAGGTTCGTGAGCGAAAGAAGGCAGGTTCGTGAGGTTCAATGTGATTCATATATTTATTGTTTCTCATTTGCCTAAGTCAAGTTTTAACACCAAAGCGATATTATGGAACTAAGTCAAAACAGTCTGTCTTCCTAGCAATTTATCGCTTCAATAAAGGTTTTTTTTGTTTGTTTGTTTGTTTTTTGTTTTTTTGAGGGAGGGGGAGAGAAGAGGGAGGGTAGGGAGGGGGGTTGGGGTCTGGAAACAAATCTTCACTTGAATTTTCTTTTTCGTTTTTTTTTGTCTGATAATTAAAGTCTATATTTAACTCTTGCAATGCACACACACACACACACACACACACACACACACACACACACACACACACCACACACACACACACACACACACACACGTGTGTGTGTGTTTCTTTCTGTGTGTGTGTGTGTGTGTGTGTGTGTGTGTGTGTGTGTGTTTTTCCGTCCGTCCATCCATCTATCCGTGCATGCATGCATCCATCCACCCATCCTTCCGTATATTTGTGTCTATCTGTCTGTCTGTCTATCTACCTATCAATCTATCTATCTATCCGTCCGTCAGTCCGTCCGTTCCTGCGACCATCCATCCATCTATGCATGCATCCACCACCCACCCGTCCTTCCGTCTATCTGTGTCTGTCTGTGTGGCTGTCTATCTATCTATCTATCTATCGATCTGTGTATCTATAATTTGGTTTTGAAATCATAGGCACATCCGCCTCGTACAAAACACTGTAGTAGATGTCTCCATACCGTAAAATATAAGAATATAACAGCAGTTCTAACACATTTGAATGCTTTTGTTTAAATTCATGACATAGGTCTTTGAGCTTCTCCAGGTCACATTACCCTGACCTGAAGACGCTTTTTGTAAAGGAAAAAAAATATTTATCTTCTTTGCGCGCGAAATATACGAGGGTGACGACATCAAAAGACTGTTGTTTTTATTCTCATGTATAGGCAATAGCCTCTTCTCCTCGGAAGCAGCCGGTTGTCACGTTCACCCCAAAAAGTGTCTTCCTGATTGTCACGTGTGCACAGTCACAGGACGCATGAAACGGAGAGCGCGTTAAGTGAACCTTAATTCAGAAAGAGAGAGAGGGGGGGGGGGGGGGGGGGGGTAGTTACCGTCAAGGACACAGGCAAAGTACAGGACAAGACACAATGCATTTTGACCTCTTGGGTCATCTTCATTTTCCGCCCTCAGTCACTCCGTTTTCAAACTAGGTGAACCCTGCTCATGCTGACCGTGACAATCCACTTGCAACAGGGCAACGATCATCGCAGACGCCTGGCGTTTGACAGACTCTGAGGCGCTTCCAACCATTCTTTAGCTGTTGTTTTTGTTGTGCTGTTCATTTGTTTATGAGTGAACAGCACCCCCACACTGTCCGTCGTGCTTTCTTCCGTAGCAGATGTCGATCGGCTAAATCTGGATTCATCAACTCGATTCACGACAGAATCGTGAAAACATGACTTTTGGAGCATCAGAGTTGTGTCCTTGTTCGAGCGAAAGACTTCGACGCAATTTTTTTAAAGACGACTTTGTGACGTCATTAGAGTTCTTGACGTCATGGCTGCTTTAAAAAAAAAAAAAAAAGAAGAGATGGTTGAACTGCTGCTACGTGGTGTTCAGAAAATCTGAACAGAGTTGACTGTTGCTGACTTGATGTTAAGACCGTAACCCATCTTCAATCTCATATATCTGTTGTCAGTCTGTGCCAGTGATTTTTTTTTTAGTTTATTATGAAGAGTGCTTTTGGTGTTGCGGTGCAGAAATTTAAAAAACGTTAATTGACAGTGAAGTGCCAGTGTCAGCTATGTGAATTGTCATGCATGTGATTCTTGTAGTTCAGCAGTTGCAGGAGCTGGGACGCCTTGGTTTTGGTGGTGAGGTGTATCATTTTGAAATTGACATCGTGGATGGGGCGGACTCAGGTGGCGTTGTAAAAGCATTTTAGTAGTGACCTGACTTGGGTAGGTTAAGACGATCGGTGAGCCTATGTGACTGAAGTGACCTTGGGGATCTATGAAGGTGGGGTCCTTGGTTTGTGCCAGCTGGTTGTGACGGCCTGGGACTATGTTCAAGGGAGTTTTGATGGCTTTGGGGTGTGGAATTTTGATGATTTGGATGGCTGTGGTGAGTGTTGCATATTCATGAGAAAGGGAGGGTGATTACTATTGTTGCTGCCGCAAGTGGCTTTATTTTAGTTTGGCCGGCGCCTGTGCCGCTTCACCCCAAACGTTTGATGTTTAGTCATCCACCATATTGTTTAGTTCAAAGTTTCTTTTACGTTTGTTAGCGTTTCGAATAACCATTTCCTTTCTTTAGAAATAGTAGTGGTATTTTTGCTTACTCTTGTATTATATTAGGTCTAAATCAAGTTTGCATTATATGTTTTAAGAGTGAAAATAGCGATTCTTTGTATCCTCACGCGTGAGATCGGAAGGAGGTGGAATCCGTTTGGGTGCCGCAGTGCCTTTAGATGCATTGTTGCCTACTAGCTTTCATAAAAGCCACAACAAGGTCAATTTCATCTGATAAAAACCCGTGTTCAGTTTGTTCTTTCACATACCATTGAAGGGATTTGTGTATTTATCCCTTTTATTGATGGCAAATTAATCATTTGGTTGTAGTACGTTTAAGAGTATGGTTGTTTTTGCTCGCGTTCATTTATGAATGCCTTCAATTGTTAGGACAGGTGAGAAGGAAAAGAAGAATGAAAGATAAAAGGAACGAACGAGGAAAGAAAAAGGGAAAGCTTTAAAACAGTATAACATTATGTTAGACCTGTAGATGGAGGGGATTAAGGGAGGATAACTCTATGAATGTGAATTCTTGCGCATCGTTGTATTGATGAGATACATTTCACCATGCATGATGAAATTGTCCTTTACTTTCAGTCCGTATTTGTGAAAACTTTACATTTACATGGCTGCACCATGTTAGTTGTTGTACTGTGTGCAGTTTTTACGGCACTGTTCATCAAAATAAATAGATTGGGAACGATGAGCATCCGTGTTTAGCGTTGGATGAGAGGTAACAATAACTATTGCTGATTTTGTGAAACTTTTAATTGAACGGTAAGTCGTAGCCTCCTATGAGAGGGAACCTTATTCGGAGTTGGCAATGTTTGTCTGCTTGTGATTGCAGATGAATGGTTCCTTCTGAATGGAGTGAGTGAATGAAGTTTGTCCTTTATTTAAATTTAGCACACTTAATCCTTTCCTTACACTGAAATCCCCTGTATAGTCATCCGATATGGGTTCGGTGGGCGCCACGACTTGACAGCACAGCAAGAAGCCGAACACACCGTTGCACACACGACAGATAGCGCATACGCACACACACACACACACGACACACACACATGCGCGCGCGCGCGCACAAGCACGCACATTTATACACAGGTACACGCATGAACACAGACAGACAGACAGACAGACAGACAGCAACACACACACACACACACACACACACACACCACACGACAAGAGAGAGAGAGAGAGAGAGAGAGAGAGAGAGAGAGAGAGAGAGAGAGAGAGGATTAGCACACCACTCATCCATATAATACTCATTATTTTGTCCATAACCCTATCCCTAGCACTACAAACCCAAACTTGTGAATTCATACTTTCGCAGGAATTATCCAGACATCAGATGGGAGGGTAATAAAAAGAGTGAGTAGTAGTAGAAGAAGTAGTAGTAGTAGTAGAGTGTAGTAGTGTAGTACCAGTAGTAGCAGTAGTAGTAGTAATAATAGTGACAGTAGTAGTAGTAGTTGTTGTTGTTTTGATATTAGAAGTAGTGTTAGTGTTAGTAGTAATAGTAGTAGTAGTAGTAGTAGTAGTAGCAGTGCTAGTAGTAGTGCTAGTAATAGTAGTAGTGCTAGTAGTAGTAGTATGGTAGTAGTAGCAGTAGTGCTAGTAGTACTAGTAGTAGTGGTGGTAGTAGTAGTAGTAGTTGTGTTGTTAGTAGTAGTGTTAGTGTCAGTAGTAGTAGTAGTGATGTAAGTAGTGGTGTAGTAGCAGTAGTGCTTGTAGTACTGGTAGTAGTGATAGTGGTGGTAGTAGTAGTTGTTGTATTGGTAGTAGTGTTAGTGTTAGTAGTAACGGTAGTAATTGTAGTAGTAGTAGTAGTAGTAGTGTGGTGGTTGGTGGTGGTGGTGGTGGTGGTAGCAGTGGTAGTGGTTGTGGTAGTAGTAGTAGCAGTAGTAGTAGTAGTAAAGTAGTAGTAGTAATTAAGACAGATAAAACACCAACTATAAAGTTGATAATAATGGAATTTTGAAATTGGAGGAAGGATTGAGAGAGAGAGAGAGAGAGAGAGAGAGAGAGAGAGAGAGAGAGAGAACTCAAACTCAAGCTCAAACTCAAATAGTTTAATTGCAAAGGCCACCCACCTATCTGCAATGAGGTCAAGAACAAAAGTAGAACACACACGCGCCCGGCGCATATACTGAAAATTATGAAAGAAAATATTTGCATAACAAAATGTTCTTCCTAAAATTACTCTGGCATTTTTTGTGTTAACTAATGACAGTTCCTGTCTTCGTCTTAGTGCTTTAAAAATGAACATAGTTACAGAGCGAGTTAAATTCTAATTTCATTTTGCAGTAAAAGAAGCAATGGCCACTTGAACATTTCTAGTATGAGGCAAAATGTATTTATCTCTTAAATCTTTATAGGATTGACAAACAATCAAAAAATGTATTTCGTCCTCGATTTCATTACAGAATGGACAGTTTTTGGAGTTTAGTGTCTTTGATGGACATTCAAATCACAAATACCAAGTCGAAATCTCACGAACACTTCGCGAAATTTAGGAACTGTTATATCAGTTAAAAATTTCTCAGGCTGCCATAAGGATTTGAAGGAACGATATGTTGAATATTTGTCACTATTAAGTATTTTACTATCCCAATTTTGTCTGTAACAGTCAATAATGCGTTGTTTAAGTTCATGTAAAAACAATTTTACATAATTCACTCCACCATTTAACCAAACAAAAGAAAAGCCATAAGTATCCAAACAATGTTTTATCGAAGATACCCAATTTGTTTGTATACTCCGATTTCTAGTACATTGAAATAATTTAGATTTTTCCATTTCATATGCTTGTTTTGGTAGTCTAGCCAGTGACAGCTTTTGCAATTTGAACCAGTAGCGCATTGATTTTATTGTACAATTTACATACAAAGGATACCTTCCTAGCTCACCGTATACCATTGTATTGGGGGTATCCGAGCGTACATTTTAAAAAGCGTTTGCATGCAATCAAGTGAGGTACTTCAATTACATGTAGATGAGACTGTCCACAGACTTCTGCTGCATATAAAAGCATGGGTTTCACTTGCACATCAAAAAGTTTTTTTTTAAAACCCAGACTTCTATCCATTGTTCCAAAACTCCACCTTGTTTTCATAATTTCTACAATTTTGGCTTTAGCCCTGCCTGCATATTCTTCGAGAGCAATGTCGTATGATAGCTTTGTGGATAAAGTAAATCCCAAATACTTATAACTGTTAACAACTTCAATCTGTTTTCCCTGATAAAACCATTCTTCTGCTTTTGATAAATATCCCCCCTTTTTAAAACCATAACTTTTGCTTTCTTTAAGTTCACTTTAAGTCCTAGAAAAGTTGATGCTTTATCAAGGTCATCCAACTGATTTTGTAGCCCTGAAGGAGTGAGAGAGAGAGAGAGAGAGAGAGAGAGAGAGAGAGAGAGAGAGAGAGAGAGAGAGAGAGGGAGGATGGGGGGGGGGGGGGGGGGATGGAGGAAGGGAGAAGGGAGAAGAAAGTCACAAACTGGAACGCAAACGTGCTGTACCTGTACGAATAATGGATGAGGTTTCTAGTGCATCTCGGGTCGTTTTCGATATTTTATGAATGTCGCCATTATTCAGATATGTTGCATCTTCCATTATTTCCACATTTCTATCGATATGTTAATCTCTTCCCATCCCTACCTCCACCCTCTTCTTCTCTCATCTCTCTCTCTCTCTCCCTCTCTCTTTTCTCTTCCCTTCTCTCTCTCTCCTCTCTCTTTCTCTCTCTTCTCTGTCCGGCTCTCCTCTCTCTTATTTTGTGTGTGTGTTCGTCTTTTTTGTTGTCGTTTCTTCTTCTTCTTCTTCTTCTTCTGTTCTTTCTTCTTTCTTCTTTCTTCTGTCCTTCTCTCCTCTTCTTCTTCTGTCTTCTTCTTCTTCTTCTTCTCTGTCTCTCTCTTTTGTCTCTTCTTCTTCTCTCTTCATAGGCATGAAGAAACACTCGCGGGTTTGGCAAATGTGTCTAAGCGAGAAAGGGATGGAGGGAGGTGTGGAAGTGGGGTATAAAGAACATTATATGTGGTATGGTGTGTGTGTGTGTGTGTGTGTGTGTGTGTGTGTGTGTGTGTGTGTGTGTGTGTTTTCCGTCTGTCTGTTTGGCTGTCTGTCTGTCTATCTGTCTGTCAGCCAGTGTGTCTGTCTGTCTGTCATTCTCTCTCAGTCCGTAGTGACCACTTTCCCATAGGTCGAACTTAGTCTAAGCAAATAGCAATTTTCCCAGATGCATGCATCGACACAAGCATTTTCGATCTTACCGAACACTTAAGACTGATACATTTTGATCACACAAAGATACATTTTGATCCCACTTGTGTTTTAAAAACCTTTCAAAAGTTTAATAGTATAACGACCCTCACAAGCACGTGCAGCTTGACGTCACATACAGTTGTTTTTTCTCTCTCTCTGTCCTTGACAACCATGAGCCGTCTAGCTTTGTGAAGAGCAGAAGGTAAACCACAAAGGCTAGCTGAAGAAATTAATGCAGCTGGTAAAGTTCGTCATGATTTACTAAAGTCAACTGTTAAAAATGCCAAGTTTAAGAAATAAAGAAAGAAAGTAGAAAGTTCAACAGTTAAAAGTACTGGGACCCCCCCCCCCCCCCATCCCCAAATTGGAGCCTCTCACCTGCGGCACAGTTGTACGTGAGCAGTACTCGGACCCAACATCTGTACACCCTTATTGTTATCTTTGATTGTGGAAATTTCGTATCATTTTTGTATTGTTGATGCTTTTTTTTTTCAAATTGTCAACATTATTTACCACAAAAAATGATTCTGTTACAATATTTTAATTAAGCAACCCAAACCCTTTTTTTTTTCTCATTTGACCCTTGGGGGAACCCCCCCCCCCCCCACCCCTATAAATATGAAAAAGGGACTTTGATTGGGGCTGTGCTTTTTTTTCAGTCCCGCCTTCTTGTCCTGCCTTTGTGTGGTCGGTGTCAAGCGCCAGGTGTGGTCATTTGGGGGAATGGATGGGGACGAGGGGTGTGGTCATTTGGTTCCTCTCTCCTCTGCAGGAGGAGTAGCAGCACCCGTCCCCCCGCCCCACCCCTCCTCCCAGCCTCGAATCCTTCCCTCCCCCTCCCCCTCGTCTGCTAATACAGTCAGCTGACGAGGAGTGTCTGGAGGACCAGGCCTATGACTTACCTGCGTGCCACGGAACTGTGAATGCGTTGTGAGTGAGGGCCAGTAAGGTGTGTGACTGTGCTGAGTAGATAGGGACCAGGGGGTTGGGAGTTGCGGGCGAGGGGGGGGGGGGGGAGGGAGGGAAAATGGATGGGGGCAAGGGGTGTATAAATCGGACTTTGACCCTCAACTTTGAAAAGGACCTGCGGAGTCACCCTCTCAACACTGTGCGGATTATGAGGAAGAAAAAAAAATCGTAACGGTATTCCTCGGCCAGGACTGTAGCTTCTTTGCTAGTGTGAAGTTCGTTTTGGTCAGCTGGAAGCTGATCGTGTAGCCAAGAAATCCATCTTTGATGTAAAGGGATCCTGCCCTAGGACATTGGTAGTCCTCCCCCCCCCCCCCCTCCCCCCGTCTACTATATTTGCTCATCCTTTGTGACTTCTCTCGGAAGGATGAGTATTGAGATTAACTGCAGAGCTTTGAGACATAAACTGTTTTCATTTCCTTTAGAAGCCTTTTTTTTCTTTGAAAAGTCTTTTCGGTGTTCTTTAAATGTGTTCTAAGTTGAGGAGTGCCATTGAGAGCTCCCCTACGCCTTTGGCGCCGTCTTCTCTTCCAATTATTGTGAAACTTTTTTCGGATGCGTTTCCGCGTGTGGCTCCCCTTTGAACTGTAACCCTCTGCTCGGTATGTCAGTCTCCCGAGTCCCCCGGCTGTTGACCCTCTTCAGGTCATTCTCTTACTTGTGAACTGAATGTGGAATTGGCGCTGTCCATTCATGTTGCGTTTTGCTGGCTGTTGTTTAGGCGGTGCACAGAGAAATTCTCTCCCCTTGCTCACCAGACTGCATTATTTCCACATGCAGACGTCCATCCAAGCCCGTGGCAAAGTCATCAAATGGTCTGTCCGGTGAATCTGTCAAATTTGTATGGTCTTTCTTGAATAAGACAATTAATTTTGAAAGGTTTTGAAACACCCTCTTTGTTACCAGTGAGAAACAGAGTTCCTCAAGGATCATACAAATGGTCTGTCCGGTGAATCTGTCAAATTTGTATGGTCTCTCTTGAATAAGACAATTAATTTTGAAAGGTTTTGAAACACCCTCTTTGTTACCAGTGAGAAACAGAGTTCCTCAAGGATCAATCCTAGGTCCCATTCTGTTTTAAGTTTATATTATTAAAGATTTTTTCCCCCAGAGGAACATGCTTTATTCAGCTAACAGGAGAAATACATGCGCGCATAAAGAGGACAGTGCGCAGAGATTTTCACACATACATTAAACTGATAATACATAAATATTTCTAGCTATTGTGAAAAATAGAACCAAAAAACACAAACAGGTATGAATACAAACTTAGGCACATTAAACACAAGCATATTCCAGTAATTTCCACGAATATGGAATTTAACATAGCTGATAATATCAATGGTATGAACAGAAAAACAATAGTCCCCATACATTGCTTTGATACATCATGTCATCATTTCAATTAATTTCAGGAGTTTACATTTTTACAAGGTTTTTTCCCCCTCTCCTTCCTTCTTCCTCCCTCCCCCCCCCCCCCCCCCCCTTCCCTTATACTCAAACTTCACTGTAAGTCTCATTCTCTCTTTAATCCCACTCCCCCTTCATATGCACACCCTTCTCTATCTTCTTACAATGTTTATGGATGTCTGACTATTTCTTGCCGGTTGTTGCCTAGTATCGAGGAAACATTATGGAACAAAAAAAACAAAACAAAACAAAACAAAATGCCAGAGCGTTTAGTTGAAGTTGTTGTTTCTTATGTGTACTGCTTATATTTAAGTGCTGATTATAATTGACATAAATAAGTCAATATACATGTCTAAATAAAAGAGAGAGAAAAAAAAAAAGGAAAACATTAAAACAAAAAAAAAACAAAAAACAATACAACAACAACAACAACAACAACAACAACAAAAACAACCACCTTGGCTTTGTGACGATTTCCACTTTTTAAGGCATGTTTTTAAAGAATTTGACATTTACTCCTCAAGCAGACCTGTATAAGGTGCCCATTTTCTTTCAAACTCCAACAGCTGCATTTCGGAGCTATATATATATTTTTTCAATACGATAATTCCTTTTCAAATCTTCTACGAAAAAATTTAGTCTAGGCTTACTTTGATTAAATCTACATTTGTAGATGAAATATTTTGCCCATAGTATAATAATATTGAATATTTCGTCCGTTTGAGTTATTTCATCAGTGCCAAACAATATTAATTCAACATTAAATGACATTCGCACATGGTGTGCGGTTTTCTGTTTAAGTAACATTTCCAGATTTTGCCAAAAAGTTTTAGAGTAAGTACATAGCCATAAGTAGTGGTGGATAGAATCTCGTTCGCTATTGCAAAAAGTACATCTATCATTTTCAGTTACCCACATTTGTTTCAAAACAACATTTGTAACAAGGATTCTATGACAAATTCTTAACTGAAACCATTTCAGTTTTATTTCTTTTATTTTATTAGCCAACTTTAAAACCACGTTCCAGTCAACAAAAGTATCAATTGTTTTCTCCCAGTTCTTAAACGGTTTTATATCAAAAATTATCTGCATTTTTTAAAGATGATTCTAGAATCTTGAACCTTTTTTTACACTGCATATTATTTGAAGTGCTTTTGGATGTTGATATCCAACGTTGCTGTCTATTTTGATAGCTCTTATTCTCATGTATTCTTTTATTGCTTGTATACAACTGACATACCGTAGATAGTTCACATTTATTTTATATTTTCTGCAGAAATCATCCCAACTTAAAAAAATCACCACTTTCGTTTAGAATATCTTTTACAAGGAAAACATTGTTAAGTGCTCAATTTCTCCAGAAAAAATATGTTTGGTCGATTTTAAATTTATCGTTGTAAAAAATAGGTTCAGAGACAATTTCTTTGCTTTCATTTAAATCGATATTAGGATTTAGATCTGCGAATGCTAAAAACACATCTCTCCAGAAAAAAATTACATCGGCTGTTAGTGTAGCGTTTTGCTCCATAACTACTGAGATTGTTTACTTCTGGACATAGCGTCTGAATTACTATTTTCCATTTTTGAGATCCAGTATACAGCTTTCTTATCCATGCTAGTTTTAATGACTTTATAAAAGTTTTTATATCTGGGATTCCTAGTCCTCCGTGTTCAATGTCGTACGTGGAATATGTTTTTTTGACTTTTGTTGGTTTGTTGTCCCATATGAAATCAAAGCACATCTTTTGTAGTGATTTAATCTCAACATCTGGTGGGTTAGGTAATAAAATCCATAAATAAACTAACTTTGAAAGAATAAGCGACTTCAGTATTGCAACTCTGCCTAGTGGGGTACACATTCTTTTTGCCCAAATTTTAAATAAAATTTTTACTTCTAAAAGTTTGTCCGCTACATTAATTTCCGTTAGATTTGTTAAATCGTTTGAGAACCAAAGTCCTAGGATTTTGAATTTTCTGGGGTTCCATTCCATATGCTTATGTGGTAAGTATTTTTCAGGTGAGTTTTTCTTTTTTCCTAACCAAACATTTATTGTTTTTTCAAAATTAAGTTTTAATCCCGAAATTTGTTCAAACTCGTTTAATATTTCAAAGACTTTTTCATACGACTTCTTGTCTCCATGCAGAATAAACGTCGTGTCATCAGCAAACTGATTTATTTTAAACTCAGTGTTCGAAATAACTATACCTTTTATTTCTTGATCTTCTCTTATTTTGCATGCTAGAATTTCAGCACACAAAACAAATAGGTAGGGGGAGACTGGGTCGCCTTGACGACATCCTTTTTTAACATCAAAGCTTTGCGAAACTTTTCCATTAACTGTTAAATAAGATTTTATATTGCAATAGAAAATAGAAATCCAGTTGCAGATATCTTTACCAAAACCAAATGCTTTAAGAGTTTTTTTCTATGAACTTCCAGCTCACCGAATCGAACGCTTTTTCGAAATCAATTGATACAAGCAGTCCAGGCAAATTCTTCTGTTCTAAATAGTGCATCATGTCGTAGATTATTCTCAAATATCTCCAATGTATCTGTCTTTTATAAACCCAGTCTGATCTTCATTTATTAACTTTGGAAGCACGGTCTTTATTCTGTTTGCTATACACGTTGACCCGATCTTATATGTTACATTTAAAAGTGTAATCGGTCGCCAGTTTTTCAAAAATTCTTTTGGCTTATCGCCTTTTGGCAGACATATTATGATCCCTTCCCTTTGTGTTATGGACATTTTACCTTTACTGAAACCTTCGTTAATGCACCTGACTACAAAATCGCCCAATTGCTTCCAGAAAAATTTGAAAAAATTAAGAGTCATCCCGTCAGTTCCCGGACTTTTATCATTTTTATGTGCTTTAACGCTATCGTTGCTTCTTCTTTAGATATTATGCCTTCCATTTTATCAGATTCTAATTTAGTTAGTTTTGGTAAGTTTATGATATATTGTTCTATGTCAACATTTTTGGTTTGTCTTTCTTCATATAATTCTTTATAGAATGTTTTAGTTTCTTCCAAAATCTCGTCTGTTTCTGAAAGTGTCCGGTCTCCATGTGTTACAAGTTTAAACATTTGTTTGCTCACGAAGTGTCTTTTCTCAAGAGAACAAAAGTATCGGTTTACTTTTTCTCCATCAGATACCCATCTCGCTTTGGAGCGCAGAATTATACCGTCCATTTTTATTTTTCTGATTTCTAAGAATTGTTTCTTCTTTTCTTGTAAGAGCATTAAGTCACTTTTACTTTTGAAGCTATCTTTTTCCAGTTCTTGTATTTCGTGGCCTAACTCTTGCTCTTTCGCGTTAAGTTCCCTTTTCTTTTTTATTGAATATGTAATTGTTTTTGCTCTGATTTCCATTAGTAAAGTGTCTAGGAACAACTGGTCTGATATTGTAAATTGTATTTCGTTGTTTGGAATGTCAGTAATTTTTGTTCTTGCGTATGGTAACACTGCATACTGTTCTTTCACTCTTTCGATTATTTCATTAATAATTTCTACATAGTTGCGATCTTTCAGTAAAGATGCATTAAATTTCCAAAACATATTCTTTTTTCTTCTTTCTTAAAGTTCAATTCTAAGGTTATTAGTGAATGATCACTCCTGTATCCCATGAGAATATCAGCATTTTTTTACATTACTGAGCAACGAGTCGGAAACAAGAAAAAAATCCAAACGACTTTGTTGAAACGGTTGCATTCTTCTCCAGGTAAAACGAGTAATTTCTGGGTTGAGTTCGCGCCAGATATCTACCAGCTCTAAATCAGAAATCATTTGTAATACTGTATCACTAGCTTTAATGTTATTAATATGCTTGTAATTATAATAATCTAAATTTGGATTAAGCACTAAGTTCCAGTCTCCTGCTAATACTACATTTGTAACACATAATTCTTCTATTTTCTTTTGGATACTTTTATAAAAATCTGGGTCGTCTTTGTTTGGACCATATATATTCACTAACGTAATCTGTTTATCCAGTGTGTTAATAATCGAAATTATATAATTACCTTCACTGTCTTTTATTGTTCTTTCTATCTTAAAATCGAAATTGTTATTGAAGAGAATACCTACACCTCGTGATCTACTATTATTTGATGAAAAACACACTCACATCCCCATTCAGCACGGATTTGAAGTTCTAGGTTTTTAGTAAAATGCGTGTCCTGTAAAAAGTATATTGAGTATTTTTTTTGCCTCAAGTACTGAAAGACATCCTTTCTTTTTTTCATATTTACCCAGACCCTGACCGTTTAGTGAACAAATTGTTATGCTAGTCATTGTGGAATGGTTTGTTTACTGACGAATAATCGCCCCTTTTTATTTCACTATGATTATCCATGTGATGTTTCCTTTTGAAACCAAAAATTGGCCACCGGCTAGTCGGACTAATCTTTACACACTCTCTCGCATTCTCGCCGCGATCTTTCCTTTTCTCATTCATGCTTCACTCGTGAACGTCGCTCGTGACATGCAGACCATGGAGACGTGATAGTTTTATCCTTGCTCAAAAACAGTTGCATTTTCTGGTGTAACCCCGCCCCCTCGCCGCCCACCCACTACCCCGCCCCCTTTACCAGTGTTTTGTTGAATGACGACTTCCTACGACACACACCCCTACCCTCCAAAGTCCCTTAGTAGTAGTAGTAGTAGTATGTAGGTAGTAGTAACAATAATAATAATAATAAAAAATAGCAATAAAACATTGCAAAAATCTCTCCTCTCCCTGCAAATACACCCCCCCCCTCCCTCGGATTATTAAAGATCTATCTTTGATCATTGTATTAAAGATTTATCTTTGATCATTTCTTCTTCGTGCAAATTTTCGGCCTATAATAGTACAGTTCACACAAAGGGTAAAAATGCAGATGCAATGTGTAGTAACTTGCGAAGGTATATTGACAGACTGTTTTTGGTCAGAACGTAATCATGTGGCCCTCTTATCCTTTAAAATCCAAACTTTACGTTGGTTTGAACGCGACAAACACGTCCTAAAGATTAAAATAAATTACCAGAGCCAAAACTGACCAACGTTTGGAGGAAACTGATCCCTACAAACTCCTTGGTCATGCTATTGGTGATAATCTCTCTCGGTCTGATCATGCTGCTGCTTTATCCCGGGGGGAAAAATGCAAAATATTTCAGCTCAACAGGATTAACATTTCTACATACTGAAGTTATTTTCCATGCAAAGACACAGTCTGTCATGGATTGTCGCTCAGCTTACAGGGGCTCAGCCAAGGACTCAGCCAGTCAAATCTGCTTAAAACGTTTGTTCAGACGTTCTCTCAAACTTGTACTTCATTAATCCTCTTCTCTACATATCACTTACAATAGAGAACTAAATATCGTCCCACTCAACGTGAGGTGTCATTTTAGTAAAGCTGTCTTTATGAACGAAACTACGAAGAAGCTACCTCCTGATTCTCCATGTGCCGAGTTTCCAGAGAATATTGACAATATTCATTCCCCCATCCCAGAACTGATAATGTTAAGTCTTCTATCAAGTATTCGTGCAGTAAATTCTGTAATAAATTTCCCCATTATTTGAAAAATACAAATAGCTCGTTTTTTTTTTCGAACCATCATAAGTGATTAAAAAAAAAAAAGCTGTGACTAAACTTTGTTCCTTTATTTTGTTTATATATTTATTAATTTATTGAAGTAGTTATTTCACTTTTAAATAACTGTTTATTATTATTTGTTTGCGATTTATCATTTTATTATTATTTTTTTTTATTGTGAATTATTCATTTTGTAGTCCGGAGTACTGACTACGCTGCATTACAGCTGTCGCTGTGCCGTCAATCCCTCACTATCTGCTTCATGAGCCCAATTCTAGGATGAACGTGGTAGTGCTTGAGTACATACAGTCTTTCTTGTTGACATTTCTTTGTTTCTTTGTCTTGTTTTTTTTTTTTGCTATGACTACATTGCCTTTAGATTGTTTGTATTCTTTCCTTTGAAGGAGGGGTTGGGGGAAGGGGTAGGGGGCTGGAGGGGGGTGATGGAAAAGCGAGCGATTTCTTCAACGTTGATTGTATGTTTCCTTGTTTGTTTGTTTGTTTGTTGTTGTTGTTTGTTTGTTTGTTTTTCTTTTTATTCTGAAAGCTTGGTGTGGAAAGTTGCTATCCTATCCATTTTACCCTCAATAAAACAATTTTACTCGTATTTGAATTCGTATTCAGGTTCTCACTCACTTCACACCACCCCCCCCCCCCCCCCCTCTCTGTCTGTCTGTCTCTCTCTCTAAAACTCTAAAACCTGTGATCGACTGCCATGACCCTTGTCTCTCAGACATGAACAATTCAGTCTGCAGTCTTATGCTTTTACTGTGACTATCACTCTGTGTGTGTGGGGGGGGGGGGGGGGGGGGGAGGGGGGAAGGGGGGGGGAGGGGGAAGGGGGGGAGGGGGGGAAGGGGGGGGGTGCGCGCGCGCGCGCGCGTGTGTGTGTGTTTTAGTATTTGGGCATTGGTGCAGGTGAGTTTGTGTTTTTATGTATTGTTTTCATAATCTATGTAATGTTTTATGTCTTATGGATTTAATGTTTATTTCATGTGTGTATGCGCGCGCGCGTGCGCGTTTGTGTGTGTGTGTGTGGGGGGGGAGGGGTGTATGAGTGTTGATGTACATACAAACACATGTACTAACACAGGCTTTTATGTAACGATTTATAATGTCTCTTTGTAAGGTCTTATGTACTTGCGAAATGATGTGGAGCAGAAGAAAAATTTCCGATGGACAATAAAGTTGATTGGATTGAACTGAATTATATCTGTGTGTGTGTGTGTGTGTGTGTGTGTGGTGTGTGTGTGTGTGTGTCCCTCTGTCTCTCTCTCTGTGAGTGAATATGTGTGTGAGTGAATGTGTGTGTGTGTGTGTGTGTGTGTGTGTGTGTGTGTGTGTGTGTGTACGCGCGCGCTCCTGGGCATGTGGGGGGAATGGGGGAGGGGGGATGGAGAAGCCGGTATTTGTCTATTTTTGATCGTTTGTTTTATTTCTTTGTTTGCTTGTTTATTTGCTTGTTTTGGAGTGTGGTTTCCATGCATTATACCATGTAAGCATGTATCTATGTCGCTAATGTACGTAAGGTAGCATTCGGTGCTAGTTTAATAATAATAATAATAATGAATACTTATATAGCGCCTATTCTCGGCTAGAGACCAAGCTCTAAGCGCTTTACAATCCACACTCGTTTACACAACGGGCTGCCTACCTGGGTAGTGCTGACTGAAGAGCTGCCAGCTGGCGCTTCATTCAGTCGTTTCCTGTGTCATCCAGTCAGTATCGTTCAATATCGTTCACTCAGTTTCTTTACTTCCTTCATTCTTTCCATTTCTCACGCAGGGTGCATGCTATGTGTAACGTGTCATCCATACCAACGGCCAAACTGGCCTACTCTTCCGAAAGTTGGTGATGGGATTTTACGTGTGTGCAAGATGTTATGCGTGCGTTCACACACGGAACCTCGGTTTATAGTCTCATTCGAAGGACTGTATGGGAAATGGAGTCAGAACCAATGTTAACTCCGAGGGAAAAATCCCCCTGTACCGAAACGCCCCGGCGGAGGTTCGAACCCGCAACCCCAGGATCACCAAGATTACGAGTCCGGCGCTCTACCAACTGAGCTATTCCGGCTTAGTAGAAAAGTGATGGCAAGTATGAAAAATACTTCAGCTAGCCAATACCTAAACCGTTCTATAATAAAGCGTAATTGTAATTGTTATTGCCTCTCTCTCTGTCTCTCTCTCTCTCTCTCTCTCTCTCTCTCTCTCTCTCTCTCTCTCTCTCTCGTCTGTCTGTCTGCCTCTGCCTGCCTATCTGTCTGTCTGTCTGTCTATTTGTCTGACTGTCTGTCTGTCTGCCTATCTATCTGTCTGTCTGACTTCTGTCTGCCTGTCTGTCTGCCTGTTTGTCTGACTGTCTGTCTGTCTGTCTGTCTATCTATCTGTCTGTTTATCTGTCTGACTCTGCCTGTCTGTCTGACTTCTGTCTGCCTGCATGTCTGTCTGCCTGTCTGTCTGTCTGTCCAAAGGCAGATGAAGGCTTGAGAGGGGAGGGCGGAGAGAAGAGTAGGAAGGGGCTGGAATGGGGTGGGGATCGGGCAGGAAAGGAGGTAACAGTGATCCTCGTTTACCAGCAGACATCGCCCCTAGCCTCAACCTCCTATTCTCTGGTTCCATTTATTCAAAAAAAAAAAAAAAAAAAAAAAAAAAAATTCGAGGCCGAAATGGAAACCAACCTAACAGAAGACTTACTACTGTTCTGTCGAACGAAAGAACCAAGCAAATGACAAGTCAAAACAGGACGCGTTTCGACCTCTGTAATCTCCGT
>CM065741.1:14943747-14951247 GCA_033310375.1 Conus canariensis
AATAAAACAACGAAAATTCACTTAGCTTTGATCGCTTCAGATCACTTCACAGGGTTCAGCGCAAGGAAGAAGGCGTTGAATGAGAATTAGAAGGAGTTTTCATATAAGTTTCTCTTTGAAAAGAACTGTTATACTGTCTGTAATACCACTTCATGCCAAACTTCCCACCATAACCGTTTGTCATTAACTTGTAATGATTCTTGAATATTCATACAAAGAGATTTCCTGTGAATAAAAAAAAAAGGCTGTTGGGTCCCCCAAAAAGTCATCAACACTTTCAGTTAGAATCCGACGATCCAATTCTATCAGCAGGGAATTCTGAATGCGCGTGACATGCAAATTACACAGACACTGGTTACATTAATTTTCTTCTTACTTTGTGTGATATGCTAGTTTTCGTTTACACACAAAATGGAACCACCTCCCACTGTTTTCGCGTTTTTGATTGGACGCTGGGTTAAAGTTTGTCACACTCTCGATGACTGCCACGCTGAATCAGTGCACTGCTAATTCAGACATTGCGGCAGTTCAACATATTATTTGTCCTCCAAACTCTTTTTTTATTATTTTTTTTAGAACTGATTTCTTTTTTTCCTTTTTTTTTTCTTTTTTCTTTTTCTTTCTGTCTTTCGTTTTTTGTTTTTTTTTTGTTTTTTTTTATTTTCATTTTTTCAGGTGGGACTTCCATCCTCCTATTTTCCCCCATCTTTTTTCTGTTTTTTTTGTTTTTTTTTTTTTTTTCTCCTCTTTCCTTCTCCATTGATTCTCATGCACCATACAGAACTGTCGGTTCCATTACTCTCAAGCAACTTTTTAATGTCGGTTATTTCTTTCTTTAATTTTTTTCCCTTCCTTCCTTCCTTCCTTCCTTCCTTCCTTCCTTTATTTACTTATTCATGTACGTATTTATTTGTGTATTCATTTGTTAGTTTATTTATTTCATCATTGTTTATTGGTTTATTTACTTATTTATCTATTTACTTAGTCATGCAAGTTAGTACGTATCTTCTTTGGCCTCCTCGACATTATATCAAAAAATCTCTTGCAGACCATAATATGAACCAGTTTCATCAAAGCTTTCATAACTTTATGACTCTATATATATATGACCCATCCGTCTCTCTCTCTCTCTCTCTCTCTCTCTCTCTCTCTCTCTCTCTCTGTCCTTCAATGGATGAGTTGATTACAAAGCGCCATTCCTGAGCTTAAAGGTAAGTTTAGCTGGATTTGTATGTTGGTGGTTTACATTGCATATTCCTTATAAATTATACTCCTGTATATATATATATACACACACACACACACACACACGCACACACACACACACACACACACACATACATCTCTCTCTATCTACACACACACACACACACACACACACACACACCTCTCTCTGTCTACACACACACACACACACACACACACACGTGTGTATCTAGACAGAGAGATAGATATTAGACCTATTTCGCCCTTTGGTTCACGAGTCGGGAAGTATTGTCACGTTTTTCAGGATTTATTTATTTGGTGTTTTGCGTCGGGCCTACACTGTAGTTTACAGAAAAAAAAGAAGTTTTTGATTCAAAATTTTGGTGTAGTTACACGACGCTTAATCCGATCCCTTGTTGTTCTTCCGAGAGGTTGTGGTTCCCCCGCGACGATGCTAAAGGGAAATAACCGGTTTTATAGTCGAGGGTTTGCGCTTGCAGGATGAGGGTTCCTTGAGTCACATCTAAAACTTTTTAAAATTTATTTATTTGATTGTTTTTTTCAAATGAGTGTATTTCTTGTTTTTAAACAGGTTATTCGAGCGTGGGGTGTTGGGTGGTGGTGCTGTTTCTTTGGCCAGACAGGACCTTTTATGTATATTTGAATTTGAATAAATTTCATAGCGTTGAAGTTGTGTAGACTTGTTTAATGTTATCGGAAATGAAATGAGGCAGGGAACAGTAAACGATAAACAAGTTGGTATTTTTTGCTCCCATAAGAAAACCTAACACAGAATAACTTTTATTCAAGACTGGCACAGCCTTTTAAACTTGAATAAAGTCAGACAAATACATAGACGAACAATCTAATAGTGGGGGGAAAAACAAGCGCAGGCCAACAACTGAACTATCTTCATAGTAATGACTTGGCAAAGATTTGGATTTAAGAGGGGGGAGGGGGGGGGGGGGGGGGGGATTTGATGATGGAGAAACTGGGAACATAAAATTAAGAAAATATGTTACAGATATGAAAACTCTTCACTAGCTGCATAAGGGAACCATCGCAATCCCTTTTGAAGGCAGATATATTTGTATTGCCTGCTCTGAGGCCTTTCGTCCGCTGAGTCAGACTCATCAGGGAGACACGGCTGGTTGTGTCTGCGCTCCTGGCGTCAAATAGAGACACACTACAGTCCATAATACTGTGGTGTTCTCACCACCAAGGGTGCAAAAAAGAATCCAATAGCACCCCCAAAGCAGCCAGCGAAGAGAAGTAAATGAAACCAAACGAAAGTGTGGGGAGGAAAAAATTTGCTGAAAAACTAAAGACATTATGCAAACAGTATAAAATGTAGGGGACAATCTTTGAGCCTACGCTTGAGGATCCACCCAAAGATGCAAGGGAGATCAAAAGACAAACACACAGACGGACAGAAACAAATACAAATAACCTGAATTTAATCAAAACAAAATCGGAAATGAAATGAGGCAGGGAACAGTAAACGATAAACAAGTTGGGTATTTTTCGCTCCCATAAGAAAACCTAACACAGAATAACTTTTATTCAAGACTGGCACAGCCTTTTAAACTTGAATAAAGTCAGACAAATACATAGACAAACAATCTAATAGTGGGGGAAAAACAAGCGCAGGCCAATAACTGAACTATCTTCATAGTAATGACTTGGCAAAGATTTGGACTTAAGGAGGGGGGGGGGGGGGGGGGGGGGGAGGGGGGGGGATTTGAAGATGGAGAAACTGGGAACATAAAATTAAGAAAATATGTTACAGATATGAAAACTCTTCACTAGCTGCATAAGGGAACCATCGCAATCCCTTTTGAAGGCAGATATATTTGTATTGCCTGCTCTGAGGCCTTTCGTCCGCTGAGTCGGACTCATCAGGGAGACACGGCTGGTTGTGTCTGCGCTCCTGGCGTCAAATAGAGACACACCACAGTCCATAATACTGTGGTGTTCTCACCACCAAGGGTGCAAAAAAGAATCCAATAGCACCCCCAAAGCAGCCAGCGAAGAGAAGTAAATGAAATCTTTGGGTGGATCCTCAAGCGTAGGCTCAAAGATTGTCCCCTACGTTTTATACTATTTGCATAATGTCTTTAGTTTTTCAGCAAATTTTTTCCTCCCCACACTTTCGTTTGGTTTCATTTACTTCTCTTCGCTGGCTGCTTTGGGGGTGCTATTGGATTCTTTTTTGCACCCTTGGTGGTGAGAACACCACAGTATTATGGACTGTGGTGTGTCTCTATTTGACGCCAGGAGCGCAGACACAACCAGCCGTGTCTCCCTGATGAGTCCGACTCAGCGGACGAAAGGCCTCGGAGCAGGCAATACAAATATATCTGCCTTCAAAAGGGATTGCGATGGTTCCCTTATGCAGCTAGTGAAGAGTTTTCATATCTGTAACATATTTCCTTAATTTTATGTTCCCAGTTTCTCCATCTTCAAATCCCCCCCCCCCCCCCCCCACCTCCTTAAGTCCAAATCTTTGCCAAGTCATTACTATGAAGATAGTTCAGTTGTTGGCCTGCGCTTGTTTTTTCCCCCACTATTAGATTGTTCGTCTATGTATTTGTCTGACTTTATTCAAGTTTAAAAGGCTGTGCCAGTCTTGAATAAAAGTTATTCTGTGTTAGGTTTTCTTATGGGAGCAAAAATACCCAACTTGTTTATTGTTTAATGTTAGTTGAAAATGAAATGAGGCAGGGAACAGTAAACAATAAGCGATAAACAAGCAGGGTAAGTCTTGCTCCTGTAAGAAAACCTAACATAGAGTAACTTTTATTCAAGTCAGGCACAGCCTTTTAAACTTGAAAAAGTCAGACGAATACTCACTCACTCTCACTCTCTCCCTTGACCGGATGGTCGTGGGGAGACATGATGGACGTCTTGCGGGCCAGAGAGCGCCAGCCAGGTCTGTCTTCTGCCACTCTGATCAGGGAGGGGCCGTCCATTCGGGTCCACTCTTTGATGTTATCCATCCAGTTCTTTGCTGGTCGTCCGCGTCTGCGGCCACCTTCCAATGTTCCTTGCAGCACTGTCTTGGGTAGGCTGTTGTGGCGAGTGACGTGACCAAACCATGTCAACTTCCTCCTTTTCACAAGCGCTAGGAGGGGTTCCTGCGGGCCTGCCCGTGATGTTATTTGGGCACGAACGAAGTCGTTGGTCTTGTGGTCTTTCCAGGAGATCCCTAGCATGCGTCTGTAGCACTTGGTCTCAAACGTTTGGACTCTTCTGGTCGTCTCAGCTGTCATGGTCCAGCTCTCGCAGCCATAGAGAAGGATGGACAGAACCAGGGCTTTGTATAGTGTGATCTTTGTTAGGAAGCTGATGTCTTTGCTGCTCCAGATCTTATCAAGTTTTGCCATGGTGGATGTTGCGATGGCGAGCCTGGTCTTGATTTCGGTGGTGGAGCGTCCGTCCTTGGTGAGTGTGGCGCCGAGGTATTTAAAAGCGTCCACCTCTTCGAGCTGTTGGCCGTTCATGGTGATCCGTGCAGCAGTGTTGTCTGCACTGTTGATCATGACTTTGCTCTTTTCGCAGCTGACCTCCATGCCATATGCCTTTGATGTGTCTGCCAGTCTGTTGGTGAGACCTTGCAGTTCGCTGTTGCTGCCCCCCATCAGGTCGATGTCATCGGCGAAACGTAGGTTGTTGATCGTTCGCCCACCGATGGAGATTGTGGACTCAAAATCATGTAGAGTCTCTTTCATGATGTTTTCCAGATAGAGATTGAACAGCACCAGAGAGAGTAGGCATCCTTGACGGACACCGACTGTTGTCTTGAAGTACTTTCCGATGTTGTTGTTGAGGAGGACCGCACTACTGGCAGAGTTGTACAGGGACTGGATGGTTTGAATTAGTCCCACCTCGATGCCAAAGCCTCTCAAAACATGCCACAGTCCGTGCCACACTCTGTCGAAGGCTTTTTTGAAGTCTATGAAGTTGTGGTATAGTTCTTTTTGGTGTTGGAGGTGTTTTTCAATCATAATGCGGCAGTTGAAAATCTGTTCAACTGTGCTTCGGCCTGCCCTGAATCCGGCTTGTTCTTCTGCCAAGTGTTCTTCAGCTTCGCCTTTGAGTCTGTTGAGAATGACTCTTAGCATGATCTTGCTGGTGTGGCTGATCAGGCTGATTGTCCTGTAGTTGTTACACTTTCAAGGTTTCCTTTTTGGGGGATGGGGATGATGAGTGATTTTGTCCACTCATCAGGCCATTGTTTGGTCTCCCAGATCTTCTGACAGAGTGATGTTACCACAGTGACCAGGTCATTTCCCCCGTGCTTGAGGAGCTCTGCTGGGATGTTGTCTGCTCCTGGTGACTTGCCCGCTGGAAGGCTGCGGATGGCCTCCTCTACTTCTTCCCTCATGATAGGCAGTGGAGAGGGTTCCTTGGGTGGTCTTGTTTCCTTTGTAAGCACGCTGGTGTCTGGCTGTATGGGATAGTTGTATAGTTCGTCGCAGTACTCTGTCCATCTGGTCAGCACTGCGGAGCTCTCGGTCAAAAGGGTTCCGTCTTTGTCCTCGATTACTGTTGATTTGTTCTGCTGGGTCTTTGTGAGCGTCTTCAGCGCCTCGTACGCTTTCTTGCTTTCCCTTGCTCCGTGCTTTTCTCAATGGCTTCGCACTGTTCACTTATCCACTTCTCCCTGGCTTCATTCATCTTGCTTCTCACGAGCTTGTTTGTTTTGCGGTACTGCTCGGCTCCCTCTGGACTGCTGTGCTTTGTCTTTTTCTGTTCACGTCTTTTGTCGCAGAGATCAGGATATCGTTGGTTACCCAGGGACGTTTTTTCTTCCTCAGGTGGCCCAATACCTCTGTCCTGTTTCCAGGACTGCTCGTTATAGTTGGAGGTGAGGTCATTAATGTCAGTGTCCAGGAGGCTGAGTGCTGCGAACGTCCACCGAGTTGAGCTTGGAAGATCTCGGCAACTGCTGGGTCTTGTAATTTTTCCAGGTCGAACTTGATTCGTGGGTTTGCAGATGGTGTTTCTTTTTAAGCTTTATCTTCATTGTGAGCAGCACAAGGTCATGGTCGCTGCCCACGTCAGCACCAGGGTATGTTCTTGTCTTGGCCCTGTTGATGCTTGACTTGAAGCGCCGAGGGGTCAGGATAAAGTCTATTTGGTTGTGTGTTTTCCCATTTGGCACGTGCCAAGTTGTTCTGCGGGAAATCTTGTGTGGGTAGAGGGTGTTGGCGATGGTAAGCCGTTGGCTGTCGCAAATTCCAGCAGGCGGAGTCCCCTGTCATTGGTTTCGCCTGTTCCGTACTGGCCGACTGTTCCTGCCCAGATCTCATAGGCGTCCGGTCCGATCTTCGCGTTGAAGTCACCCTGTATAATGGTGATGTCTTTCTTGGGCGCTTCCTTTATGACTTTTCCACATGTTCGTAAAATTCTTCGACCTCCTGGTCGTCATGATCGTTTGTTGGAGCATACACTTGGATGATGGTGATGTTCTTGGGTTTGGCTGACACGCGAATGGAGATGATCCTGCTCGAAATGGGTGTGCAGCTTAGTATGCATCCAGTGACTTCTTTGCGTACGATGAAGCCTACGCCGTGTTCAGTTTTGTGTCCTCTCCGCTAGTGCCGAATCTTATGGCCGTCTCTGTGGTTGTCTCTCCAAATCCTGTCCATCTCATCTCAGCGAGTCCAATAATGTCCACTGGTAGTGTTGTAGTTCATGTTCTAATTCTTTCACTGTGCCGCAAGCGTGTAGTGTGCGGACATTCCATGTGCCGATGATGGTCTCTCGGATGCTAACTTGAAGGTTTTCTTGGTTTCCTTGGCTCTAGTAGCTGACTTGTCACTTCCGCCCTGGAGCACAACAGTGGAAGCGCGGTCGTTGGTGTTCCGGGCCCACCGACCGGCATGCTGTATCTTTTGGCTGTGTCCTTCATGTCTTTTCTGGGGGCTTAGGTTATTCCTTGGTGGCGCCAATCTCCTTCCAAGTCTCCTGATTATTTATTGAGGTTTTCTCCTCTAGATCCGCCATGTTTAGCCTGGGGGCTCACGCTACCCAGACGAATACAAAGACGAACAATCTAATAGTGGGTGAAAAGCAAGCGCAGGCCACAACCCCTCCGTCATCACAGTAATGACTTGGCAAAGATTAGAACTTAAGGGGGAGGGGGGGGGGGGGGGGTGGCGTTGAAGATGAAGAAAATGGGAACATGAAATTAAGAAAATATGTTATAAATATGAAAACTCTTCACTAGCTGCATGAGGGAACCATCGTAATCCCTCTTGAAGGCAGGCAATACAAATAGATCTGCCT
>CM065741.1:14963747-14968747 GCA_033310375.1 Conus canariensis
TTAACATTTCACTCTGCTCTGTCAACCTCACACTAGCTCACTTTCAGCCTCGTATCTCTGAGTGAAGGATACTCTCTCTCTCTCTCTCTCTCTCTCTCTCTCTCTCTCTCTCTCTCTCTCTCTCTCGATAACGGTACATAGGAATCTTAGTCATTAGTCAGTTGCAGTGATGATTTATGAACATCCCACAATTACTTGAGTAGATTCCCAACGCCCCCAAATCTTCTGGTAACATCCCCTAATACATCAGAGCACAATACCTTCTGTATAATAGTTCCACGACCCCCACACACAAATCCGTTCGTGCGATACTTCCATGTTTTCAGCGTGGGCAAGCTATAGTGCTATAAATTCTGCAAGAAGTGCATTATCGGTTTTTCTGCCATCGGTGAAAGGTGTATCTGTAGGTAATTTACCAGGAATTTGCAGACTTGCCAACGGGGTTTTGAGGAAACACCTGTGCTGCCAAGGTACAGACACACCTGGGACGTTAGTCTAGAGTTGGATTACATGTGTTCACTTCCAGATGTAGGTACTTTGGACTTTAAACAACTGACACTGAATATAGTCACTCTAAATGCTCTTCATCTACTGAAAACTACAGATGCGCATGTTAATGAAAGGAAGTGTATTTTACAGCTTTCTTGTAAACACAAAACACTAAGCCAGGCAATCACACAGAACCTGCAGAAATTCTAAGCTTATTCGCAAAACACCAAATCATGTTTAGTGACGCACATACGACGGTATCTGAAGACAACTGAAGCGCTCAGGAAAGGGACAGAACTCTTTATTGCCATCCGTAGACCACACGCTCCCATTTCCAGAAACATATTTTCTTGGTGCGTCAAACAAGTTGCTGGCTGCGGCAGGAGTGGACACGGAGACATATGGCGCACACACAACGCGTGCCACGAGTTGTGCGGCTGCTGCAAGTGAAGGAGTGAGCCTTGCCACCATCGTCAAAGCGGCTGGATGGTCGGCAGAAAATACCTTCGCCAAGGTTTATAAGAAAGCGGTGCTGACTAAACCTAATTTTGGACTGGCAGTATTGGACAAGTGTGTTAAGAAGTCGTTACTTCTGCACAGTTTGTACTTGACAAATTTCGGACTCTCTGGGGAATGTATTTAAGAAATATTCTGCACTTAATTGCATGTGGATGCAAACCAGTTGGCACTGCAGTTAGAATTTGTTGACAGTGATGTAACTGAAATAAGATGTTCCAAGTTTGTGTTCAAGATGTCATCTGTGGTGATATTTACTTGTACTGAATCTGATTAAATCGATGTACATGAATTAATAACTGCAATTTGTTTTTTTTAATAATTATGTGAAATGCTGCATAGTCACTAAATGCTCTAAAATCTCACGTGACTCCGTATGACTGAAGAGAGGCGATACTTGATTGAAAAATTAAACTAGTCTTGCGTAGAAAGGTGACGTTTAATTTGAATTATTTAGAGCCTATCGTAAGGAGGGAGGAGTTACGTGCCCTCCCTCTGTGTGGCTCTGAATGTTCAAAGTCACCACTATGGTAAGTCTAGTGAACAGTTTGTTCACCCTCCCAAAGTATCTAGTGACTACTCACAGCTTTAAACACTGACTATTCCTGGCTGGCGCGCGCGCTGATGCTCACGTAACTCCTGCCTCATTACGATAGGCTCTAAATAATTCAAATTAAACGTCACCTTTCTACGTAAGTCTACTTTAATTTTTCAATTCACACACTATACTGTTTACATGTTTTTCTCCCCTTTGTGGTGTGTGTGTGGTGTGTGTGTGTTGTGTTGTGTGTGGTTGTGGTGTGGTGTTGTGTGTGTGTGTGTGTGTGCGTGCGTGTGTACGTGTGTACGTGGTACGTGTGTGTGGTGTGTGTGTGTGTGTGTGTGTGTGTGTGTGTCGTGTGTGTGTGTGTGTGGTGTGTGTGTGTGTGTGTGTGTGTGTGTTTTCCCTAACACATGGTACCCCTTTTTTCATTGATCATTTCTATCTCTTCTCAACCAACACGATCATATTAATGCCAACACAATTATTTCACCTACTACAATGAAGACCATCCAACAGTATTGTTTACTTTTCCAACAATACTATGCACATATTTCCCATCTCCCCACCTCATACATACATATGTGTGGGCGGAGAGATACGAGTTTTTCCTCCCTCACTGCTCTCTCCCCCCACCCCCACCCCACCTTTTTCCCCCTGCGAGTGCTTATCACCCATTGATCTCTTCCATTCGTCTACAATCATTATTGGCATTACCACACCCTCACATGCAAATAACTACTGTCATCACAATCACCACCCATTAAAGTATTTTGTTTTATTTATTCATTTATTTATTTATTCATTCGTTTATTTTTCTTCTCTTATTTTTTCATTTATCATTATAATTTTTTTTTTTTTGGCCCCCACCCCCACCCCCACCCCCACTCAAGCACTATTATCAATCCACCATGATCACTACTGTCACTAAGATATCATATCATTCTACAAAACAAACTACAAATCCCTGTGTTTCACCCATCCCCCTAAAGACTTACCTCCCCCCTTACTATTTCCGCTACAATGGTCCCCTCCTTGGCGGCCTCGTTTTCGTCCAGCGGCCATTTTGATTTTGCGCCGAATATGAGAAGATTGGTTCTTTCTCGTTCTTTGTTTTCACTGTCCTAAATGTTATTTGTTTTTGCCTGAAGAAGACCCAAGAGGTCGAAATGCATTGTGTTTTGTCCTGTACTTTGTTTGTCTGTGTCCTTGGCGGTAATTAACCCCCTCTCTTTCTAACTTTTGATTTATGGTGCGTTGTGATAATCATTTGCGTCTTTAGCCCCCCTGCTGCAGCAGCATCAGATTTGATCCGCTGATCTTCCAATGTCGTCTATAGAAATAATTGTTTTGACAAGTTAAGGCTTTCTCAAAGCGAAGTAAATTCACGTTTCTGGTTTCTACAGTTTGATTAAACCATGAAAATTGATAGATCGACCTAACCGTATCGAACTCGTGTGTCCGGAAGTGAACCAAGATGGCGTCAGAGAAGAAAGCGTCGGCTGCTAAGCGTGCCTCACAGCTGAACGAAGCATCCGAATTTAGTGTTCCTGAATCTGCTGATGGTGATCGCTGAGTATTTTGACACTTCCACATCATCATCAGAAGACAATGATAATACTGACAGCGACAGCGAAGCGGTGAACGATGGAAACGATCAACAAGAACCGACTGCAGGTGAGCACGTCATCTGCTCCTTTTTTTGTTTTCACTCGACTGGTTGAGATCCTTTGCAGCAACACTTCCATCGTTCATTCACTTGTTCTAGCTTCATTTGTTTGTATTGCAGATCACTCTCCTTCCATTTTCATATTTTGCATTAGTAGATCTGTGATACGGCCTAAAGCTGATGTTACGAGAATCACACCACTTTGACTTGATTGTGAAAGCAACTCCCCACTTCACATGACCACACCGATGTTCTGGTGATGGATGAGCCAGTATGTCCTGTTCTGGTAGGAAACACCAGGAAGGCAGTCAACACAGGAGGAGAAAATTCCGGTATACCCTGTGTAGCCACCAGAGTAAGCAACAGCCAGCACTGAAACTGAAGACTACACCTCTCTACTCAGCGACCCCTGAAATTCTGAAGCAGGAGCAGCAGAGTGACTCCAGCCTGACTAAGCTGATGGAAGTAGCTCGTAAAGCGGACAACCTCAGGACTACCAAGGCCGGTGCAGAATTCCACTACACAGTCAAGAACGGGATCCTACACCGAAAAGTCAAGACCAACCGGGGACAACACAACCAACACGTGGTTCCCAAGAAATTCAGAGGAGAAGTACTTCGAGTCGCACATGACATCCCCATGTCAGCCCATGCAGGCATCAGAAGGACGAAAGAACGCATCGTCACTGATTTCTACTATACTGGCCAAGCATCGTGAGTGGTTGAAAAGATACTGTGCGTCTTGTGACACCTGTCAGCGTTGCATTGGGAGAAACGCCGTGGGCAAGGCACCACTGCAGAAGATGCCACTTATGGAAACTCCTTTTCACCGTGTTGCCGTGGACCATGGATATTGTTGGACCCATGACTCCAGAGTCATCAAGCGGCAAGAGATATATTCTCACAGTTGTAGACTATGCTACAAGATATGCCGAAGCTTCCTCACTCAGGACCGTTGATTCCGAATCCGTGGCAGAGGCACTGTGGGAGAGTTGGACCAGAGTAGGTATCCCCAGCCAGATCCTCACTGACCGAGGCAGCCAGTTCCTGTCATCCACCGTGCAAGAGGTCGACAGGCTACTCAACATATGAGGAATGGCCACGACACCATACCACGCGCAAACCAACGGGCTCGTGGAAAGATTTAACGGCACACTGAAGGCCATGCTTAAAAAGTTGTGCCTGGAACAACCCAAAGAGTGGGACCGCTACCTTCCAGGTACCGCGAGGCACCACAAGAGTCCTTGAAGTTCTCACCTTTCGAACTTCTCAATGGTAGGCAGGTGCGAGGACCTCTCCAAGTATTGAAGAACATCTGGACGGACGAGGAGAAGGAGGAAGACGCGCGTACCTCAGCAGATTACGTCATGGACTTGCGAGAGAGGATCGAAGACACTTGTAAGATAGCTCAAGAGGACCTCGACAAGGCAAGTACGAGGCACGCAAAGTACTTTAATCGCAAAGCGAAGAAAAGGAATCTGCCTGTTGGATCAAAAGTGCTTGTACTGCTACCCCAAAAGCACAATAAGCTTCAACTGACGTGACGACGGCCGCAGACCGTTATCAAGAACACCAGCCCTGTGGACTAACGTATATCGGTAGACGGTAAAGAGAAGACTATCACATCAACCTGCTGAAGCAATACGACGAAAGAGATAAGTCAGTTGACCAGGAATACGTTGCAGTGGTTGTGCGTGAGGAAGACCACGAGGAGTACATGACAGACAAGATACCCATGGTACCGCTGAAACAAACTGAGGACCACACCCAAGTCAACTATGGACCT
>CM065741.1:14976247-14991247 GCA_033310375.1 Conus canariensis
GAGCATGCGACGTGTCTACAACACTCTCCGGAGCACGGGAAACACTGTAGGTGAACACTTTGCTTTGAATGGACAGGTCATTATCATTGGGCATGTAACGGGCACTCTGAGTGACCTCTGACAAGGTCAGTTCAGCGCACTCCTGACGCACAGCGTCGGTGAAGTTGTTGATGGTTCTGATCGTTGATTGAACAGCTTCTACCACGACAGCATCCGATTGGTTGACGCGCTGCCATTCTAAACACGCGCACCAATGAGGGGAGATCCCAGCGTGGCTGCACGTTCGCTCTTTGGGAATTTCTCTGAAGAGACTAACGCCTCTTTGGTTTATGTCCGCCATCCCTGTACCCTTGAAATTCAGCACATCCAGTAGGGTCTCGTGAATGTCGAACGGTGTGGTGAGTCTCTTGGAATTGGCCTCCAAGTTTCTGACTAGCTCGGGGTAAACCTTCCTAAACCAGGGTGGTAACCGGAAAGAGAAATAGGGCATGCGCTCTTCCAGTTTCCCCTGGGCTGTCGCCCGGATGTAATTGTACCTGGCCCCGTGGTCAGCCATGAGGATTAGCAATGTGGAACTGAGGTGACCTTTCTCTTCTAACTGTTGCAGAAAAGCCAGCAGGTCGTCATCCAACGCCTGGACCTTGTTGTTGAAATCATGGCTCATTTCAGAATGAAAGCCGAAGAAGAACTTGGGAACGTCTCTGTACATGTTGAACAAATCTCTGAACCAGTTCATGAAGTTGACATGTCTGGGCTTGGAGCCTAAACACAGAGGCCGATTGTGTTTATACATCCTCTCTGCTGCCAGGTAGAAGGTCCTCATGTTGTGGTCGGTGGGCTGGTTCTGGAAGCCCAGCAGACGGTATTGAAAGGTGCCCACACTCGCCATGTCCTCTGCGTGTGCCGTCACGTAACCCTGCCGGGAAAAGTTCCTCCATATCCACGGGTGATCGTCAACAGTCGATGCCCCCGTGAAACCTCTCCTCGCCTCTGGAAGTTCTTCCTCCATTTTGCCAGTGAGTATGGGTAACAAGGCAGCAGGAGTACCGTCTCCCACAATGTTGTAGCCTGACAGCTCTATCCCTCCGAGGACTTTGAGGTAATAGTCTCTCGTCCTTGGCAAGAGACGAATCCATGCCATACGGGACAGAGAATCAAACCCGAACATGAACACACTCAGGTTCAGGCTGCTGGATGTGTGGGGGCTGGTGTGGCCCTTTGGATTCATGTTGCGGTCCACGGATGATGACGGGCGACGTGGCTGAGGACGCTGGTGGTGGGATCCCGCAGGTGGAGGACCGGAAGTGAAAGCCTGGCTCTGCAGGCGGGCCCACACCGAGGGGTCCCGGGCCACAGCGGAGTGGATGTTCATGTACCGCTTCCCACTGCTGGACACGCAGGCCACCTTGAAGAAATCGGACTGCAGAGGGCTGCCGTCCAGCATGGGTTTCACGTGCGGCCCATGACGCACAGAGAAGTCGTCCCTGCGCACTAAAGGGGCGTACTCACAGGTGATCTTGCCGTACAGACGTCGCGCACGGCGGGTGATTCTGAAGGTACCGTTAGTCACGAACACCCAGTCCTCCACGGCAGGACTGCAGTCCACAGCGGCTTCTTCCTTGTAGAACTCCATGATGCTGGGGTCGTGAGGGTTGAGGTGGGGGTGGACACACTTCTGGCCCGACAGGTTCCGTTCGTTTTCCGCTCTCTCGACCCATCCGTCCAGTGTGGATTCAGGGTCCAGGTAGAGGTCAGTCTGTAGGCCGTGCAGCAGGCTGCGGTCACTGTGAAGCAGATGGGCAAGGTGCAAGAGCAACAGGAAGGACAAGACAGTGGTCACTAAGAAGGCCAACAGTACGGAGTTGATCCAACTGCGCCGGCAGCATCGTCTGTGGAGTCGTGTCACCGATGTTGGCATGCTGTGGTGGAACATTCTCCCAGGCGCCGGTCAGATCGTTCTTGGAATGTTGCTTGCTTGCACGGGTGTTGGGCCATTCGTTCCCTGCGCAGGCTCCATTATCACGTGTCTGCATTTATTTATAGGATATGGAGAATACGTTTTGTTATGTTCAGTATGACCTCTCTCTCTCTCTCTCTCTCTCTCTCTCTCTCTCTCTCTCTCTCTTCTTCTCTCTCTCTCTCTCTCTCTCTCTCTCTCTCTCTCTCTCTCTCTCTCTCTCTCTCTCTCTCGTACTTTTTTCAGCCTGGCTGTCCATTTGGTGCATGAGTCTCTGTTTGAGATCTCCCGCCAAAACAGCTGAAGTAAGCAACTATTGTGGCAACAAGCTAAAACTATTCAATTGAAAAAAAGAAAAAAAAAAGAAGAAACATCGTTTACATAACGAATACAAGGTGTGTGAACTGCGTGTTCTTGGTTCATGACTTCCAGACAATGTTCTTTGTTCTGACGTATGTATGTGCTGGATGTGTATATAGTGAAGTCATCGTTTGATACAAAACGTATACATCAGTACTCCATTGGGTCACTGAGAAGGTAGATTTGTTCGTTTATTTTTCTAAGTCGTCACAATCCAACCCTTCACCGGAACACTCCTAGGATGTTCACTACAGTCCCACAATACAACTGTCATCTCACATCTTCGTCTGACACAGGATGCTGACCAACAACAACGCGCTCAGTTTCTGTACTAGGTCTGATTTTGTTTGAAAGTTTCATACATTCGTTGACGTAACTTTTACGATCTACACCATCGTCCAAAAAAAAAAAAAAAAAAAAAAGTCACATACGATCCAAGGATCTTCGGCCTGTGTCTGATTTTGTTCATACATTCGTTGACGTCATTTTCACGATCCACACCATCGCCCCCCCCCCCCCCCCCCCCCCCCCCCGCCCCCCCCCCCCCCCCCCCCAAAAAAAAAACAAACAAAACAAAACAAAAACAACAACAACAACAAAAAAAACAAATAACAAAACAAACAAACCAAAAAAAAAAAACAACAAACAAACTCACACACGACCCAAGGATCTTCGGATCAGTTTTGTAACGCCTCAACGCTTATAATCCGCTCCAGCGCCACCACAGCAGAAAGGGAGGGAACTGTGGAGTACTGACAAACTTCTGACGTCACAGGCCACTTCCCAGCCCTCCGAACTGATCCTTCCAGACGCGGGCCCCGTGGTGGCTAACCTTGGTGAACTTCACTGGCCTTCTGAAGGAGGACGACGCGCCCATCCATCTCTGCAGTATCGATCGTCACGTTAGCTGCGACAGTCACAGCTTTCTGTACACTGCCACTCTCAAGACCAGCTAGACAGACACACGTGGGTTTGGGGTGGGATAGAGTCGGGTGGTGGTGGTGGGGTGGTGGTGGTGGGGTGGTGGTGGTGGGGGGGGATGGGGGTGAGGGAAGGGGATAAAGGGAAAGGCGGGGGAGGGGGAGGGAAGGGGGGGAGACCAGGGGCATCCAAACTGGGAGCTGGGAGGTAGGGTGATGACAGAACAGCTGCAGTTCCGTCGATGGCAGAGGAAGAGAGGAGGTGTGACGTGACTTCGCTCTGGCCGGCCAAGGGAATCTGAAAGCACAGCAAGGGGCGGAGAAACATACGTTGCCAATAGCGATGACTCTCTAAAATGATATGTTGGATGGACAAACAGTTCTCAAAAGTCCTTTGTCGAATGAATTCTTCGTTACAGAATTCGTGTTTGTTCTACAGAACATAGAGAGAGAGAGAGAGAGAGAGAGAGAGAGAGAGAGAGAGAGAGAGAGAGAGAGAGGGGGAGGAGGGGTAAGAGAGCTCAGGAAACCTTTGTTCGATCAAGGATTAAGATTTTAGGCAGAGCCTAATCGTCCAGTCCATCCTTGTGTGTGTGTGTGTGTGTGTGTGTGTGTGTGGGTGTGGGTGTGGGTGTGTGTCCATTCCGCTGCACAAAACCAACACACACACACACACACACACACACACACACACACACACACACACACACACACACATATATATATCTGATGTACAACTAAATTGTAATATCATCATACAACAGTGCTTCTTCTTTTAAATGACTCATACAGAAAAAAAGAAATACTCACAACAGTTGCATTTCACAAGACAAGCAATAAGACGATTTTCACAGTGCTGGTCTGTGATAATTCTTGACATGATAATTATACTTCTTTTTAGGTCAGTAATTATAGGCAACATAAAAGGAATGACCTTCAACCTTTTCGTCAGATTGAGGTGTAGGGCACACTCCATAGTCTGTCACTGCGTGCTGCAGTTTCAGAGACGGCCAATCTAACCCCCCACCCCCACCCCCATCTCTCCTCCCAAGAAAGCATCCTTTTTCGAGATAGTTCATACAGTACAACGTAATGGAAGATGAAGAAAGAACGAATGATAGAAATGAAAATGAACAAACATTTTGAACAGAATGATGATACTAATTTACATTCTGAAGAAAAAAAAGGTTAGAAAATCTGTGTGTGTGTGTGTGTGTGTGTGTGTGTGTGTGTGTGTGTGTGCGTGTGCGTGTGTGTGTTTGTTGTTGTTCTTCAGTTTAACGTCCTTCCACTAAAAGTGATTCAGACAATATTATAGTGTAGAGTGAGCTTGATGTAAGGAATGAGAGAGATGCATTTTTTTAGGGAGTGTAAGGGAGTGTAAGTTTTAAAGTGGTACGTAAGGAATGTAATCATAACCCTCCACCCCACCCTATTCATCAGAACATTTAACTTAAACTAAAATTGTAACTGTAACAATCACAAATGCTAAAGATAAATATTAAGTGAACAGCCTAATAAACATTTAGAAACAGATTCAAGAGTAGCAAAATTGTTTAATATAGTAGATAGTGGTAAAGGAGTCGATCCATCAACAAAACCCTTTGTGTGTGTTTGTGTGCGTGCGTTCGTGTGTGTGTGTGTGTGTGTGTGTGTGTGTGTGTGTGTGTGTGTGTGTGTGTGTGTGTGTGTGTGAGTGCGTGCGTGTGCGTGTGTGTGTGTGTGTGTGTGTGTGTGTGTGTGTGTGTGTGTGTGTGTGTGTGTGAGAGAGAGAGAGAGAGAGAGAGAGAGAGAGAGAGAGAGAGAGAGAGAGAGAGAGAGAAGACATGAGGAAAACCGAGTGTACTAGAAAAGTTTACATGTTTTAGTTTTTAAAGGTCCTTTCCACTGGGACTGTGTTATGCGACATAACTACAGTTCTAGGGAACTATAATGATAATTGTGAATACTGATACAATGTAAGAAGTCAGAACCATTACAACAGTTCTAGGGAACTATAATGATAATTATGAATACTGATACAATGTAAAAGTCAGAACCATTACAACACTTCTATGGAACTATAACAATAATTATGAATACTGATATAATGTTCAAAGTCAGAATCATTACAACAGTTCTAGGGAGCTATAATAATTATTGATATTGCTATAACGTACAAAGTCAGAACCATTACAACAGTTCTAGGGAGCTATAATAATAATTATGAATACTGATGTAATGTTCAAAGTCAGAACCATTACAACAGTTCTGGGGAGCGATAATAATAGTTATGAATACTACCAGCCGCCGTGGCGAAGTGGTTAGCGTCGCGGACTCCCGGCTGGGAGGCCGTGGGATCGAATCCCATCAGAGTCATGTGGGTTTTTCTGCCCCGACCGGCTCCTACCCAGAGTTGAGTTTGCTGCGGACTCAGTTGGGAAGACTAGGACCACACAATGGATGCGTTTCTGAGAGTGTTGCTCAAATTTCCTGACCAACACTGCAGGTGCCTGTATTTCTCGGGCCTGGTTGACGCCGGGATATATTATGAAAGGAAGCGTAGAGTACAGCCCTGTCATGTAGTCTCAGACCGAAATGGAAATCCTAGCATCATCTTATCCTCATTCTCATTGATCAGCATAAAATAAAAAATGTCTCAAATTCTGTGGCCCTTCATGCCCTGCTCTCATGGTGACCTCAATTTCGATGTCCTCTCCACGTCTGTGGCCTTGGTTTGGTTCCGTCGGGGTCACCGGTATCGGCGAGTCCATGGGGGGCTGTCGTTGGACGGACGTGGTGGCGCCCTCCGGAGGGAGAGCTCACTCGCGCCGGCTCCGCGACGAAGCAATTATTGTCGTCAGTAGGGGGCTTTGTAGGTGGTGTCCTGCGTATGTTAGATCAGAACAGGCGCCACTGAACACCACCGAAGTGACTCGGCAGCAGTGCAGTGTCTCCTCCGGTGGGTTGCCTTCTGACGACTTGACATTGACTGCTCCCTGTGGATTGCTGGTGCCGGGGCTGCGGCGGGGCCGACCGGGCTATGGCTGTGGACGGGGTGTCGGAATGAGCGGCGCGGGTGCACTGCCTCTGAGGTGGCGCAGAGGTTGGGACAGCAAAAAAAAAAAAATTATGAATACTGATATAATGTACAAAGTCAGAACCATTACAACAGTTCTAGGGAGCTATAATAATAATTATGAATACTGATATAATGTACAAAGTCAGAACCATTCATAATCTTGGTCTGCAAACATCGGCATATATGGGAGCCACCTGGACAGAAATTCTTATTATACAAAATGTTTTTGCGCAGTGTACTCGTCAGTTTTTTTTTTGTTTTTGTTTTTATCTGTATTTTAGCTTGCTGAGAAATACCTGTTGTCTAGGAGATTTCTGTTCCGCTCCGCGCTGATATAGATAATATTCAGCAAAGAAAACAATGAAATGAAATACGTGAACCTTATGAATATTTTTTGTCAAATCCATCAACAGCAAATAATTCAGTTATCTGCAAATTAAATGCAAACAGAGCGAATCTAACCTTCGTCAACGCACATTTTATTAACCTGCTCATATCTCGCCCCGCGTCAAGTTCTGCCAAGTGATTCACTTTGAAGTGTCCGTACATAGAACATATGTCACTTCATTGGATACGATCGTACCAATCTTGTCATCTGTGATTTGTCTGCGCTGTTTGAAGTAAATCAAGGGGGAAAAACAGGAAGGAAAACGTGGATAATACCTACACTCTGGGTAAGCCATTGAAAATAACGACAACAACCTAAACACATTTTCGATGTTCGTTACGCAAGAATGTTTGCCCCTAGCATCCAGATCATACAATACTTTGCAGTTGTTGTCAGGCAGTCTGTAAACGCGCTTCTGAGGTGTGTGTGTGTGTGTGTGTGTGTGTGTGGTGCACACTCTCATTTATTTTGCTGCCAGTTTCACTCACCAGTGTGTGTTCCCGACACCGCAAGCTGGACAGTGAGTGGTAGAGGTATCTTGCTAACGCTCCTCTGTTTCTGAGTGCAAGAAGTGGTAACAATATCGCTATGTTCACTTTCTTTTTGTGTGTGTGTGTGTGTGTGTGTGTGTGTGTGTGTGTGTGTGTGTTGTGTGTGTGTGTGTTACGTCGCGCCAAGAGGAAAGCTGAACGAAAATATCCGACACTGCATCGGAGGAGTCCACTAGGTAGTGTTGTGGTCGAACTGACCCGTCAAGATGATTATCTCCAGCGCCGCTTTTGACGCCATGTCAGTGTGTGGAATCGAACCCTGGACCCCTGAAGTTAATCTTCGGGAAGCAGACGCAGCTATGAGTCCCTGCAGAATTAACAGAGTGACTCTTGACACATGGTCCACTCGGACGGACAAGACGGCAACGTGGATGTAGACAGGAACCTACAGTGGCCGACTACCGGTGACTGTTGGCTTCACCGGGAAAACTTTAACGAGATAAAAGAGGACGTGGCAGGAATACAGAAGACGTGTCCAGCTCTGAAAGGTGAAGTCTAGACTCACAGGGATAAAGTGAGAGATCTTAGGCAGTCGAAGAATGAATAGACCGAATCAGACAAGCAACCAATCGAGAAGTAAAAAAAAAACAAAACTATTTGGAATTGAAAGAGACAGAGAAACAAAATCTGGAAGAGAGAGAGAGAGAGAGAGAGAGAGAGAGAGAGAGAGAGAGAGAGAGAGAGAGAGAGAGAAATACAGAGACAGAGAAAGACGGAGACAGAGAGAAATAGAGAGAGAGGACAGACATACAGACAGACAGACAGAGAGAGGGAGAGAACAATCCATGACCCCTTACCACAGCTGCGCTAGCGAGGACCCAGTAGCCGGGCTTATCCCAACAGCAGCGTTTCCTCGCCCTCGTCCCTGTCTTTCTTATTAACACCGCGTGCGTGAGACGAGACGTCTGACCCGGAGAAAGACACGACGGTCATCGCTAATGGAAACGGAACGGATCACCAGGGACTGGAACACGGGGATGGCAAAGGTTGAAAGGAAGCTACAGAGAGGACAAAGTAGATGGACAAGCGGAGGAGGCGGGCAAGGAGGGGGGGAGGGGGGGAGGGGGGGGGGTGCGAGAAAGGAGTGTAAAGAAGAAACGGCACGCGACAAGCCATGCGTATTTAATCTCTTGATTCCTTGCCCGCCCACATTCTAACTTATAGATTCCTGTACGAATCAAATAGGATATTATTCTAGCAGATACGCCCTGTACCTTACTGCTAAGTACGAAAACCATGTGACGGATACACAAATGTTTACTAATAACAATCCTTTCAAACTTACATGTCATTCTAATGAACAAGTAAGACCGTACGCAGTTCGTTCTCGTCAAGCTCGTTTCCAGAACGAGCACACTGAGATTCCAATAAGATTTGCAGAATAGTTCTACTCCGGACAACCCACTTCAATCTTTAAAGTTTACCTCATTCTCAGATGAATGTAGATGTCGTGGTAATGTTACTATTGAGTGGGCCTTCCATAGACACAGTACAGAGAAAGCCCAGCAGATTAATAGGAGCAAATCAAAAAGAATATTACGTGAGTTATTGATTGCATTTCAGTGTCCCGGTCATTCTAAAGCATAGACTGTCCGTATGAAAAGTGTCTTGAAAGTTTTGAAAACAATATCTTTGATTACTGGGGCATGCTTGAAAAAGGAAAGTTATCCATGTTTGTTGTACCACAATTTCAAAATGATATAATAGATTTGGAAAAAAAAATATTGAATATCTCCCTTAATGTTTACAGTACATCCTGGTGATTTTGTTTTACAGTAAGAACAGACTGCAAACAGAACTAGGCAGAAAAGATGGCCGCCTAGAGGGAGCAGAATCTCTACATATCAGGACATAAACGTCATGGGAAAATAATCTAATTTCTTAAGAGAATGTAAATGATACACATATCACTTCAGAAACTGTTTGATGTTACTTACAGGAAATCGATATTCTCTTTATTTTTCAAATCGACATTTGGCATCTAAAAGGAAAACAAATCTTCGCAGTTTAGCTACTTTAGTTGATCAACAAATGTACGCTTAAATCGAGAAAATTTTCTTCATCTTTCATTTTATTATTTGATATGTTTTCTTCTTGTATTTGAAATTTTGGAACATAGCCACTTTCGTTGATCAACAAATGTATGCTTAAATCGATCAAATCTTTTTTATATTTAATTTCATTATTTCATACATTTTTTTCATGTATTTAGTATATAGAAACATGCTTACCAGCCCTAAACAAGAATAAAACAGAAAACAAAAAACACTAGAGTCTTGATGATTTTTTTTCAGGCCAGGTTTTGATGTTGTACACTGCACGTGGACAGAGTAGTGTGTGTATTTGTTCAAAAACAAAAAAAGCACTACAGAGATCACCGAAGTCTCTCAGCTGCAATGCAGTGTCTCTTTCAGAAAGGGGGCACAGTGCGATCTGAAACGGACAGCTTTCATTAGATCGATATTGTTTTACTGGTTTATTGGTTATGGAAGATGCTTTTCTGTCAATGTCTCCATACGTATCCAGTTGGATTCAAGAAGAACGCATTTACAGCCAGAAAGCACGGAGTAAATATGGTTTTGATGCTGTGTGAGAAATTCAATATCTTGAATTACCCACACATCATCACAGCCATGTTCAGACAACTGCATTCATCTGACGCCTATTGTTTTTCCACCCACCTCTGTTTCCCTCATAGAAGATTCCAGTGTATTCCACGTTCTTCAAACTACAACATCATATCTGATGCACATAACTGCAGAACTGATTCAGATTGAGTATGTTTTAAAAAAAAATACCATAGACTAAATTGTCATGGATTCCTGTATTTACATTCCAAAACATTTTTTAAGCAAAGAGATTTACAAAGTCATGATAAATAGCTGTCTTACTCTGTCATCATGACACAGAAATACATTGGGTAATTAGTGTATTTGATTTAAAAAAAATTAAATGCGCCATTGTCTAGCGATGGATAGATAACTCTGCTCTGCTAGAAAGATCTTTACCGGTGGAAACAAAATAAGAAAAGGGATAAACAGTATCCCCAAATACATATAGGGTTTCATCACTAGCATTAAAACTGCATCGCGCTTTTTTTTTTTTTTTTTTGGCAGTCGAGTGTCCCCTTTACGAAATACAATATTACATTTATTTACGATAATTTTCAAATACAGGGATACACCAGCCCTTTCGAATCATTTAGTCGGCGTTGTAGTCCAGTAACAGTTTCTAAAAATAAGATCACTTCATCTGCCAAATCTATAATTGAAAAGTTCCAAGGCACCTTTATAGAAAGTGGCACCTTGTCTTCTATCATCAAGTGTTTCCATAGCCAGTTCATCCAGGTAAAAGAGAAGAATACCAGGCTGCACACATCGTCCTTTGAAAGCTTCACGTGTTGTCATACAATCTGCAATTTCAATTTCAACATAAAATCGAACACTGCCATTAACTTTAACAATTATACTTCTGATACATTTACGTAATTTACGTTTTATACAGTTCTTTAGCAAAGCAGACAAAAGTAGATTTTGATTGCTCGTCGAACGCTTTTTCACAATCTTTAGAGGCTACATACGATTTACGTTTATGCATAAACTGTTTCTGTATGAAGGCCTTAATGGTACTGTTAATAATCGTTCTTGATATACCCATTTGATGCTTACCTGTAATGTTATTTAGCCCTGTGGGTTGGGCATAGAATAGACCCACTGCCCTGCCATGCATGTCGTAAGAGGCGACTAAGGCAGGACCACCTCGCCCGGAGGATAAAGGGGTTTGCGTAGGGCTAACAACCCTACCTGTAAAAAAAAAAAGACCAGTTACAGAAGCATCGACGACAATGAACCAAAACATTCACCTGGGCAAGGTAGGGTCTCCATCCCGGAGACTTATGACGCGGTGCAGTGAAAGCCGAAAGGAAGCTGCAAGGCTGACTCCCCTTCTAACACCCAGGACAACAACGAGAGTAGCCACATGGAACATCAGGACGATGTACGAAACAGGAAAAACCATCCAAGTTGCGAGAGAGATGAAAAACTACAAGATCGGAGTGCTAGGACTGAGTGAGACAAGGTGGCTACAGTCAGGACAGCAGAGACTTTCATCTGGAGAACAGCTGCTGTACTCAGGACACACGGAGGATGGAGCCCCCCACACTGAGGGTGTGGCCCTGATGCTGGCACCGGAGGCACAGGGGGCACTCATTGGATGGGAACCTGTCAACTCCCGCATCATCACAGCCAAGTTTACCACAAAGAAGAATGACATCAGGCTGAACATCATCCAGTGCTGTGCTCCCACCAATGATGCGGAAGAAGAGAAGAAAGATGACTTCTACCAGCAACTACAGACAGTGATATACAGAAGAGGAGCAAAGGACATAACGATACTGATGGGAGATTTCAATGCCAAGATTGGAATGGACAACACAGGCTATGAGGACATCATGGGAATACACGGACTGGGACAGATGAACGAGAATGGTGAGCGCTTTGCAGACCTGTGCGCCCTGAATCAGCTGGTGATAGGAGGAAGCATCTTCCCACACAAGCGCATCCACAAGGCCACATGGAGATCCCCGAACCACATCACAGAGAACCAGATTGACCACATCTGCATTAGCCGCGAGTTCAGGAGATCATGGCGGGATGTACGAGTGATGAGAGGTACTGACGTGTCATCAGGCCACCCACCTTCTTTTAACAGCAGTGAGACTTCGCCTCAAGAGATTCACCAACGCCAACAACACACAGACAAGGTACAATGTCGGACTGCTCAGAAACAGGGACACACAAGCAGCATTCCAGATCAGCCTTTCCAACAGGTTCCAGCCGCTACAAGAGCTGATAGAAGACGGTGAGACAGACATCGAGACACAGTGGGAACACTGCAAGAAGCTCTGGCATGACACCTGTGAAGAGATCCTTGGCAAGAAGAAGACCCACACAAGGAATGGATCTCGGCCGACACCATCCACAAGCTGGAAATAAGGAGAGAGAAGAAAACTATGCTGAACACGAGCCGAACAAGAGCAGCTAAGGCAAAGGCACAGGAAGAGCACACAGCAGCGAACAGAGAAGTAAAGAGGAGCATCAAGAAGGACAAGAGGGACTACTTTGACGACCTGGCCAGTCAGGCAGAGGCAGCAGCCAGACAAGGGAACATGAAGGACCTGTATCTGGTGACCAAGAAGCTGACGGGCAAGTTCCAGCAGACAGACAAGACAGTGAAGGACAAGAATGGAAACCCACTGACAACAACCGAGGAACAGCTGAAACGATGGGCAGAACACTTCAGGGAGCTGCTGAACCGCCCCGCCCCTGACGCACCACCAGACATCCCACCCGCAGAGTCAGAACTGCCCATCAGCTGCGACAAACCCTCAAAGGCAGAGATCAAGAAGGCCATCATGACCCTGAAAAATGGGAAGACTGCAGGGCCGGACAAGATACCAGCAGAAGCCATCAAAGCACACACACAGAGACCGCTGTCAACATGCTATACAGCCTCTTCAGCAAGATCTGGGAGAAGGAGGAGGTACCGGCCCAGTGGAAAGAAGGAATCATCATCAAGCTACCGAAACTACCGAGGGATCATGCTCCTGTCAGTGCCAGGCAAGGTTCTCAACAGGGTTCTACTGGAGAGGATGAAGGAGGCTGTCGATCCTAAGCTCCGAGACCAGCAGGCAGGATTCCGGCGGAACAGATTATGTGCCAACCAGATCGCCAGCCTGCGCATCATCGTGGAGCAGTCGCTGGAGTGGAACTCCACCCTCTACATCAACTTCATAGATTATGAGAAGGCCTTCGACAGTGTGGACAGAGAGACGCTGTGGAAGCTGCTGAGGCACTACGAAGTCCCCGAGAAGATCATCTCCCTCATCCGGTGCACCTACCAGGACATGAACTGCAGGATTGCCCACGCCGGCCAGCTGTCCAAAAGTTTCGAGGTGAAGACCGGAGTTCGGCAGGGGTGCCTGCTGTCGCCGTTCCTCTTCCTCCTGGTCACTGACTGGATCATGAAGACCACTACAACAGGCAGGAACAACGGTATACAGTGGACACTCTGGACGCAGCTGGACGACCTCGACTTCGCTGACGACCTGGCACTCCTGTCACACAGCCACAGCCAGATGCAGGACAAGACCACTCGCCTGGAGACCACATCAGTCGGGACAGGGCTCAAGATCAACAGGAAGAAGACCGAGCTGATGAAAATCAACACCACTGCCAACACATCAGTCACAGTCGGTGGAGAGCCCATCAGGGAGGTGGAGTCTTTCGTCTTCCTGGGAAGCGTGGTTGACCAACAGGGAGGCACGGACCGAGATGTCACAGCCAGAATCGGCAAGGCAAGAGCAGCTTTCGTCATGCTCATGCACAAAAGATTCAGACATTCTTCAACACCTGTCTGAGGCGCATCCACAAAGTCCGATGGCAGGAGAAGATCCGAAACGAAGATCTGTGGGAGCGTGCGGGACAGGAACCAGTGGCCAAGTAGATACTGCGAAGGAAGTGAGGCTGGATCGGACACACCCTCATGAAGCCAGCGTCCAGCACCACACGCCAAGCCCTGACCTGGAACCCGCAGGGAAAGAGGAAGAGAGGCCGGCCTCGCAACAGCTGGAGGCGAGACACTGAGGCAGGGCTGAAACAACAAGGGACCAACTGGACTGGAATGACCAGAACAGCCCAGAACAGAGTGCGATGGCGAAGGGTCGTCGATGGCCTATGCTCCACCGGGAGCGATGGGCATGAATGAATGAATGTAATGTTATTTACTTTTATGTATTCTTTTAACCGGAATGAAAAGTCCGCTTCTAATGTTTTTTTGTGGCATTAGAAATTTCACCTTTACAGTGAAGTGGCATGTGATGAATTTTGACCAGTTGCAGGGGAACTTTTTTTTTCATCACATAAAAAAAATCATAAAAAAGTCTCACCTCACCACATCGACTCCTTTTAGGTTCACCGAGGATACCATCAGCACCAGAAGTTTTACACTTTTCAGGTTTCTAAGTGCATACATATCAGCCAGCAACTTGGTATTCTGAGCGCTTATTTCTGAGCCATATCTTGCTGAGATTTCATCCAGTCTTTTTACAAGTTGGATTCATTTTTTACTCGCTTCCTTCCAACCTATCGATGCCATATCCAAAGCGGAGGTTCGTAATGGTTTGCCCTCTAATGCTGACTGTGCTAATACCATCATCGTGTGCGTCAGCTATGATCCTTCAGATATATACTACACATTGTGGGAGTTAGATGGAAGCCTAGACAAATCCCAACTAAAGAACGAAACCACTCCTCAACAGCAACCTGTGTGGATTTTGCACTGGTTACGTTGGGGTACAGGTGCTGGATGGTGTTGATTAGCTTTTGGCCGATGTTACGTTTTGTCGTTGTGGCCCGATGCACCTCCTGCAGAGTTTATCAAATGCCATTTTTGAGTCCACGAAGACTTGGTAGAACTCTCTCTGGTGCTGGAAGTGCTTTTCGCAAGCGGTACTTCTGACTTTTCAAAATCAAGCTTGTTATTAGGCAATAACGATGTCCGTTTGCGACAGAGATTTATTTTAAACGCCTTCGAACAACAATTTGCTGGCGTGGCTGTTCGAACTTACATTGCGATGGTGGCAGTCTTAGAGATTCTCTTTCTCTGGAAGGGTGACGATTGCCGATTGAGTTCGTGGCTTAAACCACTCAACAATCAATTCAAAATCAATTTTGCCCATCGCCCCCACTGGGACACAGGCTGCA
>CM065741.1:15008747-15013747 GCA_033310375.1 Conus canariensis
ACATTGCATAATGATCTTGGTGTTCTAACCAACCCTGTTCTTTACGTTATTCAGCTGAAACATGGGGCATGTCCGCTCTTTATGTACATTGCATTATGATCTTGGTGTTCTAACCAACCCTGTTCTTTACGTTATTCAGCTGAAACATGGGGCATGTCCGCTCTTTCCTGTACATTGCATTATGATCTTGGTGTTCTAACCAACCCTGTTCTTTACGTTATTCAGCTGAAACATGGGGCATGTCCGCTCTTTATGTACATTGTATTATGATCTTGGTGTTCTAACCAACCCTGTTCTTTACGTTATTCAGCTGAAACATGGGGCATGTCCGCTCTTTCCTGTACATTGCATTATGATCTAGGACAGAGAATCCTCACCAGACACAAATCCACAACAGGTCAGTTTGATAAGCACAAGGAGAGGTTCTTCCTTATCTCCTACCATTTCCGTTGTCTGGCATAAACATCTTTTCCTTGTAAATGTTCCGGAAAATCGGTACGGAACACTTACTGTTAAATGTCCGTATTTTTCATTGGGGCTTTGCTGTCAATGTAAATCATCTTTAGGGATAGATAGATACCACAAGATAACAAATTTTCGAAAAGAAATTATGAGTGAGTACGCCATACAACAGGGACAAACGAATGACAAGACAATCACTAATAATTAGAAAAAGAATTGTTCCAATTTCCACCTACACTCAGCTCACTTTGAAACTTCTCAGATAGCGTTGAGCTTCGTCATTCAATAACGGATGAGCTAAACCTCATCTTGAATTTTTTTTTTTCGCCGAGCTGCCATTTTTGCTTAAAATGCCGCCTCACCCGCCTCCCGCCTCGCCCCCCCCCCCCCCCCCCCCCCCCCCCTCCCCAAATTAAAAAAAAAACGAAAAATAGGAACTTTGAAAGGTCAGCCTCTTTCAGTGTCGTTTCCCTTCAGAGCAGGTTGAGTGTTGTATGTTGTCTATAACCTTTGACCAAGATTTTATTTCATTTTATTATTTAAATGTTGTTGTTGATGTTCTCTCCATTGTGGTGGTGATGTTTCGATGTCTCCCAGCTGTTCCACGATAACAACAACACGTGGGTGGCCAAGTGGCTGCCCATCTATAGAGATGGAGCTGTAGCAGTCGAGACGCGTTCCATGTCTTACAATGTCATAATAACTATTGAACAGACTGGGATAGAAGTGACAGCCTTGGTGTATTTGGCAGAAGAAGTATTGGAGTGTACTCAGGAGAACTGCCCCGCTTGCATCTTTGCGGAGGGATGTTGTGCCAAAGATCAGATTGTTGTTAAAGCTACAGTTCCTTATAATCTGCCATAACACTTAATTCTAGACACGGGATAAAGCCTTTTAAAAGACAGTACATTTATGGTAAAGATCCAGCAAGTGTTGACGGTGTAATTTTACTGATATCAGCACATGGTAGAAAACGTCACAGATAAGACCCAAGGAAAATGGTGTAACGAACCTGTTTTTTTTTTTTTTTAGCTAGTTTTGTTCGTTATTTTGTTTTTCTGAATCATTCTTCCTTGTGTTGAGTGAAAAACAGCATGTGCACTCTTCTCGAAAATCGATCAGGATATCTGTCCTAAGTTTTTTTGTGTGCTTCTTATGTTGAGCGTAATACTCGCATAATCATTCAAATTTTACAGCGGCAGCCGGACTGCAACGGCAACAAGAATGGCAAAGGACACATTAAGAAAATGTAGAAATGTACTGTGGTAGATTAAGAGAAGATGGGAAAATGGAATCTTTCACACTGTTTCGTCGACTCAGAGCCTTTTCAAAGTGGCTTGTTAGTCAAAGCATTATAACAATTACGATAACTTAAGAAAAGAGACAAGAGCTTTGAAGACACAAAATAAGACAGAACAAACAAACAAATGAAAAAACAACAACAACAGCAACAACAACAACAACAACAACAACAACAACAAACAACAACACACAACACACACACACACACACAACACACAAACACACACACACACACACACACACACACACACACACACAACACACACACACAAACACACACACACATCACACACACACACACACACACACACACACACACACACACACACACACACACACACACACACACACACACACACACACACACACACACAACACAACACACACACACACACACACACACACACACATACACACACAAACACACACACCACACACACACACACACACACACACACACATACACAACACAACACACACACACACAACACACCACACCACACAACACACACACACACACACACACACACCACACACACACACACACACACACACACAACACAACACACACACCCAACACAAACACACACCCAAACACAAACACACACAAACACAACACAACACACACCACAACACACACAACAACACACACACAAAACACACACAACACACACAACACACACACACACACACAGACAGACACACACAAGAACAAGCAACACAAGGAAGACAGGACAAGGAAAAGCAGCACGGAGAGGAACAAAAGAACTACTCAGCTTAATGACCTCTGACGGGGCATTTGGTGATTGCCTATTCGTCCAGCTATCTCTTACCCCCATCCCCCCCCCCCCCGCCCCCGCCCCCACACTCCCTCCCCACATCCCTGTCCTTCCTAAAATTGTTTCAGGGACAGTTCATCTGACCAATGCACCTGTGGCAAGGTAGTAACTGACCCATTTAAGCAGACAACGCGGCAAAAGAAAGACAGGAAGAAAAAAGAAAAGAGCGGGAAATAAGGAAGAAACCATTGGAAAGAAAGGCATACAGAAAGAAAGAAAAAAAAAAAAGAAATACAAACGAAGACAGTAGCAACAAGGTCGGAAGCAACTGGAGAATGGATCCCCACCTTCTCGTCCCCCCCCCCCCTCCTCCCTCCTCCCCCCAAAAAAAAAACAAAAAAAAAAAAAACCCAACCAAACAAACAAAAACAAAACAAAACAAAAACACGCAAAAAAAAACAAACAAACAAAAACAACCCAAAAAAACAAACAAACAAACAAACAAAACAGAAAAAAACAACAGGAACAAAACAGAAATAAGGAGAAAGACGGACAAAAAACAAAACAAAACAAAACAAAATTAGCCGAACAATATTAAAAAAAAAAAGGCCAAAGAAAATGATAGTGATGAAGAAAAGAAGAAAAAAGAATGAAAGAGAAAAAAAAGAAAGAAAGAAGAAGAAGGAAAGGACGTAAAATAAGCCTTGCAGAGTGACAAGAAAGAACGAATACAGCTTTTTCATTTCATGTTGTTTATTCCCTAGTCGACCGCATGTCACTATGTCAAAGTCGGTTCCATCAAATAGAATCAGACAAATCGAAAACAATAAGAGAAGAATGATAAGCGAAACACAAAGAAAGAAAGAAAAAAAGAAAGAAAGAGAGAAAGAAAAACTCTAGAGAAAAAAAAAAGATAGAATAATAAGCAAATAAACCGAAAATAAGGAAGAAAAATGTTCAGAAAAGAAAGAAAGAAAAAATAGGGGAGTGCGGGGGAGGGGGGGGGGGGAGGGAGAGAGAGGTAAGGTAAGGTAATGTTGCTTATAGCCCACACAAACATACATACACACACACACACACACACACACACACACACACACACACACAACAACACACACACCACACACCACACACACACACACACACACAAACACACACACACACCACACACACACACACACACACACACACACACACATACATACACAAACACAACACACACACACGCACACACACACACACACACACACACACACACACACACACACACACACAACACACACACACACACACACACACACACCACACACACACACACACACACACACACAAACACAAACACACACCCAAACATACACACACAAACACACACACACACACAAACACAAACACACACCCAAGCATACACACACAAACACACACACACACAAACACACACACACACAAAACACACACACACACACACACACACACACACACACACACACACACACACACACACACACACACAGAGGAAGACAGGACAAAGGGGAAAAGCAGACACGGAAGAAGGAACAAAAGAACTACTCAGCTTAATGACCTTTGACGGGGCATTTGGTGATTGCCTATTCGTCCCGCTATCTCTTGCCCCCATTACCCCATCCCCCCGCCCCCACACTCCCTCCCCACATCCCTGTCTTTCCTAAAATTGTTTCAGGGACAGTTCATCTGACCAATGCACCTGTGGCAAGGTAGTAACTGACCCATTTAAGCAGACAACGCGGCAAAAGAAAGACAGGAAGAAAAAAGAAAAGAGCGGGAAATAAGGAAGAAACCATTGGAAAGAAAGGCATACAGAAAGAAAGAAAAAAAAAAAAGAAATACAAACGAAGACAGTAGCAACAAGGTCGGAAGCAACTGGAGAATGGATCCCCACCTTCTCCTCCCCCCCCCTCCCCTCCTCCCCCCCTCCCCCCCCCAAAAAAAAAAAAAAAACCCCAACCAAACAAACAAAAACAAAACAAAACAAAAACACGTAAAAAAAACAAACAAAAAAAAAAAAAACCCAAAAAACAAACAAACAAAAAAAAAAAAAAAAAAAAAAACAACAGGAACAAAACAGAAATAAGGAGAAAGACGGACAAAAAACAAAACAAAACAAAACAAAATTAGCCGAACAATATTAAAAAAAAAAGGCCAAAGAAAATGATAGTGATGAAGAAAAGAAGAAAAAAGAATGAAAGAGAAAAAAAAGAAAGAAAGAAGAAGAAGGAAAGGACGTAAAATAAGCCTTGCAGAGTGACAAGAAAGAACGAATACAGCTTTTTCATTTCATGTTGTTTATTCCCTAGTCGACCGCATGTCACTATGTCAAAGTCGGTTCCATCAAATAGAGTCAGACAAATCGAAAACAGTAAGAGAAGAATGATAAGCGAAACACAAAGAAAGAAAGAAAAAAAAGAAAGAAAGAGAGAAAGA
>CM065741.1:15026247-15028747 GCA_033310375.1 Conus canariensis
CCACCCCCCCTCCAAAAAAAAAAGGAACGTTCTAAGCTTGTCCATATACCCTGTACCAAACACGTCTAGATAGCAACAATACCAGGTGAAATGAGGTGATTCGGCGCCGTAGACTGCACTCCCTTGGAGTTATGGGCGCGTATTTATTTCATCATGAGGGCCTGAGTGACCCTACTTTTTCGGTGTAGTCTATTACGGATATTCATGATGCATGGAACAGGAAAACTGTACATTAATGATACGAAAGAAGGTAGGCTGACCATAGGACCATAAATGTACTCTGTCCTTAGACTTATATTCACACTTTTAAATTTTTCTTTTATTTTAAAATACTCCTGTTGTTGTCTTTTTTTTTTCCTCTCTTCCTCACCATTGCCAAAAAACTTATGGTTTGAAACGGCTTGAGTTTTCATGCATCTGGATCATTTTTTTTTAACCAGTCGTGTGTGTGTGTGTGTGTGTGTGTGTGTTGTGTGTGTGTGTGTGTGTGTGCGTGCGTGCGTGCGTGCGTGTGTGTGTGTGTGTGTGTGTGTGGAATGGATGAGGTTGTTTGTTCGTGTGCTTTGAGGTTTTTTTTTCACGTTTTTTTTTTTCTCGTATATATATAACTGAACAAGACAGAGAAATATTTGAAATCCGTTTAAAATGAGATAGCTGGATATATCGCCCTCTAAATGAAATACCCCACCCTCCGCCGGCGCCCCCTTCCCTCTCCGTCCTTCTTCTCCCGAACCCTCTTTATATGACATATTGGTCTTTAGCGAGGCATTATGCAATTGATAAAATTAGCAACATTAATGTCTGAATCGGATCGAAAGTCGACATATGTGCGCATGTTTGTCCAGTGGATATGTTAATTTTCTATCGCACATATTACAGATTAAAAATATAGTTTTCTGTACATACATGCAGCCAGCAACTTAAACTTCAGTTGTTGTTTTTTCTCCAATCTTAAACGCTTTACATAAACAGAGACCAAGACCTTTGTATCTGTCAGAACCGAACAGTAAACATGGTCTGAGTAATCTCCCTTTCCTCCTCCTGTTTACACATTGGAAAAACTAAGTTATTTCATCTGTGTTGTCTGTATCTAAAGAAGTAGGTTTTATTCCACAAGGATTACGTATGAACTCAGCAGTCAGTTTCAACAAACACAGCCCGATCGTGCTTGAGATAAGACTGAATGTCATAAATAATAGTGCGATTGCTGTTCAGCACATATTGTTCTCTGTTTGAAATGTGATCATCCGAAAATTGCCATCGACATTTAACGATCCTTTGTGGAAAAAAAAAGACACGAATGCAGCAATTATCTGTGGTGAGGCAAGAGTGAAGTAATTCAGACTACCAATACCACGATTCAACAACACATACCCAAACCCATAGTTAAGCAAAACCAGATCGTACGTTTGAAACCAGGTCTTTCCCTCCGCATCCATATCGACAATACTTCATATCATTTGCGTGCCAATCTACAATTTTACTACTGAGTTTTAACATACCGCGAAGACAGATAATGGCTGGACAAATATACAATGCACATCTGCTTGTCTCTGCATACACCAAATCAGCAAAGATGGGTATGTGCAAATCCAGATACGTTGTTACGGCAAGTAAATGCACAGCTTCATAACATGCCACTATATTAACCATTCTTCAGCCACCAATCCCACACAACAGAACAGGCCACATATATGATTTTCTTTTTGGTTTTAAATAGATCAAGCGAATTATCATTAAGTGCATTGAATCTTTTAATGACGATTAACCAAGCATTCAGTCTCATTGGTAGAAATGTCAGGAAAAATACTGGCCGTCCTGCTATTCTAGTCTCTACACAACATTATACCACCATCACTCAAAACTCAAAGGCAATTAGTCAAGAAGTCTCCAAGCACAGAAATACCATTTTCTATGGAAAAAGAATTATCAAATGGAAATCTTCTGGCTGGATACAAACAATGTGATATTTTTTCGTTGTTTCACATAGTGCTTTATGGAAAAGAAAAAAAAGAGAGAAAATTAACAGCAGTTCAAGTAATTACATGCAGTAATTCCTCTTTTACTAGCGAATAAATCCTCCCGATCGCCTCTGCTAACAAGAAACGTGATACTAGCTTTACATAAAGATTCAACATCAAAAAAAAATATAAGTGTAAAAACATTTCTGATAAAATTTCCCCATTTCAGATTAAAAAAAAAAAATCAAAGCCTTATACGTTTAGCATGAAATCTTCGTCAGAAGATTATTGAATGTTACATTCTGCGAAAGCAACAGAACAGTGTTTATAGTTACATTCCGGTTGAGACCAGACAATTGATATCACTACCCTCACGACTGTGATTAAAATCGGACACCTGTCCTCGGAAGACCGATATGAAAGTCAAATATATGTCAGAGTAATCACTCACACTATCAGCAACACTGCCATCTACAGCACGTCCATTGGACAGACCGCACACATGACGGATTAGGCGACAGCTAAGATTTTGGCAGTTG
>CM065741.1:15031949-15036949 GCA_033310375.1 Conus canariensis
TTTTTTCGACAAACTACTACAAATGAAGTGAAATCTGAACGAGGCAGGGGGAAACAGTGAAGAGCAAAGAACGAAGAAGTAAGGCGACTCTCGCTCCCAGTATGAAATAAGTACAAACCCATATGAATGTTACCATAAATGTTTGCCAACACTGAGTCGCCTGGCCAAAAATGACAACACAGAGCACACAAAACATAGAGCTAGCTCCTCACCCAAAAAAAGGATGCTCCAAGCTTGCCCATATTACCCACCACTATCTGACCCGTTCACACAGCGACAATCAACTGCAGAAATGAACAAACACAGATGAACAGTAACAAATAACGATAACCTTGGTCTGATTGCTATGAGAATAATCTTACATGAGGCAGGGGGACAGTAAATAGTAAACAACGAGCCAGTAAGCTATCTCTTGCTCCCAGATTGAAAACAAATACATGCCCATAACTGCAAACGAATGCTGCTTTACGACACCTAATCGCCTAGCAGAAAATAACAAAACAGAGCGCACAGAACAAAATCAGGAGACAACCACCCCCACCCCCCCATCCCCCACCCCCCACCCCCACCCCCACCCCCCCTCCAAAAAAAAAAGGAACGTTCTAAGCTTGTCCATATACCCTGTACCAAACACGTCTAGATAGCAACAATACCAGGTGAAATGAGGTGATTCGGCGCCGTAGACTGCACTCCCTTGGAGTTATGGGCGCGTATTTATTTCATCATGAGGGCCAGAGTGACCCCTACTTTTTCGGTGTAGTCTATTACGGATATTCATGATGCATGGAACAGGAAAACTGTACATTAATGATACGAAAGAAGGTAGGCTGACCATAGGACCATAAATGTACTCTGTCCTTAGACTTATATTCACACTTTTAAATTTTTCTTTTATTTTAAAATACTCCTGTTGTTGTCTTTTTTTTTTTTCCTCTCTTCCTCACCATTGCCAAAAAACTTATGGTTTGAAACGGCTTGAGTTTTCATGCATCTGGATCATTTTTTTTTTAACCAGTCGTGTGTGTGTGGTGTGTGTGTGTGTGTGTTGTTTGCGTGCGTGCGTGCGTCGTGCGTGCGTGTGTGTGTGTGTGTGTGTGTGGAATGGATGAGGTTGTTTGTTCGTGTGCTTTGAGGTTTTTTTTTCACGTTTTTTTTTTCTCGTATATATATAACTGAACAAGACAGAGAAATATTTGAAATCCGTTTAAAATGAGATAGCTGGATATATCGCCCCTCTAAATGAAATACCCCACCCTCCGCCGGCCCCCCTTCCCTCTCCGTCCTTCTTCTCCCGAACCCTCTTTATATGACATATGGTCTTTAGCGAGGCATTATGCAATTGATAAAATTAGCAACATTAATGTCTGAATCGGATCGAAAGTCGACATATGTGCGCATGTTTGTCCAGTGGATATGTTAATTTTCTATCGCACATATTACAGATTAAAAATATAGTTTTTCTGTACATACATGCAGCCAGCAACTTAAACTTCAGTTGTTTTTTTTTCTCCAATCTTAAACGCTTTACATAAACAGAGACCAAGACCTTTGTATCTGTCAGAACCGAACAGTAAACATGGTCTGAGTAATCTCCCTTTCCTCCTCCTGTTTACACATTGGAAAAACTAAGGTATTTCATCTGTGTTGTCTGTATCTAAAGAAGTAGGTTTTATTCCACAAGGATTACGTATGAACTCAGCAGTCAGTTTCAACAAACACAGCCCGATCGTGCTTGAGATAAGACTGAATGTCATAAATAATAGTCCGATTTCTGTTCAGCACATATTGTTCTCTGTTTGAAATGTGATCATCCGAAAATTGCCATCGACATTTAACGATCCTTTGTGGAAAAAAAAGACAACGAATGCAGCAATTATCTGTGGTGAGGCAAGAGTGAAGTAATTCAGACTACCAATACCACGATTCAACAACACATACCCAAACCCATAGTTAAGCAAAACCAGATCGTACGTTTGAAACCAGGTCTTTCCCTCCGCATCCATATCGACAATACTTCATATCATTTGCGTGCGAATCTACAATTTTACTACTGAGTTTTAACATACCGCGAAGACAGATAATGGCTGGACAAATATACAATGGACATCTGCTTGTCTCTGCATACACCAAATCAGCAAAGATGGGTATGTGCAAATCCAGATACGTTGTTACGGCAAGTAAATACACAGCTTCATAACATGCCACTATATTAACCATTCTTCAGCCACCAATCCCACGCAACAGAACAGGCCACATATATGATTTTCTTTTTGGTTTTAAATAGATCAAGCGAATTATCATTAAGTGCATTGAATCTTTTAATGACGATTAACCAAGCATTCAGTCTCATTGGTAGAAATGTCAGGAAAAATACTGGCCGTCCTGCTATTCTAGTCTCTACACAACATTATACCACCATCACTCAAAACTCAAAGGCAATTAGTCAAGAAGTCTCCAAGCACAGAAATACCATTTTCTATGGAAAAAGAATTATCAAATGGAAATCTTCTGGCTGGATATAAACAATGCGATATTTTTTCGTTGTTTCATATAGTGCTTTATCGAAAAAGAAAAAAAAAAAGGAGAAAAATTAACAGCAGTTCAAGTAATTACATGCAGTAATTCCTCTTTTACTAGCGAATAAATCCTTCCGATCGCCTCTGCTAACAAGAAACGTGATACTAGCTTTACATAAAGATTCACATCCAACAAAAATATAAGTGTAAAACATTTCTGATAAAATTTCCCATTTCAGATTAAAAAAAAAAAAAATCAAAGCCTTATACGTTTAGCATGAAATCTTCGTCAGAAGATTATGAATGTTACATTCTGCGAAAGCAACAGAACAGTGTTATAGTTACATTCCGGTGAGACCAGACAATTGATATCACTATCACTAGCCTCACGACTGTGATTAAAATCGGACACCTGTCCTCGGAAGACCGATATGAAAGTCAAATCTATGTCAGAGTAATCACTCACACTATCAGCAACACTGCCATCTACAGCACGTCCATTGGACAGACCGCACACATGACGGATTAGGCGACAGCTAAGATTTTGGCAGTTGCCTGATTCCAATTGGCAATTGTCCCTTGCTGAGGAGGACTCGCCAAGAACCTGTCTGAGATCTGTCAGGCAATCAGTCGCATGCAGACCAAACCTCCTTCGATCCACGAGACGACAGTGTCGACCATTTCTGCTTTCTTCCCTTGCCCCTAGCTTCTTGAAGACGAGAGTTCTCGCCCTTTGTCGATCATCCTGTTTGTGAAATTTTCATTGACAAAAAAAATGGTGATTTTTGTAAACGTTTTTCGTTTTTAAGAAGTGCAGTATGTTTAGAGAGAGAGAGAGAGAGAGAGAGAGAGAGGAGAGAGAGAGAGAGAGAGAGAGAGAGAGAGAGAAAACCCATAGACACAGAGAGAGAGAGGGAGAGAGAGAGAGACAGACAGAGATGCAAAGAAAATGAAAGACACATAGAGAGAAACAGAAACGGAGACAACGACACCGAGTCGCGATGGGAAAAAAAAAAAAAACTACGGTGGAGGACAAACCTTATCCAGACATATCTGACACAGAGAAAATTGCCCCCACCTTCAAACCCTACCACACCACCACACACAGACACAAAGCAATCAGCCCCCTCATCCCCCCCCCCCCCACCCACACACACACACACCTTCCACCCCTGGCTCTTCAGCCCCCAACAGGATGCCACGTAACGTGCTCTGTAGGCAGATAGCTGTGGACAACAGCGGCGAATGGAGGGATATGGAGAGTAACATTACCGATGGTGCTCCCCACCAATCACAATACGTTACTATTTTTGGAGCATAGGAGTAAACAAAAAAATGGCTGTACAAAAATCAGGAAAGATACTTTTTTTTCTATCTAACCCTTTTTTTTTCTATCTAACCCTTAAAGAGAGCATTCATCTTGTTATAACACTGAAGAAAAAAGTGGGTTTTCAACAACAACAAAAAGGGGCAAAATTGTGCCAGCTACCTTGTCTTTGTTTTCTGTTTGTGTCTCGTTCACCAATCAAAAACAATGTACATGTATATCACACGCTATAAAATTCGCCAAATTCTGTGAACTCTCTTGCTATTGGTTGGAAGAGCTGTTGGAGCTTGCCTGTTGGCGTGTCCACAACTGTCTGGCTCAATAACAGGAACGTCCCTTTGGGAGACAGAAAGCATGGCTATGGAACGGGTACATTCTCACCGAGTCTTTTCAGCACAGCGGAAAGACTAAAAGACAATTTAAACAACGAAATCCAGAGACAGTGAACTAGAAGATGGAAATGCTTGGACAGAGCAGAACAGCCTAGATTGAAAGGGGTAATCAACACTCAGGCAACGGTTGACGAACGCGCCTAGTTCTTCTCTGAAACCTTTACGGCCACTGCCAGACCGTGGCATGCCACCTGAAATAGTAACGAGCGATTCGGCCCCCGGGACGTACCTTGGATGAGGGTGAAATCTGACTTTTGGTTCGCACACGCAAGTTAATCTGTGGGTGACTCCTGGCGATGGGAAGAGAGTTCATCAGTTCAAAAACAATGTTACGTCAAGAAGAAGAAGAAGAAGGAGAAGAAGAAGAAGAAGAAGACAAAGACAAAGAAGAAGCAGTAAGAACTAAAAAGAAGGGGAAGAGGGAGATAAGAAAATGGAATATCTGGCTGACCTTTAATGAAAAAAAAAAAGCTTTAGACACATAAAAACTTGGAAAGAAAGTTTGGTGGAAACTTGTAGGATCGTTTTCCAATGAAATAAAGAAATGCTGAATCAACACCACCTATCATTTCTGATAGCATCGTTCATGATTCAAACAAGGACATACAGCCAATACTTCATTTCATATTTTGTTCGGGAATCTTTCACTGGACAGGGATAATGACGAACTACTCATTGTAACATAAGCAGATTCGCAAACTGATGATAAATGTCTACCATGAAAATTGATAATCCCATAAAGATTTTGACAAAGTAACATCGCCA
>CM065741.1:15039449-15054449 GCA_033310375.1 Conus canariensis
TGTTTATCCAAAACTGCTATTGGTGTACTCTTAAACTAAAACGAGCGAACTTTCTACAATTGTGCGTACTTCTTCCATTTTTTCAGTCAATATAGTAACGCTGCCTGCTCTGAAATCTTTGCAAGAGGAGTGCGAACACTTTCTGTTTCTGTTGTCGATCTTGACACAATTCTGGATTTCAAGCAGAAAAAAGCAAAGAGTGGTTGTGGGGGTGGGGTGGGTGGGGGGGGGGTGGGGGGGGGGGGGGGGGTATTTAAAACTACTAAATGACTTCTGTTTGAAAGATAGCTTCTTTCCTTCAATCTGTGCTCTCAGCATTCTATTGTGCATTTGAGAAATTTCTTAATTACCGTGTTCTTTGATTTCGGGGAGAAAACAAAAGAGAGAGAGAGAGAGAGAGAGAGAGAGGAGAGGAGAGAGGAGAGCGAGAGAGAGAGAAGAGAGAGAGAGAGAGAGAGAGAGAGAAACAGGTGTAACAGCCAGTGAGTATTGAAAGTAAGGGCTCAGGGACTACGCTTCGTGTTAAACTGACAGAAGCCTTTCTCTTCTCCATCAGCTCGTTGGAAGTGACTGGGGCATCATGAAGAACAGTTCACCAGTTCCACCAGTTCTATCGACTGTATGCCAAAACCTGGTCAATGTAGAAGGTTTCCCCTACCCACTCCGCAGTGTTGTCGGTCCATTGCTTGTAATTGTCTCCCTCCCCCCCCCCTTTTTTTTTTTTTATGTTTTTTTCCCCTTCTCCCTCCTTCAATGGTTCCCTGGAGGATTATTTTAACAAGGCCATTGGTTACATGGCCATATCAACGCAGTTTTTTTTTTTTTTTCTTTTTCTGATGATGTCAGAATACCTTCGTATGGTTCTACGGCTGTCTGAGGGGTTTGATGTACTTGTGATTGATGGTATGATCCATGGTGGTATGATCAATTATCCGATATTTATATGCGGTAACAGCTCGGTAACATCTCATCTCCATAGCTGGGGCCGAAATAGCTCAGTTGGTAGAGCGCCGGACTCGTGATCCTGGGGTTGCGGGTTCGAATTTCGGTACAGGGGGATTTTTCCCTCAGAGTTAACATTGGTTCTGACTCCATTCCCCATACAGTCAGTCCTTCGAATGAGACTATAAACCGAGGTTCCGTGTGTGAACGCGCGCACAACGTCTTGCACACACGTAAAATCCCATCACCAGCTTTCGGAAGAGTAGGCCAGTTGGTATGGATGACACATTACACATTGCATGCACCTTCCCCGAAGATGGAGTATGGCTGCCTTAATGGCGGGATCAAAAACGGTCATACACACAAAACTCCACTGCCTGCCTATACAGGCAGTGTCCGCAGGAGTATCAGCCTGCGTACGCAGAAAGAAAGAAAAGAAAAATCTCCATAGCTCAGATTCTTCTCTCCAGCTGTGAAGGATTCATGTCTTGCACAGGTACAGGAAAATGGAATCTACCTGTGCTCGTGAGAGCCTGACCTTGTGTTTCTTAGCGAACCGGCGTAAACCTAATCTTGTGTTTACCCAGAAGTGCAACGATTTTAAAAGTCAAAGAAAAAAGAAATGATTACGGTTAAAACGAGTTATGTGTGGAACACAGACCGGGTGAAAGAAAGGAATGCCACCGATGGAGTGAAGAGAACCATGTAGAACAAAGCACTGCGAACCATTTCACCAAATTACGTATTAATAAGGCTACGTCATTTTCTTATTAGAATTGAAGACATTGTTCTGTTCTACACTAGCGCTATGGCTAGGCAAACAAACCAGTCATCAGAGAGGACTTGCCTGACTTTTAAACCCCGTTGCTTTCGGTGTTTTGTACTCCCAGTTCTTTAGAACAGGGAGTACTTTACAATGGGAACGAAAAATTGGTGTGTGTGTTTTGTTGTGTGTGTGTGTGTGTGTGTGTGTGTCCGTCCGTGGTCAAAATGTGTTCCACTCGTTTCCAGACAAAACTACTGGGCCGATCTTTTTGGAAATTTGTAGGTATGTTCATTATGGGTCACGGATGATGCCTGATGTTTACCAGAATACCCTTATTAACGGCTATAACGGCCCCAAACGGTTTTTCCTCTTTATGGAATATCTCACGCGTATTCAAGATAAATGGGAGTACGTTTAGATGCTTTGCATCTTGTTGTTTCCGTGTCGCAGACCAAGTGATCTTGAACTGCCGGCCCGGGGGAGAAAGGGGGGATTACCTGGGTTCTAGAGCACTCAGTGCCACCATCCTATTAGACAGAGAGAGAAAAAGAGAGGAGAGAGAGAGGAGAGAGAGAGAGAGAGAGAGAGGAGAGAGAGAGAGAGAGAGAGAGAGAGACAAACAGACAGACAGACAGAGAGAGTGAGAGAGACAGAGACAGAGAGAGAGCTGCTTTGGTACCTTGAAAGCAGCTTTCATACTTGCTGGGGTAAGTTTCAGCCTTTTCGGTTTGCCCCCATGAAGAACTGAGGTGACAGAAAGCATTCAAAGTGAGCCCAGTGCATTTCTTACATTTATTCCAATACGATAAAAGGACAGGTGCCTGTGTCTTATTATCATCACACGTTGTTCTTTACCTTTATTCCAATATCATAAAAGGACAGGTGCCTGTGTCTTATCATCACACCTTGTTACGTCGTCTGTAGTATGCTCACACTTTGAAAATGGAAATTCTAGTAAAATGTGAAGCAATTTTTACCCGTGATGTTATTGTTTTGTTTCCCGATTTTGCTGCTGTTCCAACGTGAACTTTTCTTCCTGTGCTTAAGACAAGAGGACATAAAACACCTCACATGTCCCACCTGACGTGATGTTTGAATTTCTGAAAGAGATTAACATTTTTCATCTGATGCCAAGATCTTACGGAAGAAAGATGTTTGACGAAGTTTCTGGGCATTTTAGAAGGTGCAGTTTGAAGAGATGTGTGAATGGTGTGTGTATGTGTGTGTGTGTGTGTGTGTGTGTGTGTGTGTGTGTGTGTGTGTGCGTGCGTATGTGCGTGCGTGCGTGCGTGCGTGGTGCGTTGCGTGGATGTGTGTGTGTGTGTGTGTGTGTGTGTGTGTGTGTGTTGATGACTTGTGAGTTGGCTTCAACGTGGTGACAGTCCTGATATGGCCCTTTGCGGACCTTACCTTACCTTATGACGTCATGAAAATGTTCCAAATCAGGCCGCTATTTGATTTTCAATGGCACAATTACTCAGGTTTCAGGGGACTTAACCGCTGACCACCACCCAGCCCAGGCGCTCTGGCCTTTGACCCCGCCAAGGAGCTGACACAGTCCTCTACCCCCCCCCCCCCCCACCCCCTCTGTGTAACCTTCCACTCGCTTTGCCCAGGTCGGAAGTATTTTGAATGGGAGCTGCCCTGTTTGTCCGCTATTTGAAAGTATTGTATAATAGAACAGTGTTATGTCATACAGCCGGGTTGTTCATTGCAATTCTTGGCGACTTTTGCAAATAATGAAGGGAAATGCTTGCATCTTCCAAGTCCGCGATAGTTTTTTTTTTTCTTTTCTTTTGTCCATAATCAGGAGCAAACGAATCTAACATAAGCAGTCTCTGGGTTTGGCGTATAAATGTGATATTAACACAAGAGTCCTGCTGGAATGTTGTCAAACATTTTTTGCCCGGAAGGGAGTGAAACCTGTGTGACGTAAGTGTAGCAATTTCAACAACGGTTAAAGATAACGGGGTCCTCCAAGATTTTCCGACCAAAATGTTGACCAAGATCTGCTAAGCTCCTAAAGGAGCAGTGTATTATTACATTATTATACCTTATACAGGGAAAAGCTAAGTCTTATCATTTGTTGAGTGAAATGCTAATCACAGAAGTTTGTTGGCACGAAGCATTTAAGACCATCGCATGAAATGAAGGGTGTGGAATCGTAATGTGACTCTAGATCACATTGGTCCACAGAGTTTTTAGAACAAGGGTGGGTTATACAGAGGTGACTCTGCCTGACTCTAATAGACGCTTTTCTAGTGATGACAGACAACGAAACAGCGCATTTATGAAATTCGTGAACAGATTAAATTAAAGAAAAAAGAAAAAGAAAAGAAATTGGAGTATACCTCCAAGTATAAGTCCACAGAAATGTGTCGAGGCTAAACTACCATTAATACGAAATATTTTTCTAAAACTGTGTGTTGTAAGCATTACCGAGCAGGAGGCTCATTTGCTTGATTCTGCTGCTGGCCAAAGGTTCAAATCTTTCGATGTAAATCTGAAGAAAAACAACGTCCATTTCAATAGTCTGCTTATGATCTAAAAACAAAGACACAAATCATTGAAAACGTTTCTGACCTTGATAATTTCCAGCTTCCACGATGGCACACATATTTATCTCTTGTTGGACACCATATATACGTTTATTACTATTATGTATGTTTCATCATTATTGTTTGTATGCAGGCCTATTTGTATATGATGAGTGCTGCCAAGGTTGCTGATGTATAAATGTGTGTACATTATTCGTAAAAAAAAAAAAATGCTTAAGAAAAAAAAAAAAAAAAAACCAACAAGCAGAATCAGCGAGTTGGTGACAAAAAAAAAAAAAAAGATGATTTGGGATGGTGTTTGTTTTAAAGCCCATGTTCTCCCTGTGTCTTTGTCCCCTTTCTGCTGTGGCCTTCAACTGCTCTGACGATTCTCTGATTCCGTTCTTTGGAAATGAGTCATCCCCTCCCTGTGAAGCCATCTTGTCTTCGCTCATGCTTCCTTCACCGTCCAATTCCATCAATTATCATGCAACGTGCTGGCTGCTAACGAACTCGTGCATGATGCTAACAAGGCTATTTAACTCGTGCTTGTTTCTTCCCTGTGTTGCGTCAAATTAGATACAAACGGCGCGCGTCTTTTTACTCAAATGTCATAAAAGCAAGCCGTTGTTAGGCCCCACGTCAACTGACAGAATCACCTATAGCAAACATGGCAGTGTACGAAAGATTTAACAATTTAATTTTTTTTTTTCCCGTGACATTGAGTTTGTTAGAGAAATCTGTTTTCTATCTATTAAAAATGGCCCCTGCTTGGAAAGCCAAGGGCCTTGTGTCTGTGTGTTGTGTGTGCGCGCGCGCGCGCGCGGTGTGTGTGTGTGTGTGTGTGCGTGGTGTGTGTGTGTGTGTGTGTGTGTGTGTGTGGTGTGCGTGTGCGTGCGTGCGTTCGTGCATGCGTGCGTGCTTGCTTGCGTGCGTGCGAGCATGCGTGCCAGCATGTGTGCATGCGCGGTGTGTGTGTGTGGTGCTCACGCACGCGCGCGCGCGCGCGCGCGCGCGTGTGTGTGTGTGTGTGTGAAACCGTCATTTTTGCTTTTTTTCATTCTCATTTTTGCAGTCTAATTATGCATAATCGCTGGCACCCTTGGCATGGCTTAGCTGAAATGTTTTGAAGAGCAAATGCCATCATGTTTCACAGTGCGAAATGATAAGTTTTACAGAGCAAAATCCAATCAAATGTTTATAGAGTGTAATGCTGTCACATGTCTCACGAAATATAATTTTGACGCAGAAGCTTAAAAATGCCAAATCTAAGGAGATATTTAAATATGCTTATGTCGACGAGGTATCAGCCTGGTTAACTAAATTCACACTCGTATGTTGATTTTACTTTCTATACTATGTGGAGGCTATAGGGTGGGGTATTTTTTGAATTTTTTTTTTTCCATGTGCCGTTGGAGTTTCTCTCTCTCTCTCTCTCTCTCTCTCTCTCTCTCTCTCTCTCTCTCTCTCTCTCTCTCTCTCTCTGACGAGTACGTGGAATGTTATAAAAACGAACTTAACAGTGATCATTTCAAAGATGGTTTACAAAACGCTGTTGACTTGTTATCTGTTGATATTAATGCATGTGTTGATACTTTTTCACGTGCGTTGTGTGGAGCCGCTGCGTGTATGGTTCGAATAGTTGGAAAGAGAAGGAAAGAATGCAATGAATGGTTTGATGATGAGTGTGAAAAAAAGAAAAGAGTAGTCAAAGGTCTTTTAAAAAGTTTTCAAAGGTGTAAAAGTGAAGAAAATAAAAAACATCACGGGGAAAGGTATGTTAACGAAAGAAGAGAATATGGGCAGTTGAAAAGAAAAAAGAAACATGCATTTGAAGAGTCAAAATTGCAAGTGCTGAAAAATTCAATCAAAGATTCAAGTTTATTTTGGGCAATAATCAGATCAATTAATAGAAAGTCGTTTGTTTATAATAATATAAGTTCGCAACAATGGTATGATCACTTTTCTGCAGTCTTTGGGGCTACAGACGACAGAAGCGACGAGAATGATATAGTGATTGAGGATGCTGGAGATATTGATGAACCTTTATTTAATGATCGGTTAAGCAGACTGGAGGTAATTGACAGTATAAAAAAAAATTAAAAACAGGAAAAAGTGCAGGCCCAGATATGATTTTAGGTGAAATGCTGAAACATGCCAACTCAAAGATAATTGATTTCCTTGTCATGTTATTTAACAGACTGTTTAACGATGGCGACTTCCCTGCATCTTGGGCCAAGTCTATAGTTACTCCCATTCATAAAAAGGGAGATCCCAACAACCCAGACAATTACCGTGGTGTTGCGCTTACGAGTGTCGTTAGCAAAATCTATACACATATTTTAAATAAAAGACTGACAACATGGGCAGAACGAGAAGAAAAAATCATTGAAGAACAGGCTGGGTTTCGATCAGGTTATAGCACTACAGATCACATTTTTACCCTTTTCGCACTAATTCAAACGCATTTATTGAAAAACAAAAAATTGTACGTCGCATTTGTGGACTTTAGAAAGGCTTTCGACTCCGTGAATCGAAACATGCTGTGGATGAATTTACGTAAAAGTGGAGTGGATGGCAAGCTGTATATGACTCTTCGTGGTGTCTATGATTCTGTGTTAGCATGCGTGCGTGATAGGTGTGTTTATTCAGATGTCTTTAACTGTCCACAAGGAGTGAAGCAAGGTTGTTTATTAAGCCCACTTATGTTTTCATTTTTTATTGACGAATTGGCAGTGGAGATAAGTAAAAATGGAAAACATGGTATTCAAATGATCCCCGGAGCGGCTGAATTTTTCCTTATGCTATTTGCAGATGATGTAATATTGTTGTCCAGCACTGCTGTAGGTCTTCAGAATCAGTTAAATAGATTAAAGCAAGAGGCAGATCGTCTATTTTTAAAGGTTAACCTTGATAAAACTAACATAATGGTGTTCAGAAAGGGTGGTCATCTCTCCCGTCATGAAAAATGGTTTTATGGCACCAGTGAGGTTAAAGTAACTAATTCCTACAAATACTTAGGCATGATTTTTACAACAAAGTTGAGTTTACAAAACGCAGTAACAGAGACTTGTAGAAAAGGAAAAAAAGGTGTTACAGAGATCTTAAGAGCTTTGCGCAAACTTAACTCAATTGATCCAAGAATATTCTGGAAACTCTTTGATACCAAAATTGAGCCAGTTCTTACATATGGTGCTGAAATATGGGGACTTTATAACAACAAAGATTTAGAAAAAGTACATACGTTTGCAATTAAGCGCTTTTTAAATGTTCCCTTACATTCTTCGAATACTGTAATCTATGGTGAAACCGGCAGATACCCATTGTATATTAGGTCAAATATAAAATGTATAAAATACTGGCTAAAACTGTTGAGGCTTCCTGCCTCAAGACTTTGTAAACAGGCTTATGAAATGTTACTGAATGAGCATGATCGGGGGAAAGAAAATTGGGTATATTTTGTTAAGAAGATTTTGACAACTCACGGATTTGGGATTGTATGGATGTGCCAGGGAGTGGGTTATGAGGATGGTTTTATTCTGGAATTCAAAGACAGGATGATAGCTTCATATAAACAAAACTGGCATGCTAAAATGGAAAACACGGATAAATATAACTGGTTCTATGGCTTTAAAAGTATATTTGAAACAGAAAAGTATATCTCAGTAGTAACGAACAGATGGCATAAAATTTGTCTCTCCAGACTTAGAACAAGGACTCTTGGTCTAAACGCCCATAAAAGATGGTTCTATACTGAATCATCTACAGCGTCACCTTGTCCATTGTGTGGCTTCCTTAGGGAGGATGAGTCGCATTTTTTGTTTCATTGTCAAAATTACAGTGCTGTACGTGATAAGTGTGTCGTTTTTCAGAAGAATGTTGCCATAAATCAGGACACATTTGGTGTTTTAAAATTGAATTATGATGATAATTCAGTGAAATCACTTGCAAAATATATCGCAGAGGCATTGAAAATACGATCAGGGGCTATCGTCAACTAGAATTAAAGACGTTTGAATGAAAAATGAATGCTGCAGGAAGTAGTATATATTTTTGGTTATGGTATTTACATATTTTCTTTTATGAATAATATCAAATTGGATGGTCGAGATACTCGCCTATTTTGCTTGTATTTTAGGTTTTCAATTGATTGATGTTTATTTTATGTTTGTTACTTTCGTTTTTGATATGATAATTTTGTGTTGTACCCCCATGTCACAAAGGCTGTAAAGCTAATGACATTAAACATGTTCAGTGTTCAGTGTTCAGTGTTCTCTCTCTCTCTCTCTCTCTCTCTCTCTCTCTGATGGGTATAGAATATGGATATGTTACCTTACAAATCTTCAGCTTTCATCAATACACATTTGAAACACCTCTCTTCCGCTCTCTCTCCCTCCGGGGGTTGCAACCTTGCCGTGGTCGGAGGGCTTGCGCGGTCCAGTGATCTCTTAGGCTTTGCTGACGGGGGCATCAATACTCAACTAGATGGTTAGTTGTTGTGAACGCTTCTAGGCCTGTATAGCCAAGCTGCTGACTGGCCTAAGCATTACGTGGTAGGAACTGATGCCCCTGGTAGGGTCTCCCATGTCAGAAAGGTTAGGAGTGAGGGCCCAGACAAATAGTAACCCCCGTTTTTCCTATTCTGTCTTCTGCCTTTCTTAACGGATCTTTTCTCTCTTCATCTCCACTTCAAGCCTTCTGTTCCACACTCTCTTTTCTCTGATACTTGAGTCGCTGCCGTAAGCAGCGGGGAAGCCCAAGCTACAGTTACCTGGCGAGGGGCTGAGTGGCTGATCCCAATTCAGTCGCGAAGGTGCACTGTCTGGTTTTCATGCTGGGACGGTACCAGGCGAACGGACGCCATACTATGGCCATCCATTGTCCCTACCCCAGCACGGCAGCTCTCCTGGGGTGACCGTTTATTTCTGCCAGCATTTAAAAACCTTCGTGGCCACCAAAACTGCTAAATCAGGAAAGAGAAGAAAATTGGGTTCCGACCCTTCGAGAGACACGGACTCAGTCTCGGACACAGACGTCCGGAAGATGCTAGGCGCTTGGCCCTCTTGGCTGGTAATCCAGTCGTGGATGGCGAGCGACCTATTACCATGTTGAGTCCCTTTGCTGTTGCGAAGGGGCTGAAAGGTCTTGCAGGCGCTGAGCCGAAATCAGTGAAGAGGTTGAGGGATGGTTCCCTGCTCGTGCAGGTTGACCGAAGAGCCCACTCGGAGAACTTATAAAAGTCAGCTAGTCTTGTCAATTACCCAATCCGGGTGTCCCCTCAAAGTCTAAACTCCTCGAAAGGTGTCATCCGTTGCCGAGAGTTGTTTGGGATATCTGAGGGAGAAATAAAGGCTGAGTTGGCGGTCGGCTGGGCTATAAGCAACATTACCTTACCTTACTACCTTACTCTCTCTCTCTCTCTCTCTCTCTCTCTGATTGTGTACGCGCTCTCGCGTAGACGTGCGTGCGCGTGTGTGAATGAGCGCGCGCGGGCGTGTGTGTGTGTGTGTGTGTGTGTGTGTGTGTGTGTGTGTGTGTGTGTGCATGTGTGTGAGTGCGTGAGCTTGCCCCCGCGCCTGTTAGTCCTTTGCCTTGATTTAATGACAAACTAGTTTCAGTCTCTTCAACAACTCATCCTTTATTTCCATTCCGTGAGGACTTATGTAAACCACCACCACCACCACCGCCACCACCACCAACACGTACAACCCTGACAACAAAAGTAGCGCCAGACAACCGACTACCTTTGTATACAAGGGAGAAATTGGATTCAAATGGAAGTAAGCTTTCTCTCATCCCACCGCCAATCGTCTGCGTCGTGTGCCTCAAACGATGGATTTTTTTTGTTTCCGGCACCTCCTCTAAGTACTGATCGTGCAGCCTTTCCTTTCACCAGTATTCCGATGTCAGCGGCACACAGTGGCCGATCTATCGGATATGCTTCCCCCGACACCCGGCACACAGTGGCCGATCTATCGAATGTGCTTCCCCCGACACCCGGCACACAGTGGCCGATCTATCGGATGTGCTTCCCCGACACCCGGCACACAGTGGCCGATCTATCGGATGTGCTTCCCCCGACACCCGGTACACAGTGGCCGATCTATCGGATGTGCTTCCCCGACACCCGGCACACAGTGGCGATCTATCGGATGTGCTTCCCCGACACCCGGGCACACAGTGGCCGATCTATCAGATGTGTTTCCCCCGACACCCGGCACACAGTGGCCGATCTATCGGATGTGCTTCCCGACACCCGGTACACAGTGGCCGATCTATCGGATATACTTCCCCGACACCCGGCACACAGTAGCCGATCTATCGGATGTGCTTCCCCGACACCCGGTACACAGTGGCCGATCTATCGGATATACTTCCCGACACCCGCACACAGTAGCCGATCTATCGGATGTGCTTCCCCGACACCCGGCAGATTCTGAAGTAAAGACAGCTGGAACGCCATGGGCCCAGCTGAAGTGATCAGTCCAGAAACGAGTCCGCAGGAGGAGTGTTGCCACAGATCAATATTCCTCAAAGAAAGCAAAGGCGTCAGTCAAGAGTCATTCACTTCCTAGCAGCGACTCAACTCTAACTCGTTCATGATGCTCAGCGAAGTTTCGCCGAGTTGCACACGTTGCACGTGATCATACGCCACAATCAGACACACTTCTCAACAATTGCCTAATCCATGCAAGCATGTGAAGCAACCCTAACATCAAAATAAAATCAGAATCACACCTGTATAATCATCTCTCACAGAATACCCCCGACCTCTACTACAGCCAGGCATTTCGCTTTGCATAACTTATTGTAGAACGACCCCCAAGCTAAAAACTTCCCGTATTCCCACACCCTGACGCTTCATAGAATCGGTAGCGTCGGGCCAAATTGAATGTCTTGGGATGGGGGGGTGGGGGGGGGGGGGGGAATTCATTGCCTAATATGTACAAGACAACGCCAGTGTGGTTCAGACTCAAGTCTGGAAAGTTGCTGAACTATTTCACTGTCAAGGAGGTACCGGCAAAGGTGGAACACTAAGAGATTACTCTCATGCTTTCCCATTAGAATCATCTCTGCTTGTTGAAAGTATTATCTAGTTAAATGAGTTGTCAGGTTCTTCAGGGCTGGAAGTTGACGACGTAGAGATGGCCAACGCCTTTGGGTAGTGGAAACCACTACAAGCTCTATACCAAGGGAAGGAGTCCGTGCGTGCACTACAAAACACGTGATGCGAAATAGTTCTGTTGAATAACGCAAATGGTTCTCCATAAGAAGTTTCAGAGTGTTCATTTTTCCCAGATTGGACTGTTTTCTTTAAGCATCTGACAGGATTGCCCCTTGTAAAATATCTGACATGATTGTGCTCTGTATTTAAATCTAACAGGATTGTTTTCTGTAAAACATTTTATGGGATCGTGTACTGTTAAACCTAAAACTGCACGGCGCAACATTCGGTTTTGACCGAATTATGTTTACTCTAGCTAGGTCACCACTAAGTGAGGAATATGATGTGATTCAATAAAGACAGACACCTAGAAAGACAGACAGACAGACAGAACAACAGAAAGAATTGAAAATAAAACGATTATGGATGAAGTGGAAGAAAGGGTGGGGGGAAAGAGCGAGTGTAAGGGTGAGGGAGTGGAGGTGGAGGTTGGGGACGGAGAGGGGCAGGGGTTTTTCGTTCTGAAATTGTGTGTACCGACAGTCTCTTCCACCGTCAGTTTTTCTCTTGCCCCCCCCCCCCCTCCTTCCCCCCCCCCCCCCCCCCCCCCCCCCCCCCCCCCCCCCCCCCCCCCCCCCCCCCCCCCCCACCTTCTACGGCACATCTTCCTTTGTCTCTGTCTCTGTCCGTCTGTCTCTCCGTAATGATTTCCACCAGGGACGCCATGTCCCAAGAGCAAATAACTCTTCACAATTTGTCCAGATGGGTGTGTCTACAATGGTGAGTTTTTACCAAGGTGACTCACTCCGTTCCTGCCCATACCTCCCCCTCCCCCTGCCATCCTCCTCTCCTGTGGGAAGTTGAATTCTTCTTTCTGTGGCATTGTGAAACTCCAGCACGTATTCTGCAGGGGAGCATTAAAGTTCTTTGCTGAGAGAGAGAGAGAGAGAGAGAGAGAGAGAGAGAGAGAGAGAGGGAGAGAGAGAGAGGAGAAAGAGAGAGAGAGAGAGAGAGAGAGAGAGAGAGAAAGAGAGAGAGAGAGAGAAAGAGAAGAGAGAGAGAGAGAAGAGAGAGAGAGAGTGAGAGAGAGAAAGGGTGAGAAAGAAAGAGAGAGAGAAAGAAAGAGAGAGAGAGAGAGAGAAGAAAGAGAGGGAAAGAGAGAGAGAGAGAGAGAGAGAAAAGAGAGAGAGAGAGAGAGAGAGAGAGAGAGAGGGAGGGGGGGGACGGGGGATACTTACGTCAATCGTTCAATGTCTATTTACTATTCTCTCCCTTGTCTCTTCTTGTGGCAGCTCTTTCTTTGTCTGATTCTAGGTGTGTGTGTTTTCAGGAAAGGAGGTAGTAGCGGGATGGAGGACGGGGTAAGGGGGTGGGGAGAGGAAGTGAAGGGAGACCGGGAGGAGGGGGGGGGGTTGATACAACTGGGGAAAAGCGTAGACTATGATAATAATGTCTGAAACGGAGACAGAGAACATTATAATTTTTGTTTGATAGTAACAATCGATAAGTCTCGGGATTGATTTTCAAGTAAACAGGGTGGATTTCCAAATGAACAGGATGCATTTCCTAGTAAACAGGGTGGATTTCCTAGTAAACAGGGTGGATTTCCAAATGAACAGGGTGGATTTCCTAGTAAACAGGTGGATTTCCTAGTAAACAGGGTGGATTTCCTAGTAAACAGGGTGGATTTCCTAGTAAACAGGGTGGATTTCCAAATGAACAGGATGGATATCCAAGTAGACAGGATGGATATCCAAGTAAGACAGGATGGATGTCCAAGTAGACAGGATGGATATCCAAGTAGACAGGATGGATATCCAAGTAGACAGGATGGATTTCCAAGTAGACAGGATGGATATCCAAGTAGACAGGATGGATTTCCAAGTAAACAGGATGGATTTCCAAGTAAACAGGATGGATTTCCAAGTCATCAGGATGGATTTCCAAGTAAACAGGATGCATTTCCAAGTGAACCGGATGGATCGACAACTTCAGTGTTCATAATAAAAGAGACACACAAACAACAAAGACGAAGTCCAGTACATCTGGTTTCTAATTCGGTTACCTTTCCCTGCACAAAAAAAGCTAACTATCTTCTACACAAACAAGATTAATATTGCTTTTATAGAGAAGAGGTTGAAAAGTTTTGTTTTTTTTTATGTATATTCAGTCGTTATTTCCCTTTCCACTCCTTCCAACCTCCATCACCTCCTCTCGCCTCCCTCCCCTTCCTACCCCTCCCCAAAATATAGCAGCTGATTTATAAGATGAGAAGTCCGAAATGTTCTGTTTTCTTGATCGGTGCTAAGTCAGAAGCAGATATTATTATTATTATGAATACGTATATAGCGCCTATCCTCGGCTAGAGACCAAGCTCGAATCCACACTCGTTTACACAACGGGCTGCCTACCTGGATAGTGCCGACTGAAGAGCTGCCAGCTGGCGCTTCATTCAGTCGTTTCCCGTGTCATCCAGTCAGTATCGTTCAATATCGTTCACTCAGTTTCCCTTCTTTCTTCATTCTTTCCATTTCTGATGCAGGGTGCATGCTATGTGTAACGTGTCATCCATACCAACGGCCAAACTGGCCTTCTCTCCCGAAAGTTGGTGGTAGGGTTTTACGTGTGTGAAAGATGTTATGCGCGCGTACACACACGGAACCTCGGTTCATAGTCTCATTCGAAGGACTGTATGGGAAATGGAGTCAGAACGAATGTTAACTCCGAGGGAAAAATCCCCCTGTACCGAAACGGCCCGGCGGAGATTCGAACCCTCAACCCCAGGATCACCAAGATTACGAGTCCGGCGCTCTACCACTGAGGCATTCCGGCTCCCGGACATAACAGCGCAATGCGACGTTTTCGGTTCAAGTGAGCGGGCTAGTCAGTGAGCGTCTACAATGTGCATGGTAGACTGCTGAAACGATTCTAACGAAGTTCGGTTGATCATCACTGGCACCCTTCTCGCGCTGCAGTCTTCTTCCTGTGACAGACGTGACAAAACTGCCCTGATGCCAAATTCACTTTTTTATTGACTCTCCAGCAGAAGAGTTCTCAAAGGTGCAGAATGGTTAACTGCCCTGTCAATCGAAAGTTAGTTATTGGGCTGGAAATCATAGAATTTTCAGTCAGATTTTTTTAACGATTGTACAGATCCTACATTCACCGCTGCTCTGCAGTTGAATGGTTTGACTAGAAAATTGTATGGCACTGACGTTGGCAGTGGGGCAAAAATTCTTTGTGTCAACATGAAGGACTGGCTGGGTTACATGGAAAATTGAGCTATCGAAGAAAACAAAGATGACAACAAACATGCTATTTGAGGAAAAAAAAAAAAGTCTTTGTGTCATTTCAACACTTTAGTAACGTGTGATGGAGACGTTAATTTCGGTGTCATGGTGTTGTATGGTGAATAGAAAGACGTAAACTTTGGTGTAGTGCTACTGTATGGTAATTACAAAGACATTAAGTTTAGTGTATTGAAAGTGTATGGCGATTAGAAAGATGCCAAGTTTGATGATGTATTGATATTCTGAGATGACTAGAAAGACGTTCACTTTGATATGTTGATATTGTATGGTTCACTAGAA
>CM065741.1:15061949-15064449 GCA_033310375.1 Conus canariensis
ACCTTTTTTGTAGCCCCTCTTCTTCCTTCTGGTCTTTTCCTGCCCTTTCTTCTTCTCCTACAACCCCCTCCCCCCCCCACACTACCCCCCCCCCCCCCCCCCAAATCCGTATCCAGGCACTCAATGTCGTTCACACCTCTCCACTTCTTCCACCTCTGTCATCCCTCCTCGCCCCTTGCCCTTCCCCTTCTCAGCGCTCTCTCTTCTCTCTTTCTCACTTTCACACGTGCATCGCAGCTGTGGTTGCCGGTGTAATTCTCCGCAAATGCCCCCCAAGCCTAACCCCCCCCCCCCCCCCGCCCCCACCCCAAGCAGATGAGGACAGGCACACGTGCCTATACTGACCTCTTAGAAAGTTAAGTCCAGACCAACGTTTCTCTTTGTTGCAAAAGTACTCTTCCCGTTCAACATTCTCAGGGTTCCAAACAAACAAACAAAAGCATAACAATCAGCACAATTTCCACCTGAATTTGAGGGGGATGGAGGTGGGGGGTTGAGTGTGGAACTGAGTCAAAACTAACCCCACCCCGCACCATGTTCTAAACCCACTTCCTGGTGAGTTGTCCAGAACATGGGGTACATCCAGACCCCCCCCCCCCCCGGGGGGTGGGGGTTGGGGGATGACAGGCACATGCTCATTCCCTTCTCTCTCTCACACAGGGTGGTCAACTTGGGCACGTGACTCTTTTATTGGTTGTTTGTGGACCCTGTCCTAAATCACTGACCAAGAATTTTTTTTTTTGAATTAGACTTGGATAGCTTTAGCTCAGGTCTACAATGATCACCCTCCCAACCCACCCGACATATGCTAGGAAAAATACTGGATTTACTCCCCGGGGGATAGGGGGTGGGGGTGAGTTTGGGTACCTGCCATTTCGTAACCGCCGAGGAGTGATTTCCAGCGTGGAGCAATTTCCGAACGTTGCACCGGTTTGGGAGATGCTGTGTATGTCATGATCCAGATACTAGGTGTGTACGCAGCCACCTAATCCTTTCCATCGGCCGAATCAACGTGATGACGATGACAATTCCGTTACAAAGATGGGAATCCTTTCCAACTGACGGAATCAATCAATGTGAGAAGTGTTGAAATTCCATCACAAAGATTGTAAGCCCTTTTTCATTCACTGACTCAACATGATGATGATAGAAATTTAGTTACAAAGATCCGAAGCCTTTCTCATTCACTGAGTCAATGCCATAAGATTGAAATGTTAGGAACCCAACTATCTCTGACTCGTTACAAGGCTGAAAGCCTTCCTCATTCACTGAGTCAATGTCATAAGATTTGAATCTCCGTTAAAGGGCTGAAAGCCTTCCTCATTCACTGAGTCAATGTAATAAGATTTGAATCTCCGTTACAAGGCTGAAAGCCTTCCTCATTCACTGAGTCAATGTAATAAGATTTGAATCTCCGTTAAAGGGCTAGAAGCCTTCCTCATTCACTGAGTCAATGTCATAAGATTTGAACTCCGTTAAAGGCTAGAAGCCTTCCTCATTCACTGAGTCAATGTCATAAGATTTGAAACTCCGTTACAAGGCTGAAGCCTTCCTCTATATATTCAACTGACGTACAATGAGTCTCATTTAAGTCATGTTAGATGAAACTCCTTTACAAGGCTAGAAGCCTTCCTCATTCACTGAGTCAATGTAATAATATTTTGAATCTCCGTTACAAGGCTAGAAGCCTTCCTCATTCACTGAGTCAATGTAATAAGATTTGAATCTCCGTTACAAGGCTGAAAGAATCAACGTAATGGGGTTGAAAATTCCGTTACAAAGATTGAAGTCTTTCCTGTTGACGGACTCGACGTGATGGTTTGTGTATTCCTTGACGATGATTTGGGATCTTTCCATTGGCCAGCTAAACGTGTAGGGATGGCAGTTCCGTGGCATCGACTGGAAATCTTTCCCAAGGACCGAATCGGCATACAGAAGAAGGGAATTCTTTGGCAACGAACTTGGACTTTTCTTTTGACTGAATTTTAGTCTAAGGTTGGTAATTCTGTGGTAGCGATTTCGAAACTTTCCTGTTGACCGAAAGAACGTGTAGTGGTTGGGAAGTCTGTAGCAACGACTGTGACCATCCCACTGACCAACACAACCTGTAGAGATAGGAACACACCTTTAGCAACCTTTGTCACGGACACGATCAACGCGTAGATGCTGACAACTCCGTGGCAACGATCTGGAATCTTTCTCATCTGCCTGCCCACGTGCAGACGTCGGGTGTTTCGTGGCAACTGTCTCACACCAAATAGTTCAACTGTTATCATGTCCAGTTAATGTTCCAGTTCGTCAATGGTGTTTTTGAAAAGCGCTTAACATGCTCTGTGTGCTTCTTCTTCTTCTCTGTATCCCTCACATGCCTCATCCACCCTCACCATTGTCCCTCTATCCACCCCCACACCATTCTCCCACTATCCACCCCCTCACCATTGTCCCCCTATCCACCCCCACACCATTGTCCCTCTATCCACCCCGTCACCATTGTCCTCTC
>CM065741.1:15081949-15089449 GCA_033310375.1 Conus canariensis
TCTCTCTCTCTCTCTCTCTCTCTCTCTCTCATGTGAGTTGACTTCAGTGCGGTGACAGCCATAAGCAATATTACCTTACCTCTCTCCTCTCTCTCTCTCCTCTCTCTCTCTCTCTCTCTCTCTCTCTCTCTCTCTCTCTCTCCTCTCTCTCTCATGTGAGTTGACTTCAGTGCGGTGACAGCCATAAGCAATATTACCTTACCTCTCACTCTCTCTCTCCTCTCTCTCTCTCCTCCTCTCTCTCTCATGGTCTCCCTTCCTCTCTCTCTCTCTCTTCTCCTCTCTCTCTCTCTCTCTCTCCTTCGCCTCCCGCCTCTCACTCGCTCCTGTCTGTTATCTGTCTGTCTGTGGTGTCTGATATACACGCTTCACTTTGTTTTTCCCTTTTGCTTTCTTTGGATGTTACATTTCTTGTGTCCTTTCTTTCTTCCTTGTACTTTTAGACATTTGTTTGATTATTTATTTCCAACAAACTCGTGCTTAAAAATGTCCATTTGTTGCACTTGTAATTGATCGCGTCCACCAACATGATGTAAAATGTTCTTGTTCAGACCGTTTTTTAAATTTTTTTTTTTCACTGGACGCCTCGGACACACACAACGAATCCAAAAGATAAAGTGTGTGACTGCTGGACCTTGAAGGTAAAATACAGAATACTGAAAAGTACTTGTTTGTAAAAAGATTCCTTTTGGAGAAAAAGAACAAAAGAGAAAAAGAAAGGGAACTGGTGATAAGAACTTTCACAAACAAGATACTTGTTAATGTTCTGTATGAGTTTATGTATTTATTCATCTATTTATTTATTTATTTATTTATCTATTTATGTATTTATGCATTCATTTAATTTCCTTTTTTTTAACTCCAAAGGATCTTTTACAATAAAGGTACCTTGAATGTTCTCAGTTTATGTATTCATTTATTTATTTGATTTTGTTTACTCCAAAGGATAATTTACAAACAAGGTGCCTTCTAATATTCTGTATTTATTTATCTATTATCTTTTTTATTTATCTATTCATGTATTTATTCATTTATGCATTCATTTCATTTCCATTGTTATTTCAGACTACTTTCTTCCTTTTCATCCTTTCTTTCTTCCTTCCTTTATCCTCCCCCCCCTCCCCCCCCCCCCCCCCCGCCCCTCGCCCCCTCTTCTATATACGACACCCCCGTCCCCTACTCTCCCCACCTCCTCCCTCCACCCTCCCTTGTCTTTCGCCCATCTTTGCGTCATCTAAGTGCTTTACGTCATCGTTCTTACCCGTGACGCTTGCTGAGAATGACGTTTTAATCACCAGCTCCCTTTGAAGAAGGCTCTTGGAGTCAGAAACGTCGTGTTCTTTTTCACCAAAAGGATCTGTTACAAAACAAGGTCCATGTTAGCGTTCTGTATTTAACCCATCAAGACTCACCGGTGTGCTAATTGTTAAAGGATTTGACATGAAACAAAACGGCTTTTCTGTTCCGTTTTTACTATTTTCTGTGCTCTTCCCATTTGACTCTTTCTTTTCTTTTTCTTCTCTCCCCCTCTCCCTCCTCTCTCCCCCCCCCCCCCCCCCCCCCCCATTCAGTCGTTTCTGTGTTTTCTTGCCTGTCTTTTTTTCTGTATCCCCCCCCCCCCCTCCACTGTATAACCCAACTCTTACATTTTTTTTTTTTTATCCTCCCAAGAGGAGACCATTCATAAAACGTCCTTCCCGGGAGCTGAACATGGACTCTTTTGCAAAAGGAGAACATCAATGTATTTTCCCTCCCTTGTCGCAGAAAGGTCATCATACCTGGACCAGTCACACAGCCCAGGAGGCAGGCATAAAATCATATTTATACAAATGAACGAGACAGGAAAAAAAAACAAAAAACAAAAACAAAACCCCAAAAAACAAAACAAAACAAAACAAAAAAAAACAACAACAGAAAAACCAAAAAAACAAAAATAACAAAGAACACAAAACAAAACAAACCCCCCCAAAAACAAACAAACAAACAAACAAACAAACAAAAAAAAACAAACCAAAGACGAGGTTAAAATTATTTTAATCTAAATTCAACTTCTCTGCAATTGTTGTCTTCAAAGGACGGCGATCAAACAGAAGAAAACTTCTGAGTCATCTTCAGCCATTATTTTCATCGCCATGCTCTCTCTCTCTCTCTGTCTCTCTCTCTCTCTCTCTCTTCTCTTCTCTCTCCTCTCTCTCTCTCTCCCTCTCTCTCTCACACACACACACACGCACACACCACGCACGACGCACGCACACACACACACACACACACACACACACGCACACACACACACATACACGCGCGCACGCACGCACGCACGCACACACGCACATCTACGTACACCACCACCACACACACCGCACGCACACACACACACACACGCACACACACACACACACACACACACACACCACGCACGCACGCACGCACGCACGCACGACGCACTCACACACACACATCCACGCACGCACACACACACACACACACACACACACACACACACACACACACCACACACACACACTCAGGCAGCCAGCGAAAGACAAAACAAGGAAAGGGGGAACATAGGTGCCGTGAAGAAACAAGTATGATAAACAAAAAACAAAAAACAAACAAACAAACAAAACAAATATAAAATAAAATTCCCACCTCTACTACCCTCCTCCCGACCCCCATAACCCCAACCCCTTTCAGCTCCCCTCCCCGGCAGACACTAAATAGGGAGCACTTTAGTGAAATGGGGTAACAGTAATAGTCATGTTGCTTATAGCCCAGCCGATGACCATATCAGGGCTGTCACCACGTCACCACGCTGAAGTTAACTCACAAGTCATTCAAAAAAAAAAAAAAAAAAAAAAAAAAAAAAGCCTTCGTTCACACAACTCTTTACACCATACCTTCCAAAAGCACACCTGGAATTTCGTTAAAAAATCTTTCCTCCGTAAAATCTTAAATCAGTTGGGATAATAAAAAAAAAAAAAAAAATGTTAATCTCCCTCAGAAATTCAAAGATCACATCAGGTGGAACATCTCTGAACAAGGTTTTCATGGAGTCTGCTGTAAAGTGTTTTTGTCTCACATCGTGCAAGTCCCAACATTCTAAAAGGATATGTATCACTGTGAGTGGAACATGACATGGAATGCACCACGGAACTTCTTCACCTTTTAAAAGATAAGAATGGGTGTAAAAGGAGTGGCCTGTATGCAAACGGCACAAAACTATTTCGTCTTTACGGCCGCCTCGAGAACATGGTTAAAAACTCTTTGAGGTTTGGACGAATTTGAGAGAGTTTGTAATCCGTCTGCAAATTCCATTTCAATGGGGAAACCAAGCGAGATCCATTTCAATGGGGAAACCAAGCGAGTTCCATTTCAATGGGGAAACCAAGCGAGTTCCATTACAATGTGGAATCCAAGCGAGTCCCATTTCAATGGGGAATCCAAGCGAGTCCCATTTCAATGGGGAATCCAAGCAAGTTCCATTTCAATGGGGAAACCACCGAGTTCCATTACAATGTGGAATCCAAGCGACTCCCATTTCAATGGGGAAACCAAACGAGTTCCATTTCAATGGGGAAACCAAGCGAGTTCCATTTCAATGGGGAAACCAAGCGACTCCCATTTCAATGGGGAAACCAAGCAAGTTCCATTTCAATGGGGAAACCAAGCGAGTTCCATTTCAATGGGGAAACCAAGCGAGTTCCATTTTAATGGGGAATCCAAGCGACTCCCATTTCAATGGGGAAACCAAGCGAGTTCCATTTCAATGGGGAAACCAAGCGAGTTCCATTTCAATGGGGAAACCAAGCGAGTTCCATTTCAATGGGGAATCCAAGCAAGTCCCATTTCAATGGGAAATCCAAGCGAGTTCCATTTCAATGGGGAAACCAAGCGAGTTCCATTTCAATGGGGAAACCTAGCGAGTTCCATTTCAATGGGGAAATCAAGCGAGTTCCATTTCAATGGGGAAACCAAGCGAGTTCCATTTCAATGGGGAAACCAAGCGAGTTCCATTACAATGTGGAATCCAAGTGAGTCCCATTCCAATGGGGAAACCAAGCGAGCTCCATTTCAATGGGGAAACCAAGCGAGTTCCATTTCAATGGGGAAACCGAGCGAGTTCCATTTCAATGGGAAACCGAGTGAGTTCCATTTCAATGGGGAAATCAAACGATTTCCATTTCAAATGGGAGTCCAAGCGAGTTCCATTTCAATGGGGAAACCAAACGAGTTCCATTTCAATGGGGAAACCGAGCGAGTTCCATTTCAATGGGGAAACCAAGCGAGTTCCATTTCAATGGGGAAACCAAGCGAGTTCCATTTCAATGGGGAAACCAAGCGAGCGAGTTCCATTTCAATGGGGAAACCAAGCGACTCCCATTTCAATGGGGAAACCAAGCAAGTTCCATTTCAATGGGGAAACCAAGCGAGTTCCATTTCAATGGGGAAACCAAGCGAGTTCCATTTCAATGGGGAAACTGCGAGTTCCATTTCAATGGGGAAACCGAGCGAGTTCCATTTCAATGGGGAAACCAAGCGAGTTCCATTTCAATGGGGAAATCAAGCGAGTTCCATTTCAATGGGGAAACCAAGCGAGCGAGTTCCATTTCAATGGGGAAACCAAGCGAGTTCCATTTCAATGGGGAAACCAAGCGAGTTCCATTTCAATGGGGAATTCCATTTCAATGGGGAAACCAAGCGAGCGAGTTCCATTTCAATGGGGAAACCGAGCGAGTTCCATTTCAATGGGGAAACCTGGCGAGTTCCATTTCAATGGGGAAACCGAGCGAGTTCCATTTCAATGGGGAAACCAAGCGAGTTCCATTTCAATGGGGAAATCAAGCGAGTTCCATTTCAATGGGGAATCCAAGCGAGTTCCATTTCAATGGGAAAACCAAACGAGTTCCATTTCAATGGGGAAATCAAGCGAGTTCCATTTCAATGGGGAATCAAACGAGTTCCATTTCAATGGGAAAACAACGAGTTCCATTTCAATGGGAAACCAAACGAGTTCCATTTCAATGGGGAAATCAAGCGAGTTCCATTTCAATGGGGAATTCCATTTCAATGGGGAAACCAAGCGAGTTCCATTTCAATGGGGAAACCAAGTGAGTTCCATTTCAATGGGGAAACCAATGGAGTCCCATTTCAATGGGGAAACCAAGCGCAAGCAACGAGCATTCCTCTAGCTGTATGAACACGACTTAGCCAAGATTTTGGGAATAAAGGGTAAGAGGGGTAATGGGGAGAGGTGGGGTGAGGGTGGGGTATAAAGAAGAGGAAGACACCAAACTAGGAACATTAACCCCTTAACTGACAGCGTTCAGGAACCCCATAACATTTTCTGTCTGGGGAACCAAACCTGTCATCAGTGGACTAACCTGGGTGAGATTCGCTGGTAGAGTGGCTGGCTGCATTAGTCCGCCTACGGGATTTAACATAGAACACCACTGATGATTCTCTAAGATTCTCACCAACATTCTATTTTCTTTTCTTTTTTCCTCCCCCCCCCCCCCCTCCCCCCAGCCCCCCTCCTTCTCCCGTTCATTAAGTCTGTCTGTCTGTCTGTCTGTCTGTCCTCTCTGCTCCTCCTCCTCCTCCTCCTTCCTTCTTCTCCTTCTTCTTCTTCTTTCTTTCTTCTTCTTCTTCTTCTTCTCTTCTTCTTCCTTCTTCTTCTTCTCTCTTCTTCTTTTTCTTCTTCTTCTCTTCTTCTTCTTCTTCTTCTTCTTCTTCTTCTCTCTTCCTCCTCCTCCTCCTCCTCCTCCTCCTCCTTCTTCTCTTCTTATTCTTCTTCTCCTCCTCCTCCTCTTCTCCTTCTCCTTCTCTTCTTCTCTTTCTTTCTTCTCCTTCTTTCTCTCCTCCTCTTCTTCTCCTTCTTCCTCTTCTTCTTCTTCTTCTCTTCTCTTCTTCTCCTTCTCCTTCTCCTCCTCCTCCTTCTTCTTTCCTTCTTCTTCTCCTTCTTCTTCTTCTTCTTCTCCTTCTTCTTCTCCTTCTCCTCCTCCTCTCCTCCTTCTTCTTCTTCTTCTTCTCTTCTCCTCTCTCTCTTCTTCTCTTCTTCTCTTCTTCTCCTTCTCTTCTCTCTTCTTCTCTCTTCTCTTTTTCCTCTTCTTCTCCTCTTCTCTTTTTCTTCTTCTTCTTCTTCTTCTTCTTCTCTCTCCTTCTTCCTTCTTCTCTTCTTCTTCTTCTTCCTTCTTCTCTGGCAATATGAATAACTTCTTGGTGAAGGCTTTCGAAGCAATTATTGTTTTGTTTGTTTTCTGTTGAATTTTCTAGTGTTTTGAAGTTTGTATGTTACACGAAATATTCCTGAGCTTGTGAGGAGAATGGAGAGCTCACAGAACAACAGTGTCAGGGACCGGCAAAAGAAACAAACTGCAGCGTTACTGGAACACGACAAAAAAGCAGAAGAGCACACAAAACAAAGTGTGAAGTAACGCAGTTTTAATGCACGACACAAAACAGGACAAGAAATTTTCGGCAGTATGCCTTCCTCAGCGACAAAAAAAATACAGACATAAACATGCACAATACTCCCCTTGTGAAGCCACTTTGGCTTCACAAGGGGAGTATTGTGCATGTTTATGTTTGTTTTTTTTGTTTTTTTTTGTCGCTGAGGAAGGCATATGCTTCACAATGGGAGTATTGTGCATGTTTATGTCTGTATTTTTTTGTCGCTGAGGAAGGCATATTGCTGAAAATTTCTTGTCCTGTTTTGTGTCGAGCATTAAAACTGCGTTACTTCACACTTTGTTTTGTGTGCTCTTCTGCTTTTTTTGTAGTGTAAGGGAAGCAACTCTTTCTGTGTATAGTTGTTGTCAATTATACGATTGGCTTCCCCTGAATTGGTTTCCGGCAGGTGAGGGCAGCGAAGTGCAACGAACAGTTATCAACCTATCAGACATTTTTTTAGATATACAGTAGAGGTGGGGGGGGGGGGGGGGGGGGGGGGGGGGGGGATGGCAGGAGGTAGGAGGGAGAAGCATATATATGAGAAAACAGTTTAGACTCTAGCTCTCAAACATATCCATTTCTTGTTTCCATGGGAAAGGTTTGAATTGTAAGCGACTCGAGTGAAGTCTCTAGAACGGGTTGCTGAACATCAACAACAACAAAATTATTAACCGATCTTATCACTTCTGTTCACATCATATTCAACTGATATATTATATATATATATATATATATATATATATATATATATATATATATAACACTTATTTTAACAAATGTTGCTCCCCAAGGGGTTGAGCACTTTTAGAATCGTTTTAGGCTGTGCAACTACATTGATATATATATATATATATATATTATATATATATATATATAAGGATTCTGACAGGGACCGGTTTGATATTCCAATTTTACATAGCTCTTCGCCCTCCCTTCCCCCTCCCCCTTTCCCTAACTCCCAGCACTCCCCCCCCCCCCTCAACCCCCACCCCCCACACCTAACCTCCGCGCTCCTCTCTTCGTGTTGCCCACCTCTCTCCCCCCCCCCCC
>CM065741.1:15096949-15104449 GCA_033310375.1 Conus canariensis
GTCTGTCTCCCGATCGATGTAACGGTAGCGTTTGAAACGTTCTGTCTGTCTCCCGATCGATGTTTCCACTTTCCAAAAGGGAAATGGGAGACCGGTCCCAACACGATCTTCTATTTTTGAAACGTTGGAGGGAGCAGGGTTTCTGTTGGCCCCGACACGCGATACGGTTCAGGTTCATGACTGACTCTCCTGTGTGCGTCACGACTTGGCCCTGCGCACATCAGCGGCTGCGTGCTTTGATCCACGTGGCTCATGTCTGAAACTGAAGGTAACAGAACAAAACAAAACAAAACAAAAAATCAACTTCCCCGTCACGCAGGTAATCTGATCCTGTCGCTTTGTTGTGTACAGGAGAGCGGAGACGGAAGAGCAGAGCAGAGCAGAGCAGAGCAGGAGAGAGGAAGAGAGAGAGAGAGAGAGAGAGAGAGAGAGAGAGAGAGAGAGAGAGAGAGAGAGAGAGAGAGGAATCTCGACACGCTGTGTTTTCTGTTTTAAGTTTCAGCCTATTTTTAGTTGAAAACATGAGGCGCGGGGAGGGGGGGGGGGGGGGGGTGGAAGGGGGGGGGCGGAGGGGGGGGGGGGGCGCAGGAGGAGTGGTAATGCGTGTAACGAAGATCGGCCGACTCAAGCCATGACGTCAGCAAACAATTCCTCGCGACGTGCGACCGGTACCACGGCTAATGACGCCTATGACGTGAATTATCGAACAATACCAACTGTACAGCTTCAGTCGTGATGGGGAATCCACAAACAGATCGTCAGATTAAAGGAAGGGAGAACAAGAAAAGAGTGGAAAGGAGGAAAAAAAAAAAAAAAAAAAAGGGGGGGGGGGGTGGCAGGGGGGAAAGTTAATCAAAATTGGAAAGAAAAAGTTAATCTAAATTGAGATACCTGGTATGATTCAACGTATTATTTATGGAAGACATTTTTTTTTTTACCCTGAATTACTTCACGTTTTTCACTGAAATTATCTCTCTTCTTTGTAAAATGTTCACGCTTGTGACAAGAAAAAACATGTAGTCACTTAGCTTCATTCTCCTGTTCGTCTCCAAATCAAAAATGGCCGCCAGACGGAAAAGAGGGGATTATGGGAGAGGAAGTATTGAAACTTGACAAAAAAGTTATTCAAACCAAACACTTCGTCTGCACATTCCAGCACACACACACACACACACACACACACACACACACACACACACACACACACACACACGAGCGCACGCACGCACGCACGCACACGCACACCACACACACACACACACACACACACACACACACACACACACACACACTACCCCATGTATCTCTCTCAACGTTGGCGAACACTACAATAAAACAAAAGCATAGAGAACTCAAGAATTCTCGCCAAAAAAAAAAAAAAAAAGGGGGGGGGGGGGGGGGGGGGGCTAGGGGGTAAGGTGTAGCAGACAGACAGGCTCATGTCACCAAACGTGTTTTCAGTTCCAAACTGTGTCATTCTGTGGCAGAGATCTTAACTGCCATGGCCTTTCTCTTCGTTTTTGAATCGATGTTCTTCATAATCTTGACGGACGCGCTGCAAGTACCAATTACCAGGTTGATTGCGGAAGAGCGTAGAACCCTCAACGTTGCTGCAGGCGATTGCTTCTTCTAAATGCCAGTCGATGGTGCTAACACAGCGCTTTCCTATGGATGATTCTAGACGCAAGTTGTATGTGCAAGAAATGAGTTGTTTAGACTGGTGTTTTGGCACTTTTCAAAAACCTCTGTTGTTTGTCAACGGCTGATCTTTCAACTATATACTACTCTGTCACACAATCTGGGTCGGTCTGTGCGCAAAGAAGTCACTTGAAACTTTTCCAATAGGAAGTGGTTAGGAGGCATATAGCTGCTCCTAGTCCATCATCAGCCAGCTACGTGTCTCGAAGGTTTGGCGAAGCTCTTTTCGTTGTTCGTGTTAAGATGGGAGGAGAAGACGGCTGTTTTTGAGAGGCTGAGCTGTTTCAGTCGCCTTTTTTTTTTTTTAAAGAGATGGAAGGTTGGGCTCTTTCTGTGGTTCATGTAGAGATGGAAGGTTGGGCTGTTTTTATCACTCATGTAGAGATGGAAGGTTGGGCTGTTTTCATCACTCATGTAGAGATGGAAGGTTGGGCTGTTTTCATCATTCATGTAGAGATGGAAGGTTGGGCTGTTTTCATCACTCATGTAGAGATGGAAGGTTGGGCTGTTTTCACCACTCATGTAGAGATGGAAGGTTGGGCTGTTTCCATGGCTCATGTAGAGATGGAAGGTTGGGCTGTTTTCATCACTCATGTAGAGATGGAAGGTTGGGCTGTTTTTATCACTCATGTAGAGATGGAAGGTTGGGCTGTTTTCATCACTCATGTAGAGATGGAAGGTTGGGCTGTTTCTGTGGTTCATATAGAGATGGAAGGTTGGGCTGTTTCTGTGGTTCATATAGAGATGGAAGGTTGGGCTCTTTCCATGGCTCATGTAGAGATGGAAGGTTGGGCTGTTCCTGTGATTCATTCAGAGATGGAAGGTTGGGCTGTTTCCATGGCTAATGTTGAGATGGAAGGTTGGGCTGTTTCTGGGGTTCATGTAGATATGGAAAGTTAGGCTGTTTCCATGGTTCATGTAGAGATCGGAAGGTTGGGCTGTTTCTGTGTCATGTAAGATGGAAGGTTTGGGCTGTTTCTGTGGTTCATGTACAGATGGAAGGTTGGGCTGTTTCTGTGGGTCGTGTAGAGATGAAGGTTGGGCTATTTCGTCGTTCAATAGAGATGGAAGTTGGGCTGTTTCTGTGGTTCATGTAGAGATGGAAGGTTGGGCTGTTTTTATCAGTCATGTAGAGATGGAAGGTTGGACTGTTTCCATGGTTCATGTCAGAGAAGGAAGGTTGGGTTGTTTCTGTGATTCATTCAGAGATGGAAGGTTGGGCTGTTTCTATGGGTTCATGTGGAGATGGAAAGGTTGGTTTGTTTCATGGTTCATGTGGAGATCGAAGGTTGGTTTGTTTCTATGGTTCATGTGGAGATGGAAGGTTGGTTTGTTTCTATGGTTCATGTGGAGATGGAAGGTTGGTTTGTTTCTATGGTTCATGTGGAGATGGAAAGGCTGGGCTGTTTCTGTGATTCATGTGGAGATGGAAGGTTGGGCTGTTTCTGGGGTTCATGTAGAGATGGAAGGTTCGGCTGGTTCAGTGGTTCACGTAGTGATGGAAGGTTGGGCTGTTTCTGTGGTTATTTGGAGATGGAATGTTGGGCTGTTTCTGGGTTCATGTACAGATGGAAGGTTGGGCTGTTTCTGGGGTTCATATAGAGATGGAAGGTTGGATGTTTTTGTGGTTCACGTAGAGATGAAGGTTGGCTGTTTCAGTGGTTAATTTGGAGATGGATGGTTGGCTGTTTCTGGGGTTCATGTAGAGATGGAAGGTTCGGCTGTTTCAGTGGTTCATGTGGAGATGGAAGGTTCGGCTGTTTCATGGTTCATGTAGAGATGGAAGGTTGCGCTGTTTCGGGTGGTTCATTCAAAGATGGAAGGTTGGGCTGTTTACATGGTTCATGTTGAGATGGAAGGTTCGGCTGTTTCTGAGATTCATTCAGAGATGGAAGGTTGGACTGTTTTCATGTCATATAGAAATGTAAGGTTGAGCTGTATCCGTGGTTCATTCAGAGATGGAAGATTGGGCTGTTTCTGTGATTCATTCAGAGATGGAAGGCTGGGCTGTTTTCATCTCTCATGTAGAAATGGAAGGTTGGGTTGTTTATGTGGTTCATGTAGAGAGGGAAGGTTGGGCTGTTTTCATCTCTCGTGTAGAGATGGAAGGTTGGGCTGTTTTCGTGGTTCATGTAGAGATGGAAGGTTGGGCTGTTTCCATGGCTCATTCAGAGATAGAAGGTTGGGCTGTTTCCATGGCTCATGTAGAAATTAGAGGGTTGGGCTGTTTCTGTGATTCATTCAGAGATGGAAGGTTGGGCTGTTTTCATCACTCATAGAGAAATGGAAGGTTGAGTTGTTTCCGTGGTTCATTCAGAGATGGAAGGTTGGGCTGTTTCCACGGTTCATTCAGAGATGGAAGGTTGGGCTTTTTCCATGGTTCATATAGAGATAGAAGGTTGAGCTGTTTCCGTGGTTCATGTAGAGATGGGAGGTTGAGCTGTTTCCGTGGTTCGTGTAGAGATGGAAGGTTGAGCTGTTTCCGTGGTTCATGTAGAGATGGAAGGTTGGGCTGTTTCCCTGGTTCATATAGAGATGGAAGGTTGGGCTGTTTCTGTCGCTCTTGCACAGGTGCGATGTTGACTGATATTATTCAGTTACATTCACAGTCCTTTTAGTAAGAGTGCAAGGAATGTCCTTAGCAAAGTTGGAGGGGTATAGCAGGTCATTGTAAGACTCTTGAAAAGTTGTTTTTTTTTAAATCACCTCTAGTAACGCCGTTTAGTCCCGTCTGATGTTCCTCTGGTTTGGGTTGATAACCTGCTCGTTCCGATACAAGAACTGCATTCTGTCCAGTTGTAAAGCATCGACAGAGAGGGGAGATCATGAGTATCTCGCGCCATTTTCACCATTTCACCGTTCGTCACAGTTCGAATCACTTCCCCACTTCTAGCCTCTACAGACTCAGCTCTGGGTGAGATTTGTTCAGCTGGACTGGTTGCACTCTACGGTAACCATGTGTGCCAGAATGTTAATTCCCACTCTTGCCGCGAGGGCAGCCCACTAGCTACACTGTAGTCTTCGCTCGCCAGCAAACCACCGAGTGTGTTGTTCAAACTGACCGTTGGACACTATGAGCGGCAAACTGTAGCGAGCAGACAGAAAGAGAACCTGTCCAGTTAACAGGAAGTGGTGGATGCCTGACTATGGCCGGAATAGCTCAGTGGTAGAGTGCCGGACTCGTAATCTTGGTTGCGGGTTCGAATCTCCGCCGGGCCGTTTCGGTACAGGGTTTTTTTCCCTCGGAGTTTTTATTAGTTTCTGACTCCATTTCCCATACAGTCCTTCGAATGAGACTATAAACCGAGGTTCCGTGTGTGAACGCACGCATGACATCTTGCGCACACGTAAAATCCCATCACCAACTTTCGGAAGAGAAGGTCAGTTTGGCCGTTGGTATGGATGACACGTTACACGTAGCATGCACCTTCCCGAAGATGGAGTATGGCTGCCTTAATGGCGGGATAAAAAAAAAAACTGTCATACACACAAAACTCCACTCCCTTTACTGGGTAGATGGGATTAATCCTTGCCTGTCTATACATGGAGTCATACACACACACACACACACACACACACACACACACACACACACACACACACACACACACACACACACAAATGGAACTCCAGCGAAATGCGACGATTCTTCTCCTCAGCCCGCTTGATCCATAATTGAGGATTCTTTCTTTCTTTCTTTTTGTACTCCCAGTTCTTATAGAACAGGGAGTACTTTAGAATGGGAACGAAGAAATGCTGTCTGTGTGTGTGTGTCTGTGTGTCTGTGTGCCCGTGGTCAAAATGTGTTCCACTCGCTCCAGACAAAACTACAGAGCCGATCTGTCTGAAAATTTGTAGGTATGTTCATTATGGGCCACGGATGATGCCCAATGTTTTAGTTTACCGCTATAGCCGTTACTAAGGGCTGTAACGACCTATAAGGGTTTTTCTTCTTTATGGAATATCTCAGAAAGTACTTGGCCAATTTATAAGCGGTTTGGATGATCTTGTGACAAATCGGAGCCTCTGTCCATATGTAAGTGATGTAATGCTGAAAATGGATTAAACAACCGTTAAAAACCGTTATTCTGCCGTTATTTCTTATATATATAGGTGGATTTTAATGAAATTTGGTATATAGAAAGGCTATCACACACAAATGGCACTTCTATATAGTGTTTCAAAATTTGACCGTTAAAAACCGTTATTCTTGGCATATTGTCCGATTTGGATGAAATTTGATATGTACACAGGCTTTAGCCCAGTGAGGACTAAAATACCAGTTTCAAAAGTGTATATCGGTTATAGAACCGTTAAACCGTTATTTTGCCGTTATTTTTTTATATATTGGTGGGTTTTAATGAAATTTTGTGTGTAGAAAGGTTATCACACACAAATGGCACTTCCATGTAGTGTTTCAAAATCTGACCGTTAAAAACCGTTATTCTTGACATATTGTCCGATTTGGTTGAAATTTGGTATGTACACAGGCTTTAGCCCAGTGAGGACTAAAATACCAGTTTCAAAAGTGTACATCGGTTAAATAACCGTTAAAACCGTTATTTTGCCTTTATTTCTTATCTCACAAAGCACTTGGCCGATTTATAAGCGGTTTGGAAAACTGGGAGTACGTTTATATGCTTCGCATCTTGTTTTTTCTTTCTGCGTACGCAGGCTGATACACCTGCGGACACTGCCTGTATAGACAGGGAGTGGAGTTTTGTGTGTATGACCGTTTTTTTTTTATCCCGCCATTAATGCAGCCATACTCCAACTTCGGGGAAGGTGCATGCTATGTGTAACGTGTCATCCATACCAACGGCCAAACTGGCTTTCTCTTCCGAAAGTTAGTGATGGAATTTTACGTGTGTGCAAGATATGCGTGCGTTCACACACGGAACCTCGGTTTATAGTCTCATTCGAAGGACTGTGTGGGGAATGGAGTCAGAACCAATGTTAACTCCGAGGGAAAAATCCCCCTGTACCGAAATTCGAACCTGCAACCATAGGATCACGAGTCCGGCGCTCTACCAACTGAGCTATTCCGGTCCCCTCATAATTGAGGATGATTCATTGGAACAAGGACCGCTGTAGGGGAGGGGGGAGGGGGGGGGATGAGGGGGGCGTGGGGGCATGAAGGCACCACGGCGTATCCAACATGTTCAGGACAACCGTGGTTCGGCCAGTGTAGGGGAAATGTATTTCCGGCTCTCCACACATCGGCAGTTTTCTCCCTTGAATTAAAAAAAAATGGCTTGTGCTTTATGTCAATGTTCCTGGGTAAGCTTGCCAAGTAAGCCTCTCTTGTTGAAAGACTCAACAGGACACAGGCAAAGTGAATGGACGAACGCACTGATTCGACAGATAGGTTGCCTGCTAGAAAAATCCTAGTCGTTCTGACAGTCACATTATTTGCCAGTCGGAATAAACTCTTGACTCTGGCCAACCGGTACACAGCTTTGTACAGTCAAGAACAATCACCTACCATGATCATAGGAAGTTCAATAAAGGTAAAACACACACACACACACACACACACACACACACACACACACACACACACACACACACACACACACACACATTCGCACATTCAGCCAATCCTTCAGCGAATCATATCGACGTCTGTTACGTTGTCTGTTTAGTTTCTTTTTCTTTGGAAAAAAATTGCTTTGCGCTGTTTTTTGTTTATTAATTTTGTTTGGGCTCCTTTTCAACAGAACATCACATCACTCTTTGTGTCATAATCTTACTTACTATTGTGAACAATTACACAAACAATGATACAGTCTTGAATTGACA
>CM065741.1:15124238-15129238 GCA_033310375.1 Conus canariensis
GTAAAAAGAAAAGGTAATGAGATTCATAATGCACGATATATTTGTCGTCTAATCGCCCAAACTCGTAACCACACTGTACGATAGATTGCATCCGAATGTCAAACCCTTAAATAAAGAGTTCTCGGGAATTGTTATATTCTTTAAAGAATATTTCTTTATTATAGTACGTGACAGTGCGTTTTTCTTTTCGTTTCTTTTTTTTTCTTCACCACGAACATCTTTACAGGTACCTTCGAAACTTAAAGGGGCAGAGAACAAACTCTAAAGATACTCATCGATAGAGAAGCATGTCAATCAACAGACACATCAATATCGTCACAGAGAGGCATGTCAATCAACAGGCACATCAATATCGTCATAGAGAGGCATGTCAATCAACAGACACATCAATATCGTCATAGAGAGGCATGTCAATCAACAGGCACATCAATATCGTCATAGAGAGGCATGTCAATCAACAGACACATCAATATCGTCATAGAGAGGCATGTCAATCAACAAGCACATCAATATCGTCATAGAGAGGCATGTCAATCAACAACACATCAATATCGTCATAGAGAGACATGTCAATCAACAGACACATCAATATCGTCATAGAGAGGCATGTCAATCAACAGGCACATCAATATCGTCATAGAGAGGCATGTCAATCAACAGACACATCAATATCGTCATAGAGAGGCATGTCAATCAACAGCACATCAATATCGTCATAGAGAGGCATGTCAATCAACAGACACATCAATATCATAGAGAGACATGTCAATCAACAGGCACATCAATATCATAGAGAGACATGTCAATCAACAGACACATCAATATCATAGAGAGACATGTCAATCAACAGGCACATCAATATCATAGAGAGACATGTCAATCAACAGGCACATCAATATCATAGAGAGACATGCAATCAACAGGCACATCAATATCATAGAGAGACATGTCAATCAACAGCACATCAATATCATAGAGAGACATGTCAATCAACAGGCACATCAATATCATAGAGAGACATGTCAATCAACAGGCACATCAATATCATAGAGAGACATGTCAATCAACAGACACATCAATATCGTCATTACTCGCTTTTCTCTTCCTGCAAACAAGTTACCAATCTAAAGGCAATGATATCGCTTTTATCCATACTGCTCATTGACAGTCTGAATGTCTAAAATCATACGACTGTGGTCTGCAAAACAACAGCTGTTTATAATAATAGCTATACGCCATTGTCAGCAAGTGATACATTCAACGATTTAATAAACCCCACTGTAAACCTAACACTGTATCTTCCTCGATCCATTACGTTTGAAGCGAACTGACTTATGAACATAGGTAACAAAATAGGGCTATGACATTTCCCTGTTTCACTCATCCATAACACATTATATGGTCTGCAATTGGGTCACCTAATATTTATTTTTACCAAATCATACATAATTCTCAAGCATTCAAATAGCTTTCTCGTTATTCTTTTCTTCAAATAGGCCACAATCATTTTGCTATTTGTTGATTCAAACTGCTTTTCAAAGAAAGTGAGCGCAAATTAGAGCTTGTGATTAGACGAAAGCTGATTAAACTTTAGAGTGAAGCATGCGATCGATCTTGCTTGGTATTGACTTGTTACATTATCATAGACGACATAGTTTTGGAGTCTGCGATTTAATGACAACGATTGGTACTGTGCAATCAACACTGTGTATTGAAACGCCTTTATATTTATTAGTATTAGATTCCTTTCCGTTGTAATGTTGGAAAATAATAAATGCGCTCCAACGTCAAAGAAAAATATGTCTCTCTGTCTGTCTGTCTGTGTGTTTGTCTGTCTGTCTGTCTGTCTGTCTGTCTGTCTGTCTGTCTGTCTGTCTGTCTGTTTTTCTGTCTGTCTCTCTCTCTCTCAGTTTGTGTGTGTGTGTGTGTGTGTGTGTGTGTGTGTGTGTGTGTGTGTGTGTGTGTGTGTGTGTGTGTGTGGTGTGTGTGTCAGTTCTCTAGTTTAACGTCTATTCACTGTGTTATTAGACGAAAAAAAAACGTATGATTGTGTGTGTGTGTGTGTGTGTGTGTGTGTGTGTGTGTGTGTGTGTGTGTGTGTGTGTGTGTGTGTGTGTGTGTATGTGTGTGTGTGTGTATGTGTGTGTGTGTGTGTGTGTACGTGTGTGTGGAGGGGGGGGGGGTGCGTGTGCGTGTGTGCGTGCATGTGTGGGTGTGCGTGCGTGCGTGTGTGTGTGTGTGTGTGTGTGTGTGTGTGTGTGTGTGTGTGTGTGTGTGTGTGTGTGTGTGTTTGTTGTGTGTGTGTGTGTGTGTGTGTGTGTGTGTGGGTGTGGGTGTGTGTGTGTGCGTGTGTGCGTGCATGTGTGGGTGTGCGTGCGTGTGTGTGTGTGTGTGTGTGCGTGTGTGTGTGTGTGTGTGTGTGTGTGTGTGTGTGTGTGTGCCTGTGAGTGTGTGTGTGTGTGTGTGTGTGTGTGTGTGTGTGTGTATGTGTGTGTGTGTGTGTGTGTGTGTGTGTGTGTGTGTGTGTGTGTGTGTGTGTGTGTGTGTGGAAGAGAGAGAGAGAGAGAGGACTGTGTTACAGAAAAGAGGGGAAGGTTGGATGGGTGGTGAGATAGGTAGATATTTACTTATCCTGGTTGTTTATCTAGCCTTTAGCGTATGTTGATCGGGGGAATTAAAGTATATCAAACGAAACAAGTTTAGTAGGATTGAAGCATAATGGAGGGGGATGGGTAGGGGGAGGGAAAGTTTGCGGGTGGGGATGGGGGGTATCAGGGTGGAAAGGAGGACGGAATAGAGGAAGGGAGGGGGGGGGGGAGTTAACCATATATATTATATAATCGTAACTCTTTTATATAATCGTAACTCTTTTATATCAATGTCGTACAACACAACAATTTTAGTTTAAAGTACATCAGAGATAGATACCAAGTGGACTGGAATTAAGACTTCCAGAGAACACGCAAAGTAATGAGTGATTATTTTAAATATTTTCAGTGGATACTGGTGCACTGGCTGACAACTGATCTGCTAACTTTATCTTAGGAACAGAGTGCCTAACTCCTGGGCAGTGAAGAAGTAGATGGTTTACAGTAATTTGTTTGCCACATATGCAATGTATATTTTTTTTTTAGAATACTTTGTTGTAATAACATTCAATCGGAACTTATACATAAAACTAGTAACATGTCTAGAATGCGTTACAGATAAATTGTTTTAAAAAAAGATTTCGGATTCGCTGCATTCTTTATTTGTGCACAGTGCTGGCAATACTGACTATTTGTTGTTGTTGTTTTTTTGTGCAGTTCAGCAACCTGATTTTTTGAGGCACTTTTTCTATGTGTTGTGTGTGTGTGTGTGTGTGTGTGTGTGTGTGTGTGTGTGTGTGTGTGTGTGTGTGTGTGTGTGTGTGTGTGTGCCTGTCCGTGTCTGTGTTGTGCGTGCCATTCTTACCTCAGCTCTTGGGTGTCATGTGGCCTTTGGATCACCGACATGTTTCTCAGTTCCCAGTGCGCGCGTGCTAAATTGTTCTGAACTGGAGCAGCTGACAGTCTGGCATCTACAACCAGTCCTATCAAACTCAGCACATGAAACTGCGGAACAGTGAACGTAAGGCAGCCACCGAGTGCAAAACACCAGTGGGACACAAGGCTTTCTGTCCTTTCCAGAATTCGCAGGCTGACAGTAGCGACCGTGCAGTCATTCTGATTTCACACTATTTTCTGCTGAGCTGGAGACACCGTTTTATGCACCTTCTGTCCGTAAAAAAAAAAAAAAAAAAAAAAAAAAAATCAACACTTTCCGCTCTCCCATCCCCATGAGAGAGAGAGAGAGAGGGGAGAGAGAGAGGAGAGAGAGAGAGAGAGAGACAGACAGACAGACAGACAGACAGACAGACGGACAGCCAGACAGACAGAAACTGAGATAGACACAGAGAGACACAGAGAGAGAGAGAGATTGGGGAGAATAAAGGGGTGGGGAGGGCAGGCGGGTTGGGGTGGGGGAACTCAGAGAGAGAGAGAGAGAGAGAGAGAGAGAGAGAGAGAGAGAGAGAGTCACATCAATGGGACGTGACGTTCTCTAAGCGAGAGAACGAGAGTGCCCGCAGACAAGAACATTTATAAACAAAGGAAAATCCAGTGCCTTTCGCCTCTCTAAGATACTCAACAGACTCTGATTCGACAATTAACAAATGATTTATTTTTTTGTATTTATGACTGTGTGTGAGTGGGGTTTTTTTTTTTCTTGTAGTGCGTGATCCCTGGGCATGAACTGAATGTCCTTGCAGCGGCACGCACTGTACTCATCTATCAAAGGTGGATACGGCGATGACGAGTACCAGAATAGGTGCTCCGCGGCGTCAATGTAGGCAGGACGTCGGCGTAACAGGGCGTAACAGCAGAACCGCAGGACAGCAGAAAGGGACAACAGAACAACAAGAAGACTTACAGGCCAACAGGGCACCTGACAGTTAGATTGCCTTGGGTAATGTCCGCCTTGTGGCAACGTAGAAAACACGCCCAGGTACAATTAGTCTGTGTGTAAGAAAAGAAAAATCTGTATATGTCGACATTACAGACACACAAATGTTTGACTTCCCTGTGTGATGTGCGGTGTTTGTATGCCTAACTGTGGGCACAATGATTATACATAGGTGCGGATGGAGATGAAACACTGGTGAAGATGACACCTTTAACAAAGATAAACTGATCCGCAACCGCATCGGATCTCCAAACCTGTAACGAAGGAAAATGATCAATTCCTTAACTATGATAATAGTCACGTTGATGACATGAACAGAATAACATCGAAACTGCGGAGATGGCGCAGGTATAACCTAGAAGATAAAGCATGACATCATGACACTGATCATTGCATATAGTAAATAAATATTTTAAAAATGGATATACCTTCTGTAGGGACCTACCTCGGAATATACCCTGCTGGTCCAACAGAGAGGCCTGGCGAGCATGGTGTTAATTACTCGTTCCGAGGTCCAA
>CM065741.1:15136738-15141738 GCA_033310375.1 Conus canariensis
AAGTAATACAGACAAATCACATACACTTAAACAGTTTGTTTTACATTTAAAACACATTTCACACATAAGAACATACTGAAATGCATTGACTGTTCGTGCAAATCAGTCATGAATATCGCGCGCAACACGCTCCCACACACCCACCAGGTGCTCTCCCCTCTCCTCTCTCTCTCTCTCTCCTCTCTCTCTCTCCTGTGAAGATCAAACGATGGCATCAGTCGATGACTGATCATAAACCATACTCCTTTTTTTTCCTTCTTCTTCTTTTTCTGCGTATGCAGGCTGATACTCCTGCAGACACTCCCTGTATAGACAGGCAAGGATTAATCCTATCTACCCAGCAAAAGGAGCCGTATTCCAACTTCGGGGAAGGTGCAAGCTATGTGTAACGTGTCATCCATACCAACGGCCAAACTGGCCTTCTCTTCCGAAATTTGGTGATGGGATTTTACGTGTGTGCAAGATGTTATGCGTAAGTTCACACACGGAACCTCGGTGTATAGTCTCATTCGAAGGACTGTATGGGAAATGGAGTCAGAACCAATGTAAACTCCGAGGGAAAAATCCCCCTGTACCGAAACGCCTCGGCGGAGATTCGAACCCGCAACCTCAGGATCACCAAGATTACGAGTCCGGCGCTCTACCACTGAGCTATTCCGGTCCTATAACCACACTCCTTAATTAGTAATACTTTTTTTTCATCTGAAAATAGACGCAACGCATATATTTCTTTAGTCTGTGATGTTTCCCAAGTGTACAGAAATATATTAGATGTAACTTCATCACGCCTCACTCATCATGGATGGTCTTAAGGCCACATCAAAAAGAAATGTGTTGAACACAAACTTTTCCGGCCATCTTCCTCTTAGTGACTGTGTGAAGAGGGTGAAATCTCTCACAAGGGGCTTGAAACGCTTTAGAGCAAAAAGAATGTCGAGAGTGGTAAAGAAATGTGTAACTGTTCTATCAGCAGCAACGCCCTCATTAGCGCGTATGTTCGTACTGGGTGAAGGAGGCTGAAGTGGTCAGGTAACTGTCACGTGATAGGTGGCATCCAAGGCATGGAGGACTGTCCCGAGTTAGGACCTTCCTGATAGCAAAAGGGAGACAAATGTATTATTAGAAAAGTAGTTAGACTCAGAATCAAAAACTTACTTGGAGAATATTTCAACAGGGTCGCCCTGTCTTCTTCCGCTCACTGTTGCTGTTGTGGCAGCGAGGCCTGGTGGGGCGACTGTTGTGTGGGGTGAACGGTTGTCAGGATCTGATTGTAGATGAGGGGAAGTTCAAACCTTGATCTCTGTTCAGGCTGGGGCGTCTGGTCTTGATTTCGATGGCTTCTTTAACTGTTCTTTATATGAGGAAGGGCTCTGTAGATACGATCTTGGTTTCATGGCTGATTCTAACTACTTTTCTAATGTCGAATCCGGAGACAAATTTATCCACCAGGACCTCAGAGTATCGAGTGAGCGCTTAAGGCCCAAACAGCTGAAGTTGCTTAGTAACCAGACCTTGAAGACCAGGATGTCTCGTGCTTGTTCAGTCGGTATTGCTGTGGGGCACTGTGTTGATGCTTAGTCAGGCTGGTTGAACGTGTGTGGACGACGTTGTCGTAGCTTTCTATAGGATAATTACCATTGTCAAAGTGGCCCCGAAGTCGTCGGGAATGTTCGATGTCCATTTGGTGCGAAGCGGTTGTTTGCTAAGACGTTTTGTAAGGATGTGTGTAAATGCTGGTGTGTGGGAGAATGTAGCTAGAGGGGAATTCATTGTGCATGTGACCAAGATGGTAGAGAAGCAACATAGACAAAGGCATGGCCCAAAGGGATATCCTTTACGTCCATTCCTATGTAAATTGAGTGGAACCACAGAACAACACCATGATAGCGAGAAGAACAACACACAATACGAGAGAGAGAGAGAAGAGAGAGAGAGAGAGAGAGAGAGAGAGAGAGAGAGGAGAGAGAGAGAGAGGTGAGCAGGACAGAGTAGAGTCGAAAGAAACGTGGTCTGGGAGACAGAAGTGGCAGCAAGGTCTTAGGTGTAAAAGACAAACTGAGAAAGAAAGACTGAGTTCAAAACCCAGAGGTGGGTGAAAAAGACAAAGAAGATTTCTACGCCGAGTCCCCAGAGACGACCTTGCAGATCCACTGCTGGAACCTGGTGCCAGACAACCAAAGGCGTCACCATCACCCAGTGCGGAAGAAAATGTGAAGTGACTTGTTCGAGAACTGTGGTGTGGTGTGCAAGTGTGTGTGTGTGTGTGTGTGTGTGTGTGTGTGTGTGTGTGTGTGTGTGTGTGTGTGTGTGTGTGGAAACCTGGCCATGTAAGAAGCCTTTTAGTATAAAAACCCGGAATTATTGATCTTTTATGCTTTGATAATTCCGTTTGTGTATGTGGATTTTCATGTGTAATTACAGGTGGGGCAGACACTATTTCTTGTTCTCAGCCGTGCTAAGAGAGGAACGAATGCGTGACATCCCATTCCCAAAATGAGGTGAATGTTTGATGGGTGCATGAGTGCGCATATGCGTGTATGAGTGCAGAGATAACCTTGGTGTGCTAAGCCTGACTAATACATCAACTTAGTCCACTTAATGAAATACAATCACAATTTCCCCCGTCCTGGACAGACTGATCTGAATTTTGAGAGTCTCGGTGGTCCCAGCACAGTTCAGCCATTAGCAGTGTCTGCTGAAGAGGAGCGAAGGGTCAAACTCGTGTGTCCAGGTTCGGCTAAAACAATGGCTTCAGGGGAACAGCAACGAGTGAGGCTGCGGGATGCACATGGCAGATGACTGACGGTGGCGTTTTTTCACCGGTGGGCTCTGTAGTCACACCTATAGGAACGCTCCCGTGGAGGTTCTGTCGTGCCACATCCAGTGGCCATCTGCCAAGGAGAAGTTATGTCCCTTGACGTCTAAACGAACCTGCGTGCCTGCACCCTATGTGAACACAGCGCAGGCTTTCAAGGGTGATGCAGGATTGCTCCCAGCTGGAATGTTCGGCCGCTGAGGACAGTGTTTCTCTGGGTCCTCATCCGCACCTTCGGGTGTATGTTTTTTTCTGTCAAGGTCTCCCTTCAGGATGGGGGAGAACTGTGTTCCTGAATATGTTCCCTTCTGGCAGAACCGTAAGGCACCGTAAGAAGAATCCGGCTCTGAAGCAAATTTGATGTTTCCAGAGTGCTATTTAAAGAAAATTTCCTTTCTGTAAATGATCTCTCCTTTTCTTTAAAAAACGGCCCAATTGTTTTACTATTGTGTCAGAATTTATTTTTTACTTTGTTTGCCCTTTTACGTGCAGTTTTTTTTCTTTGTTTGTTGCTTGCTTTTTAAAGCTATTGTAAAACAAATAATAAACATGCTAGGGGTTATATTTACCATGGACTCAAGTACAGCATGTAGCAGGACCGATAAAGTGCAATTACGATCACACATATGGTTCACAGAGATAAGGTAGTGAGTGATGTGTTTCTGAAACAGGAATAACTCTTCATGTATACATGGAATTATCTCCTTGTCATTCTACGAGGGGGCGCTGGGGACACGGGGCATTAGCTGCAGTTCTGGATAAACACTTGTCACGAAATCATTCTGTTCCTTGGGAGTCTGTCCATGTTTCTCGGTCCAGATATAGCAACAGATCCGGCGGTTGTTGCTGCAGTGTCGTGGGATGTTCAAACTGAGGTGAAACGGAGTCGATCTGTGTCGTCTTCACTTCAATGTTAACTTCAAAGCTAGGCGACCGCAGCCGGAAATTGAAACAAAATTTAAAAGTAAATCCGCCGGATAACAGTGGACAAACAAATCTCACAGGACAAAGCACGACGCGTTTCGACCTCTTAGGTCTCTTTTCAGGCAAGATAAATCACATTCAGGACAATGAAAACGGAGAAGGAGCAATCACTTATCTTCTGGAATTCGGCACACGATTGGCATTTAATTTCCTTTAAAAAAAAATTCATTTCAATAGTTTTTTATGTGGCGTGTTTTCATTGGAGATGATATGAGATGTGCAAACGATAAAATCAGCTGTTCATCTCCACTCCAGAATTATCATATGCATACATTTAAAAAAAAAAAAAAATACATACATAACCGTTGTGTGGCCCATTTGGTTAATTCTTTTCTTCTTTTTTTTTTTTTCTCTCATGCATTTTTTTTTTTTTAAGTTTCGGACATCTGTCATACTCCCGCAATTTCAGTTGTAACACGACCAGAGGTTATACTAGTTACGGATGGATCACTGAAAACAAGGCTCTCGATCGATCTGATCAATATTGATACGTTTTTTTTTTGGTGTTTTTTTTTTTTGTTTTGCTGTCCCAGCCTCTGCGCCACCTCAGAGGCAGTGCACCCACGCCGCTCATTCCGACACCCAGTCCACAGCCACAGCCCGGTCGGCCCCGCCGCAGCCCCGGCACCGGCAATCCACAGGGAGCAGTCAATGTCAAGTCGTCAAGAGGCAACCCACCGGAGGAGACACTGCACTGCTGCCGAGTCACTTCGGTGGTGTTCAGTGGCGCCTGTTCTGATCTAACATACGCAGGACACCACCTACTAAGCCCCCTACTGACGACAATAATTGCTTAGTCGCGGAGCCGGCGTGAGTGAGCTCTCCCTCCGGAGGGCGCCACCACGTCCGTCCAACGACAGCCCCCGTGGACTCGCCAATACCGGTGACCCCTACGGAACCAAACCAAGGCCACAGACGTGGAGAGGACATCGAAATTGAGGTCACCATGAGAGCAGGGCATGAAGGGCCATGGAACTTGAGACATTTTTTTTATGCTGATCGATGAGAATGAGGATGATTAAGATGATGCTGCGGATTTCCATTTCAGTCTTAGACTACATGACAGGGCTGTACTCTACGCTTCCTTTCATAATATATCCCGGCGTCAACCAGGCCCGAGATATACAGGCACCTGCAGTGTTGGTCAGGAAATGTGCGCAACACTCTCAGAAACGCATCCATTAAGTGGATGAAACTCGAC
>CM065741.1:15151738-15164238 GCA_033310375.1 Conus canariensis
CACACAAAAACTCCACTCCCTTTGTTAGGCAGATGGGATTAATCCTTGCCAGTCTATACAGGGAGTGTCCGCAGGAGAATCAGCCTGCATACACAGAAGAAGAAGAAGAAATCTTTGAATCAACGCTCACGGTAAACAGAAACTCGCTGAAAATATGAACAAGACGGGTCTTCCAGAGTGTTATGAATTAAGGTGCAGACTCCAACAGAAAAAAAAGCTTCCTAGGGAGACACCAGCAAAAGTCAATAGAAAGGAGAGAGAGCAGACACACTGGCAGGCAAGGCCACGTTATCACATGGATCATCGCTAGACCCACTAGATGTCAAAAGAAACCTGAAGAATCACCCACCCAAACAAACAAGATCAAAGCCACCACACTAAAAGACCACCTGGCGCAACTCGATCAACTTCTAAAGAGAATGGTAATGGTAATGTTGCTTTTAGCCCAGCCGACCGCAAAGGGCCATATCAGGGCTGTCACCGCGTTCAAGTTAACTCACAAGTCATTAAAAAAAAAAAAAAAAAAAAAAAAAAAAAAAAAAACTCAAACTGATCTGAAACCCCAAACCCAGGCTTATGTCAAAGACCTCTGGTAAGAGGAATGGGACTCAGACGGATTAAAAAAAAAAAACAACATAAAATCCGTCCAAACCTAAAAGAGTTTTTACCATGTTCCCGAGGCGGCCGTAAAGGCGAAACAGTTTTGTTAACATATCCTTTGAGAGTGTTGGTATTTGCATGATGTGAGACATAAACAATTTACAGCAGACTCCATGAAAACCTTGTTCAGAGATGTCCCACCAGATGATCTTTGCTGAGGGAGATCAACACTTTCCACCTGATCTAAGATTTTACGGAGGGAAGATTTTTAGCCAAATTCCCAGTGTGTTTTTGGAAGGTATGTTTTGAAGAGTGCTGTGAATTCAGGCTTTTTTAATTTTCTTTTTTTTTTTTTTTTTTTTTTTTTTTTAAAGAGGAAGCGGACTCACATCCGACGGAAGATGTAAATGACAACAGCACATGTCAAGTGGGATAACAGACTGAATCTGTCAGGATCCCGACTTTGTTGCGTGCAAATGTATGAGTACCAGTGAGCGTGGACTGTTGAGGTGACGTAAGTGTAGTGCTCTCTCTCTCTCTCTCTCTCTCTCTCTCTCTCTCTCTCTCTCTCTCTCTCTCTCTCTCTCTTATATATTTTCTCATCATTTCTCTCTTCTTCTATTCTGTCCGAACGAATAAAACTTGTATGTGCGCACCCGCGCATGTGTGTGTGTGTGTGTGTGTGTGTGTGTGTGTGTGTGTGTGTGTGTGTGTGTGTGTGTGCGCGCGCGAGCGTGCTTGCTCACGCGTATTAAAGAGGGACAGAAGCAGAATGGAGTGGTGTTGGGACATTTCCATTGACGCGTTTTTTTGTTTTTTTTTTTTTTCAAATTGTCCGTTCACATCTAATTTAGCTTCATTGCTAAGAAGCTCAGTTACGCGTTAAAAAAAAAAAAAGCAGAACAACACATTAGGCTGGTACGCTCACTTTTGTCTTTCTGATATTCACCTTAATTAATTTGTGTAATTAAACTGGATTTGGGGACCATCTGAGAACGGAAATAACACATCAACATCGTCAACTGGAAACAAAATACACAAATCAATAACATCAGAAGAAAAAAAAATCTCCCGTCTCCTCCCCGTTACCTCTAAATCGAATGTCGAACTCGCCAACAAACACTTAAGGGGAAAAAAGACGAACGCAAGCGTCCCGTGTTTGATTGAAGGTCCGTATGGAAGTTCTTCACCGACATCTCATACTTGTCGGATGCACTGAAAAGAAAAAGAAACACCCGAAGGTGCTGGGGAGGACCCAGAGAAGCACTGTCTTCACCCGCCTTTGGAGCAGTCCTGTACCACCCTTGGAGGCCTGCGCTGTGTTGACGATGGGTACAGGCACGCGCAGGACACTCCATTAAGATATCAAGGGACATAACTGCTCCTGAACAGAGGTAAATCAGACTACAGGATGCAACTCATAACAGCCTTAAAATAGTGTCCCCATGGGTGTACCAGCCCGTATTTCATGACTGCAGAGCCCACCGGCAAAAGACACCACCCTCCAGCTGCCGAGCACACCCCACAAACCCAACCACCCCTGCCCACGCACAGATGAAGACAGTGCCACTCCAGACACAGCCAAGCTTTCGCCATACGGTCTTATGTGCCCTCAAGAGAGAATCCAAAGTTGTAGTCTTTCCCACTGTCAACAGGACTTTCCCTGTGGTCAGTGGGTCTTTCCTCACCGTCACTGGACCTTTCTCCAGGGTCAGCCTAGTTAAGGCAAAGAAGAAAAAGAAATACCCGAAGGTGCTGGGGAGGACCCAGAGAAGCACTGTCTTCACCCGCCTTTGGAGCAGTCCTGTACCACCCTTGGAGGCCTGCGCTGTGTTGACGATGGGTACAGGCACGCGCAGGACACGCCATTAAGACATCAAGGGACATAACTGCTCCTGAACAGAGGTAAATCAGATTACAGGATGCAACTCATAACAGCCTTAAAATAGTGTCCCCTTGGGTGTTTGATTGAAGTGTGCTGTGTTTGATTGAAGGTCCGTATGGAAGTTCATCACCGACATCTCGTATTTGTTGGATGCATTATTGTACATACTTTTAGAAAAATAGCAGGAGGAGGGGATGAGGGGGTGGAGAACAGATGCTAATGGAAAAGGGGGAGGCAGAAAGAAAGACGCAGATAGAACTTCTTCTTCTTCTTCTTCTTCTTCTTCTTCTTCTTCTTCTTCTTCTTCTTCTTCTTCTTCTTCTTCTTCTTCTTCTTCTTCTTCTTCTTCTTCTTCTTCTTCTTCTTCGGCGTACGCAGGCTGATACTCCTGCGGACACTCCCTGTATAGACAGGCAAGGATTAATCCCATCTACCCAACAAAGAGAGTGCAGTTTTGTGTGTATGGCTGTTTTTTTTTTTTTTCATCCCGCCATTAAGGCAGCCATACTCCAACTTCGGGGAAGGTGCATGCTGTGTGTAACGTGTCATCCACACCAACGGCCAAACTGGCCTTCTCTTCCGAAAGTTGGTGATGGGATTTTATGTGTGTGTAAGATGTTATACATGCGTTCACACACGGAACCTCGGTTAAGTCTAGTCTCATTCGAAGGACTGTATGGGAAATGGAGTCAGAACCAGTGTTAACTCTGAGGAAACAATCCCCCTGTACCGAAACGGCCCGGCGGAGATTCGAACCCGCAACACAAGGATTACCAAGATTACGAGTCCGGCGCTCTACCGCTGAGCTATTCCGGCCCCCAGGCAGACAGAACCACGGAGCACAGAACGGACGAACTTAAGAGTAGATGTAGATGAGGATTTTCTCTAATTAAAAGAAGAAAAGCTTTAAGAGGCTAGGAGCTTCGTCACTTCCTCCCGCTTCATAAAACTGTCGTGATAAATGCCCGGTCACGTTCAAGTTCACATAGATCCTTCTCCCTTTCTGGTTACGTTCAAGTTCGCATAGGATCTGCTGCCGTTCTGGTCACGTTTTAAGTTCACATAAGTCCTTCTCCCTTTCTGGTCACGTTCGACTTCGCATAGTTCACGCGGCAGTTCTGATCGCGTTACGGTTTACATAGGTCCTGCTGCCTTCCTGGTCATGTTCAGGTTTACGTAGGTCGTGCTGTCTTCCTAGTCACTTTCAGGTTTACATAGGTCGTGCTGTCTTCTAGTCACTTTCAGGTGTACATAGGTCGTGCTGTCTTCCTGGTCACTTTAAGGTTTACGTAGGTCGTGCTGTCTTCCTAGTCACCTTAAGATTTACGTAGGTCGTGCTGTCTTCCTAGTCACCTTAAGGTTTACGTAGGTCGTGCTGTCTTCCTAGTCACTTTAAGGTTTACGTAGGTCGTGCTGTCTTCCTGGTCACGTTCAGGTTTACATAGGTCCTGCTGCCTTCCTAGTCACTTTAAGGTTCACGTAGGTCGGGCTGTCTTCCTAGTCACTTTAAGGTTTACATAGGTCGGGCTGTCTTCCTGGTCGCGTTCAGGTTTACATAGGTCCTGCTGCCTTCCTGGTCACGTTATTCTTTACATAGCTCCTGCTGCCTTCCTGGTCACGTTATTCTTTACATAGGTCCTGCTGCCTTCCTGGTCACGTTATTGTTTACATAGCTCCTGCTGCCTTCCTGGTCACGTTATTGTTTACATAGCTCCAGCTGCCTTCCTGGTCACGTTATTGTTTACATAGATCTTGCTGCCATCCTGAGCTTGAAAGACTGCCTACACAAACCTACCTTACAACCTTTAAGAGTTGTTGTCATCCGTTCCATAATGCTCATCAACATATCGTCAGTTTATTACTACTGAAACTGTGGGTGATTTTTAATGTCACGGAATTGAAATCGGAGACGGGGACCTGGTGGGCCTTGTGTCAGACTCTTGCTTCAAAGTATGGGGTTCGATTCCCAGCTCGATAACAGGTTGTAGAAGAGTTTTGTTTTTTTTTCTTTAGAGTTAACTCTGCGCATACTCCTCACCCTTCCTGGGCGTTCGCATGAGAATTCTCTTTTAAAGCTAATTCCCGCAATATGAACGCCTGCATAACAAAAAAAAAAAAAAAAAAAAAAAAGATAAACAACATCCTGCACACTCCTTAAATCGGATACCACTTTTAATTCATTACAAAACGTTTCGTCAACTCCCAGAATCTAGTACATACTAGCATGGACAGTTACAGACGGTTGGTATCCTGTTCGGCCTGTACCAACCATTTACACCACGTGATGTCCCGAAAGGCCGCACACCAGAAATGAAGGCACCAAGGTCTTGCTTTAAGAATTAGAGTATTTATAGACAAGCACAATGAGATTGTTTTGAGTTCGTTTGTTTTTTTGTTTTTTGTTTTTTTTAAATTGTGCCTGAAAGTTGAGTTACTTTCTTTTCTTTCATAAGCCCATCAAGGTACATGCCAGGTAGTTCCAAGCAGACAGATGAAAATGATAGGAATAGGACTATTTTGGGGGGCAACCACATGGTGCAAAGAAAGAGTCATGGGTGAGTGCGAAGGCCTGAAGTGTGACGTCAGGTAGGGGGAAGCTCATGTATTTCTAGATAGTGAAAGATTTCATCAGGAAAGGCCTGAAAACAAGTGAAATGGGGGGTGGGGGGGGGGGGGGGGGGGGCTACACCTCAAAAAGGCTTACATGGACTGTATAGTGATTTAGAGCGAAATCCTTATTGCGCCGTGTAGCCAAAGGGAAGCCTCCGCCTCCCCCCCCCCCACCCACCCCCCACCCCTCCACCCCCAATCATCACCACCATCCCCCCTCCTTTCCCAACCAATAAGCTCCTCCTATTTATGACTCATGATTTCTGATAGTTATAGTTGTGCCCAGTAACCCAGAGTACAAATGGCAGCGTTGGGGGGGGGGGGGGGGAGGGGGGGAGGGGGGAGTGCGGGGGAGGGGGGAAGGTATACGGACCAACTGTGTCAGGGGTGTTCAGTTCTGTGAACAGTGCCGACCAGATCACAGATGGTTTGGATGGACAATCTATACAGTAGATCACAGATGGTTTGGATGGACAATCTATACAGGAGATCACAGATGGTTTGGATGGACAATCTGTACAGGAGATCACAGATTGTTTGGATGGACAATCCGTACAGGAGATCACACATGGTTTGGATGGACAATCTATACAGGAGATCACACATGGTTTGGATGGACAATCTATACAGGAGATCACACATGGTTTGGATGGACAATCTGTACAGGAGATCACAGATGGTTTGGATGGACAATCTATACAGGAGATCACAGATGGCTTGGATGGACAATCTATACAGGAGAAGACAATCACAGCAGTAGGCCTGCATGTTCGGAAAAGATGTCTGTTGTTTCTCGTCTGTACATGTAGCTCTTAATTCATTAAGGGCAGCCGTTGTCATGTGTTCGCATTGAAGATCATGGTGACTAAACGGGGAGAAGTTGATTCACAGGCAGTTCTCTCTCTGTGTGTTTCTGTCACTGTCTGTCTGTCCGATTGTCTGTCTGTCTGTCTGTCTGTCTGTCTGTCTGTCTGTCTGTCTGTCTCTCTCCCTCTCTCTCTCTCTCTCTCTCTCTCTCTCTCTCTCCCCTTCTCTCTCTCTCCTCAACATGCTCTTTCCCTGCATGTTTCCTTTTGTACTTTTCCCCCATCTTTTTCTAAAATTTCCTCCACCTCTCTTTGCCTTGCTGTTGCCATCGCCACTTCCTTTCTTTTTATCGTCAATTATTCCTATTCCTTCTACTTTCTCTACCTTCTCCCCCCCCCCCCCCCCCCCCCCCCTCCACTGTTCCATCTTCATCTTTCCAGACTCTTATCTGTGTCTGCTTTTGCTCCCAGGATTCACCCCCATCCTCACCTCCCTCTCTCTCTCTCTCTCTCTCTCTCTGTCTCTGTATGTTCGATGTCCCCCCTCCCCCCCCCCGCCTCCTCCTTCCCCCTTATTGACAGCATTTTCTTATTATGCTTTTGTAATGTTGTGTGATGTTATTCTAGAGAATGACCGGTAACACTCTGTTCCTAGACAGTTTATTTATTTTGTTTTTATATTCAATTGATTACATTAAGATGAGTCACTGTGTGTAAGTCCATACAGTGACGGAAAAAAACCCTTTCAGGCAATGACTATGAAATATTAAAGTGTCGGAATCTCTCTCTCTCTCCTCTCTCTCTCTCTCTCTCTCTCTCTCTCTCTCTCTCTCTCTCTCTCTCTCTTCTCTTCTCTCTCTCTCTCTCTCTCTCTCTCAACCCATTTCCCCTCACCAACCCTCACTACCATGGTTCTCTCTACCACTCGGGAAAAGTGCTCTATCTTTCCTTAACGTTTTACGTTGACTGTTCGCTAAGAACGTTCTGTATGTTTGCCCTAACTGAACGTGAAGCAGTCCGTCAGTTCTTTCCACTGTGACCTTAGGTCCGAGTTCACAGATACGAATTAGACCCCAAACCCTTCTCTGTTGTTCTCAAAGCTATATGTATCATGTCACCGAACGTCAGCCCTCATTCAAACAGATCCGCAACAGAATTCAGCCTTTAAGACCTGTACTGTGTCTGACTTTGAGACAGCGCCAATGTTTTGAACAGGGTGCGGAAGAGCAACATCAAATTCCACACAAAATTCCGGCTCTACAAGTCTCTAGTGGTCTCCTTCCTGTTATATGGCTGCGAGACATGGACACCGATGGCCGAAACAGAAAGAAGAATCCAGGCGTTTGAGACCAGATGCCTGAGGAAACTACTCCGCATCTCCTACAAAGAACACAAGACCAATGATTATGTGCGGAACCTGGTCACCAACCTAGTTGGGCCCCACGAACCACTTCTGGCAACCGTCAAACGACGGAAGATGGCATGGTTTGGCCACGCCATTCGTCACAACACCCTCTCCAAAACCATCCTACAAGATACCGTTGAAGGAGGGCGCAGACGAGGACGACAGAGAAAGAGCTGGTCCGACAACATAAAGGACTGGACCAAAATGACCATGCCAGATCTCCTCACGACAGCCACCAACAGAAGAGCCTGGAGAGAAACGGCGGCTGCCTCATCACGTCCCCCCAACGACCCCAGCGGTCAGGGGAATGACTGACTGACTGACTGACTGACTGACTGATGTGCAAGCACATTCGACATAACCCCATTTTGTTCATTCCCAAGTCCCTGTACCCCCGACAACAGCAAAGGAATACTAGAGTCCACATATTTCTACTATCCGTGTTGACACCTAGCACTGCAGTCCTTTATCAAACCCAAATACAAGGACACAGTCTTCTTTTTCACATAGAAAGCCTTTTCACAGAAGCCGAGCGCTTCCCATCCCTTCAAACTGCATTGTTACTACTTGACCTCTGCCGTCACCCCAACTCCAACTTGTTTCCTTCCCTGACGTGACAGTTTCCGGTTCAGTCCCGTTAAAAAGATGGACGGGAGTCCCATTTAAGTCGGACCGTGTCATCGGTTATTTTTACAAACCGGAACGCATTAGTCATTGTCTAGCCCGGCTCTCACACAGGCCAGGCCATACACCACAAAAGAAAAACGCACCCAAACTCCAAAATGATGGCTGTAAGTATTTAGTGGCATAGCATGAAAAACTGAGTCATACCATGAAATCTCATCAAGCCTGTGACCTCCTACTACTAGGTAGAATTTTGCTCCGGATTTAGCCGGTAGAAATGTGCTCCGGATTTAGCCGGGATATGTGACCGAAACTGTTTACGCACCAGCTGAGTCATACAGTGAAATCACATCAAGCGTGTGCGTTCCTACCCACTACATTGAAGTTTGCTCCGGAGTTAGCCCGGATGTAGGACCGGAACGTTTACGCCAAGTTATTTAAGAAGAAGGCATGCGCAGTTTTACTCTAAAGATCACAAAATGAATGCTCACTACCATTGGTTTTTAAAGACTTTGCCTGGGCAAGCTTATACTTCATGCAAAATTAGGTAGGGTGAATATTCTTAGTTGATGGGATGGAACTTGACATAAGCGTTACAGTCATTTATTTGGTTACATCAGGAGCAAAGTCCCGGTAACAAACAGTTCCCCGCCCCCCACCCCCCACCCCCAAAAATGTACCGAGTCAGCTCTGTCACAATATGCCCAGAATGTAGCGAGTCAGCTCTGTCACAGTATGCCCAGAATGTACCACGTCAGCTGTCACAGTATGCCCAGAATGTACCGAGTCAGCTCTGTCACAATATGCCCAGAATGTACCAAGTCAGCTCTGTCACAGTATGCCCAGAATGTATCAAGTCAGCTCTGTCACAGTATGCCCAGAACTGGGTAAATGTACCAAGTCAGCTCTGTCACAGTGTACCCAGAATGTAGCGAGTCAGCTCTGTCACAGTATGCCCAGAATGTACCGAGTCAGCCCTGTCACAGTATGCCCAGAATGTACCAAGTCAGCTCTGTCACAGTATGCCCAGAATGTAGCGAGTCAACCCTGTCACAGTATGCCCAGAATGTATCCAGTCAGCTCTGTTACAGTATGCCCAGAATGTAGCGAGTCAGTTCTGTCACAGTATGCCCAGATTGTACCCAGTCAGCTCTGTCACAGTATGCCCAGAATGTACCCAGTCAGCCCTGTCACAGTATGCCCAGAATGTACCAAGTCAGCTCTGTCACAGTATGCCCAGGATGTACCGGGTCAGCTCTGTCACAGTAGGCCCAGAATGTAGCGAGTCAGCTCTGTCACAGTATGCCCAGATTGTACCCAGTCAGCCCTGTCACAGTATGCCCAGAATGTACCCAGTCAGCCCTGTCACAGTATGCCCAGAATGTACCAAGTCAGCTCTGTCACAGTATGCCCAGGATATACCGGGTCAGCTCTGTCACATTATGCCCAGAATGTAGCGAGTCAGCTCTGTCACAGTATGCCCAGAATGTATCCAGTCAGCTCTGTCACAGTATGCCCAGAATGTAGCGAGTCAGCTCTGTCACAGTAGGCCCAGAATGTAGCGAGTCAACTCTGTCACAGTAGGCCCAGAATGTAGCGAGTCAGCTCTGTCACAGTATGCCCAGAATGTAGCGAGTCAGCTCTGTCACAGTATGCCCAGAATGTAGCGAGTCAGCTCTGTCACAGTATGCCCAGAATGTACCGAGTCAGCTCTGTCACAGTAGGGCCCAGAATGTACCAAGTCAGCTCTGTCACAGTATGCCCAGAACTGGGTAAATGTACCAAGTCAGCTCTGTCACAGTATGCCCAGAACATGGTAAGCACTGGCATACTTGAGGTAATTTAACCAACCCATTCCTGGAACTCTTCCATCAAAGGATACTTCACAGGTTGGTGTAGTGGAGAGAATTTCAACCACTCACAAAATCAGAGATTCCTTAATCTCTTTATCACTGTTCTTCCCTGCAAACATTTACAATCATGTATACTCTGGTACGATTTAAAAAAAAAAAAATCTGAAATATGTTCTGGAAAAAAAACCTCGTCCCACGCTGACTTGGGATTCATTTTTGGATAATCTGAAATGAATATGTATTCTAGGGTCCTGCTATATGTTTTTGTTCTTTTTCATTGTGGTTTCCATATTAGCAGTAAGTACTTGTGTGTTCGCATAGCGACTCCGAATATGGGGACCGTGACGCGCCAAATTCTCATTACCAGGTGCTAACGTCCACCTTTGTCAGAGTATCTCATTCAGCGCTGGAACATGCCCAAGAAATGTTCATATCTGATGGAAGACCTCTTGATATTTCTTTCAGTTTTTTTTTTTTTCTAAACTCGCAAAGCCGTCCTGGGGATATCATGACAAAACTGACTCAGCCTATTTTGGGGACTGTACGTTTCTTAGCATTTCAAGCAAAGCATTCCAGTCTTAAAGATCGTTCATAAAGGAAGACATGTTTCAAATCTTTTTTTTCTCCACATCTTGCAAATCTAATACTTTTTTCTCCCACAACTGGCAGTGTCGCATGTTGTCATGTATGATTTGTATTGAGATTTGTAATTCTCTGATCTTATCAGAGGAAACTGGCATGCACGTTTTTCTTCTCTGGCATTATCGGTCGAAGCACAGGCAAGTAGATCTGTTGAAACTGTCATTCATTCTGACCATTTGTAATCAAAGCATGTTCGTGATGAGACTCACATTAATTACTTAGTCCGATGTAACCAAAGCTGTGTTTCTCACCCACGTGGCTGCCATGTTGTTGCCTGGCTTCGTAGGTGCCGACATGTAAAAGAAAGAAGTGGTGTACTACCTTTCAGGCTTCAACTGCAAAGACAAAATGACACAGACACACACACACACACACACTTTCCCACAACACAAGACACTTTCCTATAATACAATCTCTCAAAATTTTGATCTTTCAGTTGGATGATCGACACATTTTCAGTTATAGAGCTAGTGTGTGTGTGTGTGTGTGTGTGTGTGTGTGTGTGTGTGTGTGTGTGTGTGTGTGTGTGTGTGTGTGTGTGTGTGTTGTGAGCGCGTGCGTGCGTGCGTGCGTGTGTGTGTGTGTGTGTGTGTGTGTGTGTGTGTGTGTGTGTGTGTGTGTGTGTGAAAAGCATGCAGTTTCTGAGTGAAGCTCTACATGCGTTTCCTTGCATTCTTTGATGTAATCATTCCAGGCATGTCTCGCTTACACTAAATATGCACAGCGGACACTGCACAATTCCCTTCAGCCGTTTCACTCATTTCAAGAGATCCTCACTGATGACGTCACTCACAATCTGAACATACATGAACTTTCCCCAGACTGGACGCCAGATTCCAGACCTTAGAGCTCACCCGTGACCTTTTTTTTTTTTTTTTTTTTGCACCAATGCCTTTCCTTTAAATTTCATTCTGTCTGAAGAAAGAAGAAAAAGAAACACCCGAAGGTGCTGGGTTGGACCCAGAGAAGCAATGTCTTCACCTGCCTTTAGAGCAGTCCTGTACCACCCTTGGAGGCCTGCGCTGTGTTGACGATGGGTACAGGCACGCGCAGGACACTCCAATTAAGATATCAAGGGACATAACTGCTCCTGAACAGAGATAAATCAGACTACAGGATGCAACTCATAACAGCCTTAAAACCAGCTTGCGTACATCTTGATGCTATTATGAAAGAAGAGCAGGAAGAATCACAACTTTCAAACAGGATCAAAACCCTGAGACCAGTTTAGTTGTGGCTTTTTTGTAAATACTCGATTCATTACTCGATGCTTTGGCGCATTCATTTTTGGTGTGATGCCACAATCATACCTTATTCCCCGTCGCATCCTGTTCCGTTCTTCTCCGCACCTCTCACTGTTCAGAAGAAGGATGTTCCGAAGACGGGGAGAGGTGGGGAAGAGGAGGGGGGGGGGGGGGGGGGGGGGGCGAGGAGGGAGGGTGAGGATATTGTAGGTACAAATTTGTGTTTTATTTCCGATTCCAAAGTACTTGACCACGAGGCATTAAAATGGGCACAAAACTATACTGAAAATGACTACACAAGGTGTCTCAAATAAATGTGTTTTTTTTAAGCGTGATGATGTAAATGAATTGACTCACTACATACATAAAAGAATTGGAATACTGCAATAGCAATGCAAGTGGTGAGCATTTGCCCAATCCCCCCCTCTCTCTCTCTCTCTCTCTCTCTCTCTCTCTTAGTTTGCGTTGGTAATTGTATGTAAATGTATGACTACGTATGCATATACACACGAATATGTCCGCGTGTATTTTCATGCAAATGAGTGCGTCTCGCTCCTCTCTCTCTCTCTCTCTCTCTCTCTCTCTCTCTCTCTCTCTCTCTCTCTCTCTCTGTGTATGTGTGTGTATGTGTGTGTGTGTGTGTGTGTGTGTGTGTGTGTGTGTGTGTGTGTGTGTGTGTGTGTGTGTGTGTGTGTGCGCATGCGTGCGTGCATCCATCTGAGTATACGCTAACACACGTGTGTGTGTGTGTGTGTGTGTGTGTGTGTGTGTGTGTGTGTGTGTGTGCGCGGCGCGCACGCACGCGCGCGCGTTCGTAAGGGCGTTCGGACA
>CM065741.1:15171738-15179238 GCA_033310375.1 Conus canariensis
ACCATCAACTTTCTTCTTCTTCTTCTTCTTCTTCTTCTCTCTCTCTCTCTCTCTCTCTCTCTCTCTCTCTCTCTCTTAATCACCTTCCGTGGTTCACCATCAACTTTCTTCTTCTTCTTCTTCTCTCTCTCTCTCTCTCTCTCTCTCTCTCTCTCTCTCTCTCTCTCTCTTAATCACCTTCCGTGGTTCACCATCAACTTTCTTCTTCTTCTTCTCTTCTTTTTTCTCTCTCTCTCTCTCTCTCTCTCCTCCTCTCTCTCTCTCTTTCATTATTACCTTCCGTGGTTCACCATCATCAACTTTTCTTCTTCTTCTTCTTCTTCTTCTTCTTCTCCTCCTCTCTCTCTCTCTCTCTGTCTCTGTCTGTCCTTTGTCGTATCAACGTTGTTTAGATGACAGTTTCTTGTTCCTCATATCATTCGCTTCTACAAAAACAATTTGAGAGCGATATCATCATTTCTTCAATTTCGGATCCAAGAATAGCTACCAAATCGTGTGTTCTCAAAAGAGGTAAAGAAAACTAACTTTATTTATTTCGGATTGACTACTTACATGCAGGGCAATATATGAAAAACAAAATGGCGTTCGTCTTCAACCTCCTTCCAAACACGTTAAGCTCAAAGTATCCCTTTCCTGGGTCGTCAATAAACCATTTTCTGTTAGCCTTTAACCCAAGAGTTCTCATTCTCAGTCTGGCGTAATGATAACCTCTATGCCACCTATTTTTAATGACTGAGGTGTTTTTTTTTTTTTTTTTTCAGCCTGAAAAATGCTTTTAAATGAGAAATGCTAAGCATATTGTATATTTTCTTCTACATGAAAATGTCAGTTTTGCTTATATGAACTGATTCAACGAGAGAGAGAGAGAGAGAGAAGAGAGAGAGAGAGAGAGAGAGAGAGGAGGAGAGAGAGAACCTTAGCTAAACTTATCTCCTTTTTTGGGAACAGCGCAAAAGGGCAGTGCTACACAAATTACCATGTACCTCTGTTCTGTCACGTCTCAGATCTGATGACGTAGATTCTCAACGCCGATTACTTGGTTTCAGTGAGACGAGGCCAAGATCCTTTTTTTTTTTTTTTCTTCTATAAATTGTTGCAAAAAAAAAAAAAAAGAAAAAAAAAAGAAAAAAGGGTTGACAAAAAGTAGAGAAAATTTTATAGACAAAAAGAAAAAAAAAATTAAGAAAAGAAAGAAATACGAAATCGGAAACAGAGAGAGAGAGAGAGAGAGAAGAGAGAGAGAGAGAGAGAGAGAGAGAGAGAGAGAGAAGAGAATGTGTCTCGGAAAAGAGATTCCGCTCACGAACGCATAATCAGCTGTTGAAACAGTGCAGCTCTTGTTGTTTTGATTGGGCTGCTGATGTGGAGTGATTCTGAGCACAGCTGCGCTGTAACATATTGCTCAGGACACAGCACTGCTGTTGATGACTGTAGCATTTTGACCCAGTTCTGCCCGGTCCATAGCGCCTCTCATTGTGACAGTCCCCCCCCTCCCCTCCCCCTCCTCCACTCTCCCCTCTTTCTGTCTCTGTCTCTGTCCACGGCACTGCCGATGATGACTCTACTGATGATCAGAAAGAGGGGATGGGACTGGGATGGGAGATATGGGCGGTAGTCCATTACTCATATAGAGAGAGAAGAAGAAGAAGAAGAAGGAGAAGAGAGGAAGAAGAAGAGAAGAGAAGGAGAAGAAGAAGAGAAGGAGAAGAAGGAAGGAAGAAAGAGAGAAGGCGAAGAAAGAAGAAGGGAAGAAGGAGAAGAAGGAGAAGAAGAAGAAGAAAAGAGAAGAAAGAGAGGAAGAGAAGAAGAAGAAGAAGAGAAAAGAAGAGAAGAAGAAGAAGAGAAGAGAAGAAGGAAGAAGGAGAAGAAGAAAGAAGAAGAAGAAGGAGAAGAGAAGAAGAAGAGAAGAAGAAGGAGAAGAAGAAGAAGAAGAAGAAGAAGAAGAAGAAGAAGAGAAGAAGAAGAAGAAGGAAAAGGAGAAGGAGAAGAAGAAGAAGAAAAGTAGACTGTAGCTAAACTTCTCTCTCCACATGAGAACTGCGCGACTGGCTGTGCACAAAAACAAACAAACAAGCAAACAAACCAAAAAAATTGACCTGTTTTTCTGTCACGTTTCAGATCTGATGACGTAGATATTTCCAGAGATCAGTTGCATTTACGGAGAAAAAAAAACAAACTATTTGTCATCCTCTCTGCCCAATATTTAGCGCCTTACCGATGCGCACAGAGATACAATGGCTAGTAGATCCCCCCCCCCCCCCCTTCTTTTTTTTTTTTTCTGATGAAAAATTGGAAAGAAAACAAGAGAGAAAGGACTGACAAAAAGAAGAGAAAACAGAGAGAAAAGAAAGAAAGAAAGAAATTTAAAGAAAAGAAAGAAACAAGAGAGAGAGAGAGAGAGAGAGGAGGAGAGAGAGAGAGAGAGAGAGAGAGAGAGAGAGAGAGATTCTAACAGTGAGTCACAGAAGAGAGAGAGAGAGAGAGAGAGAGAGAGAGAGAGAGAGAGAGAGAGAGAGAGAGAGAGAGAGAGACTCTAACAGTGAGTCACACACACACCGGGTTTTGGGAAATGGTTGCCTAAAAAAATTGTGTTACCACGCGGCCCCAAAATATAAACATGCATCATGTTCTAAGACTTTACGTCGATCTGCAACTAAAATGGGTGGCGAAAACGTCTGTGTTTGCTCATTTACTTAATTCTGAGCTTGACAACAGCTTTCCAAAATTTGGTGACTTAAAATTGAAATCGTGCACAAACGATATGATCTTTTGGACCGAGAAACTAAAGCCAAATGGGTCGTAAAACATTGACTGGAATTTGGAAATAATGGCTATTTCAAGTTTTGGTTTCATTACCACGGAATTTTTGGTGGGATCAAAATAATCGGTGTGATGACACACGATCGTGTACTCGCCTTGAGCTCAGAAAACGAACATTCACAAAAAGTTTTTAAAAAAATAGACCATACTCCTCACAGAAAACAGATAAAAGAAATCTTTTTTGTCAGCACGATCTTTGGACACTGATAATTCATCCCTTAAATGATTTTGTCATAAAATTGCCTGAAAGTGCCTTTTTTGTCATGTTTTATAATTGCCTTGAATCTTCGTGGTAATGAGCTTGGATGGTCACTTAAGAAACATTGAAACTGTACTGTGATCTTACACCCATGCTTTTTTTGTCCAAAACAGACAAGCAGATGTCAACTTGACAAAACGACATGCAATATCACATTCCTTTATGGGTATCAATATTGTCCTCAATTGATGCTAACGTGTTCCTTAGGCAACCAAATCCAAGTCAGTTTTGTACCCACGGTTTGTATTGTGTCAGCATCGGTGAGATAAACAAATTTCAATTACCATGAATATTTTGTTGCATCTTAATGCCACTCTGTTTTCAGTGGCAGTTATTATATTTTAGGATGGGGGTTCACAAGCTTGGCAACGTGTCATTTTATGCTTGTTAAGTAACCATTGTAATGGAAAAGAAGCGAGCATCTCGTTTGTGTTAGATTTTGAACATTCATTTTGTGGAATTAAAGGTGTCACGGGAATATTTGCTGTGCACATTATGAACAGAAAAACTCGTTTATGACATGAGTTTCGTGTTGTTGCCTGTTTTTATGCTATAAAATGTATTATTATTGATTTTGATGGATTTTTAAAAAATGGCGGGAAATTCAAATTTTGTGTTTTTTTTTTTGTACATTCTGATCGTAGACGTCCTGACACACGATGGTTAAATCAAATTTGCAACAAAAAAAAAATCGTTTTTCCTCTCAATATATGACATTTTATATCTGTTAAGTAACCATTGTAACGGAAAAAGCAAGGTTCTCGATTGTGTGTGATTTTGAACATTCATTTGGGTAGAAATAAAACTTGTCATAGGAATATTTGCTGTACACATTATGAAAAGAAAAGCTCGGTAACGTCATGAACTTCGTGTTCTTGCCTGTTTTTATGCTAAAAAATGTATTTCTATTGATTTGGATGGATATCGAAAAAATGGCGGGAAATTTATATTCTGTGTTTTGTATACATTATGATAGTAGACGTCCTGTGAAACACTATGGTTAAATCAAATGTGCTAAAAAGTAATTTTTACTCTCAATATGACATTTTATATCCGTTAAGTAACCGTTACAATGAAAAAAAAAAGCATGCACTTGAACTGCATTGTTGATGACTTTGTTGAGCTCGGATACGAAATAATTTCTGTTGATCCCATATTATGTGTGACACAACGAAAATGTGTAAACAGCACCACTCTTGTAGGAGCATCGGTGGTTTACTTGTTTGATTTTATTTTAGCTTTTTTTTTTTTTTTTTTTTTTAGCCACACGAAAAAAAAAAAAAATGAAACCAAAGTACAGTTACACACACACACAGTTTAATCGGTTAATGCACATCAATTATTAGAGTTAGATCGTTGTGTGGCTAAAATATTTCTATCAGTTATCAGAAATATTGCATACATTTATATACCAACAACATACAGAACGAATGGTAAAAGTCAATATTAACGTCATATCACCGCCTGGGCACTGAAAGACAAGTAAGGCTAAAAATAAAACATTTTTGGGATTTTCGATCACGGCCAGCACCAGTAACTGTGCATGCTATGGGCTCAATGGGAAGACTGAGACCACACGTATAGTCCACTTAATGGATGTGCATTAGGAGTGTTGCTCAAACTTCATGACCAACACTACAGGTTTCTGTAAATCTCGAGCCTGATTGATGCCAGGCCATTGACATTCCTCTTTCTTTCCATGTTCTACTTTTTCTCTGTGTTCTTTCTTTATTCATTCTTTTGGAGAAACTTTTTTTCCTTGGATTATCTTTCCACCACTAGGTCACCCCCACCGCCCTCCTCGCCCCTTCTCCCTCATCCCCATCCCCAATCTTGTACCAGTCCCTTTTTCTGTGTTACAGCTATAAAACTTCTCTTCCTTTCTCCTCCCACGCCCTACATCCCTCCTCCCTCCCCTTTGTCTTTCTTTCTTTGCTGTCTTTGCCTATGCTATTTTCTTTCGTTTCTTTTTTTTTCTCCGCCCTGTATCTCTCGGCTTTTAAATTGTTTTTCCTTGCAGTATGCTCCCCCTCCTCTCCCTCCCTCCCTCCTCTCTCAACTCTCTCTCTCTCTCTCTCAGTCTCTCCCCCCCCCCTCTCTCTGTGTCACTCTAAATCTCTCTCTCTCTCTCTCTCTCTCTCTCTCTCTCTCTCTCTCTCTCTCTCTCTCTCTCTCTCTCATTCCTCCTCCCCATCTCATTCTTGTTGTCTATCCTCGTTTTCCATGTTTCTCTCGATTTGTCCTTTTACACCCCCTCCTGCTCCTTTAGACTTTCCTCTAGCATCCCCCTACCCGGGCCCCTCTCCCCTCCATTGTCCCTTACCCCTCTCTTCTTCCTCTTCTTTCTGTCTTCTTCTTTTTCCGTCTCCTCCTCCTTCTCCTTCTTCTTCCTTTGTTTTTTTTTCCCTTCCGTTCTCCTCTGCACCCCTACCTCTTGGCTTCTCTCTCTCTCCCTCTCTCTCTCTCTCTCTCTCGCTCGCTCGCTCCGTCGCCCCTCTCTCTCGCCCTGCTCCCCTTCTCTCTCTCTCTCTCTCTCCCCTCTTTGCTTTTCAGGAGAATTAATAAGTTTACGTATGATATATAATTTTTGTTTAAATAAAATAAAGAAAATGAACAGGATGTCCACATTTAACACCAGTCAACCGCATGCTTACCACGCATTCAGTCTGTGAGTGTCGTCCTGCTTAGCACGAAAATCACGGCGAAGTTTCGATTTGCGTGCGTGCGTCTGAGTATACGGGACATATGGCGAAGTGGTCAGCGTCGCGAACTCCCGGCTGGGAGGTCGTGGGTTCGATTCCCATCAGAGTCATGTGGGATTTTTCTGCTCCGACCGGCCCCTACCCCGAACTGAGTTTGCTACGGGCTCAGTTGGGAAGACTGGGACCACACAGTCGAGTTTCATCCACTTAATAGATGCGTCTCTGAGAGTGTTACTCAAATTTCCTGACCAACACTGCAGGTGTCTATATCTCTCGTGCCTGGTTGACGCCGGGATATATATTATGAAATGAAGCGAGTAGAGTAGAGTAGAGTACAGTCCTGTCATGCAGTCTCAAACCGGAATGGAAATCCGTAGCATCATCTTAATGATCCTCATTCTCATCGATCAGCATGAAAAAAGTTTCAAATTCTGTGGCCCTTCATGCTCTGCTCTCATGGTGACCTCCGTTTCGATGTCCTCTCCACGTCTGTGACCTTGGTATAGTTCCGTCGGGGTCACCGGCATCGGCGAGTCCCTAGGGGCTGTCATTGGACGGACGTGGTGGCGCCCTCCGTAGGGAGAGCTCACTCACACCGGCTCCGCGACTAAGCAATTATTGTCGTCAGTAGGGGGCTTAGTAGTTGGTGTCCTGCGTGTGTTGGATCAGAACAGGCGCCACTGAACACCACCGAAGTGGCTCGGCAGCAGTGCAGTGTCTTCTCCGGTGGGTTGCCTCTTGACGACTTGACATTAAATGCTCCCTGTGGATTGCCGGTGCCGGGGCTACGGTGGGACTGACTGGGCTGTGGCTGTGGACAGGGTGTCGGAATGAGCGGCGTGGGTGCAATGCCACTGAGGTGGCACAGAAGATGGGACAGCAAAAAAAAAAAAAAAAAAAAAAAAAATCATCCGGTCAAGGTAGTCAGGGATTTGCTATAATTTTGATCTCTTCCTATGTATAGTTTGTATCATGCACAGAGAGTGCCGCCACAGTTAGGAGCAAAAACACAAACAGAAAACAACGTCAGTGTGTCTTCTTATGTTTAAACATAATTTAGTAACAAAGCAATGACGGTTCTCCAGCCTCTGCATATTTGCTGTACACAGGGGAGCTGCGGAACGCCCCCAGACACAGTCGAAGCCTTTGATGATGTATGGGATCTAGAGTTTTAAGGTAGGAGGGTCTTGCAGAACCATAAACAAGACAACTTTAGTCCAATTTCGAGCGGATCAGAGCCCTGTAAAGATGAAGAGTTTACTTATCGGCACCCCAATCCGTGCGTACCACGACTGGGAGGATGTTCAATGTTTTTTGACAGGAAGTTTTGAGGTATTGGGTGACATTCAATGTTGAGTTTTTGACAAAAAATAACTCCTAAAAATTTGGCTTCTTTCAAACAACAACAGCAACAACTTAACACACATTCACCAAAAAATACACTGACAGTGCTGCCATTCATCAAGACAGTGAGTTCGTCATTGCAGTGTTCATGAGTTAGGTCATTCGCGGGAAACAATTCCACATTTTAAGTAAGTATCCACATGAAGTTTTAAGTTGCATTCCACAAATGGTAACTATCCACATTTAAGTAACCAATCCACAATCTGGGTGAAGAAACCATCCACATTTAAAGACACCATCCTCACCTCTAAGAAACCATCCACATGTGGATGGCGCCCTAAAGGGGATTTAGGACACCAAAAGTGTGGAAAAAAA